>CP137670.1:2875595-2890807 GCA_037976565.1 Mesocentrotus franciscanus | reverse complement strand
AAGGGTAATCTCTTCATTATCCCTTTATCTCTTTAAGTTCTTCTCTCTCTCTCTCTATTGTGCCTTGTTTATCTGTCTCTGTATTATGTATTTCTTCCATTCACCTGAGGAAAAGAGTAGACATCTTTATTAGTATTACAGGTTATGTTGACTTAACGCTTTCTGTTTGGACGCATGGCATCTTTTTCCAATATAATATAGGATCAGGGAGCAAGATAATTTTGATTTGGTTTATTCTGTCTTATCGATAATAAAAATAATTCCCTTCGTGATTACTTTTTTTGTTTCGCACTTATCTCTGAGTTTCTCTTTTGTTGGTAATAGAATCATTTCTAATCAGTGAACATGTACATGTATTATACAGTGTGGTCGTTTGTGATCGAATTTGTGAATGTGCAAATTTTGTCTTAAAATAATGTGATAATTGTGATTTGTACAACATGTCTACAATGTGTGTACTCGTGCTGTGTTGTATATATTTATATTACTTGTTGATCACTTAAAGAGAAGGTTGAGTTCTGGTCATGCGATTGCATTGTGAAAGAAATAGTGTGGAATCGAACAGAAAGGGTTGATCAGCTACTAGCATAATAAGTATTGGTGTGTACTGCAAGGTTCTGGAATCATCAAAATGATAAGAAATTTGGCCCAGTCTTGGTCAAGTTACAAGCACTGTACACAGAAAGATGTATATGGGACTACACGAACATGTATAAAAATCCGTCCCGATTTCTATGCTATTACATACCATATTTAGAATATTAAGGCATTTGAAGATCCATGCTTTTCAGGGAACATTTTTAATCTGATGTTCTTCCACATTTGCATAATAACAATGATAACGTTCACAAATTATTTTTCACCTCTTCCCAGAACTCAACCTTGTCTTTAAGGAAGAAGTGAGATGACACATCAAAATATTGTGCACAATAATTAACTGTTGGAATCTAAATGTAATAATTTTCATGATTCATTTTTATTGAAAGGAATTCAATTCATTAAACATCGTTGATATGTATGATGTATCAATATTAAGTTTCAACAAGACACAAATGAGAAAATAAAGAATAACAACTTGAAAAATTGTCAAACATTTGAAATGTTGTAATCTTTTATTCAATACTCTGACTTGATAATGAATATCTATGTTGGATTTTATTGGAGGACATCACTTTATATTGTAAAGACGTTATAATGTTTTTTCCTCTTTTACGAGGTATACAAAGTAATGATTTGTTTTCTGAATGATTTACATGTGTCTCTTTTGAGGGGCTATCCAATCTTTATAGCAAGTTGCTTTGAAGGAAAACAGAAAAATTAGACAAACAGATTGGTAAAAGTTTGAACCAAATACATTGAGAGAGGTATGAAGTTTTGAAAGTCGTAATGTCGTGTGGTGTCGTTCACGGCAACTTCACCATTATTGTACAAACTAAATGTGATATAATTTGCCAATATGAAATTCGATTCAATTAAATAATGTTTGATTAGACATGTTTCACGACAATAAGCCGTGTGTACACAACATAAAAATTAAATTAAATATGTGAGGTACTGTAAACAGTAATACACATTGGTGAAATCTTTTCTAATATAGATGATAATTCCTGCTGGGTACGGACGAAATACATTATCAAAGTTACAGATATAAAGGTGCAAATGATTTTAAGCAGTATCAAGAAAATAAAGCACATACTTGAAAAAGATCAGAAAAGTATAGATGTACATGTACACTGGATATGATCTCTCTCTCTCTCTCTCTCTCTTTCTCTCTCTTTCTTTATTTGGAGTACAACCCCATGGGACAAGGAGCTTTATGGATAGAACTGAAATTAATTATATTTTTACGTGGCGATATATGGGAGAGCTCTTCATCCCCAATTACGTCACAAATTATTTCACAATTGAATTCAGTAATTTACCAATTCGAGATTCACATAGATTAAATGATTTTAACTTATAAAGTGTATAATTCATCATTTATTTATGGAATTTTGTTAATTGTACTCAGATTTGTCTCATTTTACCCAATTCAGCTTGTTGAACGTTTTGAATAATTTGCGTTTAGATTTTACTTTTGTGAATCGGAATACAGATGTGTATATATCATTATCAATAATATTATTGTTCTAATTGTATTATTGCTTCAGATTTGATAGAAATGAGGCAATAACGGACGGTGTAGATACAACAGACGCATGTGAAATTAGCATTGAGGTTACAAAGGCTGGCGAGGAAATGTGGTCAATTCACAAGAAAGGACATGATAATGAAGATAAAAAAGGTAAATACAACTTGATCAAAGATTTTGCCTTTACTATTAAAAAAAATTATCTGCATAATTATATCTTTATTTCTGACATTATAGGTTTTAAAAACTTTCGGTAACAAATGAGAATGGAAACACTTTTAAATCAAAACTTTAAATGTGTATTTTCATTTTAATATATTAATGTTACCTTACGTAAGCACATAGTATAGCTCTGGTTTATAAATGTCTTTTATTTTTGTTGTTGTTATTATTATTGGCATTGTTTTTTTTTAGTATTATCATTATTATCATTGTTATTATCATTGTCGTTGTTGTTATTACAGTTGTCATTATTGTCATACCTATTACCATTCATCTTATTATTATCATTAATACTCTTTGACACCTTTCCTGACATAGCAATCACTAAGTTATAAATCTTGCAGTGGTTATAAAGATATAAGAACTAAACTGAATTGTCCTTGTGATATCATAGCAGTTATTATCACTGTTTTTGTACTGCTATGTGAATATCAAATTAAAGAAATTGATTAATAGACTGCAAAGTGTTTGGGAACAACTTTCCCATTTCCTATGCAAAAAAAGATATTTTAAACAAATCAATTTCTTTCACAAGATTCTTTTCCCGAAGGTGGTGCCAGAGGCATAATGTTTTAGGTTTTCCGTTCGTCCGTGCGTCCGTCCCGCTTTCTCGATAATGCGATATCTTCAGAACCACTTGCGATATGAGGCTCAAACTGAGTGATAATATGTATCACAATAGGAAGACGATATCAGTCGATTTTTGAGTAACTAGGTCAGACGTCAAAGGTCACAGAGGTCAACCTATGCAATTCCAGCTATTAGCCTTGTTGTTGCAACATTTCTAGAACCACTAGAGATATTTTAATATCAAACTTGGTGATAATATGTATTACCATAGGAGGACAATCTGATCAGATTTCGGGTTAAAAGGTGAAAGGTGAAAGGTCACAGTGGTCAATTTCTAAAATTACAGTTTTTTTAGCCTTGCTTTTGCGATATCTCAAGAACCACAAGAGATATGCATTTTCTTTGCATTGTGATTTGTCACCAAATAATTCCATCCATTTTGGTACTGAATTTTGGGCGGAGGCATATAGGAGACGCAGTCGCATGTGTCTTGTTATTCTTATAACAGATAGCATGTTCTTATCCTTTTCAGCCATAAGTTTTGAAGAAAATTATATTTCAGTAAAGATGTATATAAGAACAAGTGAAGGAGTTGCATCACATCACATCATATTTCTAACTATCTGGTAATTTTTAACTTCGTATAAAAAGGCAGGATTGCACTTCAAATCGTTCATTTAGATCAAATAATTTAAATTATTCTAGACTTATGCAATCTTATATTACAATTTAATACATGATACAATAGTAGAATATGATATATTATCAATTAATTTCACAGAGGATGAATACAAAAAAGCTCTTGCGGATGACATAGCAAAGAGGCTGACCGTGAACCCACAACAGGTAATTATCTCCATCCAGGTATTGTTTTTTCTGATTTGAGGTAAGCCTGTAAGAGAGAATGAAATGTGTATCATACTTGTTAGTCCGAATAAAACTCTCGATAAAAGTCAATGTAGTAGTGAGTTTATTATGATGATGATGGAGAAGTGAATTCAATATTATATTTACGATGATCATCCACCGAAATAAATGATTTCCAAAATTGTGTTCAATGAACTTGATATCAATATACCTGAGTAGTAAGTAAATAATGATAATTACATGGGCTGTCCGAGACTACAATGCACTACAGTATATCGAGGTTGCTGTTTTCTTTGCATATGAATTTCATTCATGATGATAAATTTTTTTATTTGTATTAGTGCATTGGAGTAATAACATATTCTAGCACATGTATTAGCTGTTTGCATCTAGTCTTTCAAGTACTTAGTCAATCATGCAATTAAACAATAAATTGCTCTAGACCACTCTAGGGTGACAATGTAAACGAATAAATGGTGGGATTATATCATCAATCACTTAAAAAAAGAAGTCCTAGTAGCTATTTGTGATGCGGCTAGTGCAAGCTCCATGATTACAATCTTGATTTATTTATTTTGTCTACAGGATCAAGGAAGCAGAGGTCTGAATTCTGAAGAAGCAGGTTTGTGTATATTTTTGTTTAGCTTTAATTTGTTTGTTTTCTTAACTCTAGTTCAATCCTTATATCATCGTCCATAATATATAAATTATTAGTATAATGAAAACAATTGATGACAAATAAGTATTTGCTTGTTAAAACTCCGTCTAAAGTGTTATCACATAATATTTGTTCATACCTCAGTGCACAATTTAAACTGCTATCAATTTTGACCTAATAAATGTCAGCTACATGAGATATTGTAACAATAATCATAATGATAATAATAGTCACATTTGCAGGCCTATAGATGGCAGAATGATAGTGCACATGTTCCACTCCCACAGGAGAATTTAGGCCAGGCGACCTTTTACAAATGCAAATTCTTCTTCTCCTTTTTCTTCTTCTCCTTCTTGTTCTTATTATTATTATTATCAATAATGCTTTTATTATACTTATCATTGTAATTATTTCCGCAATATCTCGGCTTGATTTACGCTGGTTTTATCTCATAGGCATACTAAGGGAAAGCTACAATTTGTAGCCTTATGCCTCAAGTACTTTTCGTAAGAGTCTTGCGGTACCTAGCAGAGCTGCTTTCTGCAGAAGTTCTATCTGTGTGGTAACCCAAATCTTATTCAGATGCTTTAAGTAGATTGCTTGTGAACATGCCTAATGCATTAAGCACCACACATGTCTTGGTATTTCACAGCTTCCCAGTTCTCCTCCTAGGTCTTGATACTTTTCAATTTGTTCTTTCTCTTTCTCAGTCATCCTAGCATCACCAGGCGCAGCTATATCAATTACGATGCATTGGCTCTCTTTTCTGTCGACCTACTATAACTCTCGGTCTGTCTGGATGTCAAAACCCCAGAGCAATTTTATGTCAGCATTTTCTAACAACTTTCCTGGCTCATGATCATACCACTTGTCTGTAGCTTCAAGTCAATTGTTGACATTGATCCAGTGTATGAATCTGGATACATTGTTCTGTCGTTGGAGGTACTCAACTTGCGCCATTTTACTGCATTTACTGATCAGATGACCTGCTGTCTTTTCCTTTGTTTAACATATTCTGCAGAGTGGGGACACATTTTTTTACAATCAACTTTCGACTTGGATGCATTTGTCCTCAGTGCTTGATCTTGAGCCGCAGTGATAAGACCTTCTGTCTCTTTCTTCGGGTGTCCCTTCTTCGTACAGTCCAAGGACCTGTCATCCTGTCATCAACTGACCATGTAGCGGCTTATCCTTCCAATTCTTAAGACTTCCTTCATACGTCCATGTAATAGGTCTCCAATGCCAGTACACCAAGATATATGCAGCCATGTTCTTCCACTGATTTCTTATTACGTCCATGAGGCAAGGTGATTCCCTCATTCTTCTCAACCTTCACTCTATTAAGGATGAGAATACCACACTTCTTTAGTCCAAACTCCATTCCAATGTCATCACTGAACACATGGACTCCCCCTCCCCTTCATCCTTCCCGTCGAGTTTTAGGTCAACCACGGACATCAAGTGATTGAGCGTCTCAGACTCATTGCCTAAGGGATATTGTCCTTCGGAAATTGGTGGGACTATTGACAAAGGTATCAAGCAGATGACAAAAAGCAGTGGTGACAAGACTGAACAGTATCCACATAAGATGAAGGAATGTTATGGGCCTGAAGGTATCCACATCGTTTCCGAAGGAGGGATTCCTCACGCGCACAGTATTGTTCTCCCATAATTAATCAACGCATGCACACTACCTATTGCAAGTATGTTGTTCAGCTGCTGTGCAATTCGTCTGTGCAGATTGGATGAGTACTTCAGTCAATATCCTTGAACTCCATTTGGCCCAGGTCCTTCCGGTTGGCTATCTTCCTCAGTGGGTTTTGATCATTTTCCACAGTAATGACACATCCTCTTGTAACGTCTCATCCTTTAAGCTTTCTTCAATATCAGCTAGCCATTTTGCCTCTTGGTTGTGTTCAGCTGGATTGTCCCAGATACCACTCCAGAAGTCTCAGCTCTCATGGAGATTTAGCGTTATGTCGCTGTTGTCAATAACTCCGTCCAGCTCGTGATACAACATCTTTTAGTCATACTGAAACATACGGTTTTGTCTGTATTGGCTCATCCTCTGCTCATATTTTCAGTTTTGCAGCTTTCGGTGTCGCCCACTGCTTCAACTCCTCAATGACCGCCTTTCGTCCCTTCCTTTTCAAATTGTACTTGTTCTCGATATGAGGTAGCCCCTTTATTATGTTACCTGGTTCTTGTCCTTCCTCTCTTTCTTGCTTAATCCTCTTCTCAGTTGGTCTATGTTTCCTTGGAATCTCCTTTTCAAAAAGGCTCTTTTCTCCGCTTTAGGTACACTTGTGAAATACCCAGGTTACGGGAGGCAACCACTGCTGCAGCTTGTATAAAAGCCTATTGGTCTATGTGATATCAATTGTCTCAATATGCCTCATGACTTCATTAACCTATTTAGGAGCCTCATGCAGCTTTTTCCTGTCAATCTGATTTAGTGATTTAATTTCTACTACAAACTTTTTAATGCTCTGCAGGAGGCATTTTTGCCTCGCTGTCAGCCCCTTCAGTTCTTTGAAGTGGATTTCATTACCGTCATTGCCCTGCCTTCTCATCTGAAGTGCAACGTCATCTTGGCTCATCTGTACGGCATCTTAGCCATGATGACCTTGGGCTTCCCCTTCTGCAGCATGGTCATCCCTGTCACTTCTCTCTCCCACAATGCCATCTCTCTCCTCTGTATGTACTTTCCCTTTTAATTTATTCTAATTCAACTCTGAGAACCACTATGTGGTTCTAATTGCCCGAGCCTGGTCTGCCAAGTTCTGCTCTGTTACCCTAAACATTCCCGTCTCATGACAGCTTTTCAGCATTCCCCTCCTATATTCCCTGGTCCCTGATTTACTATCGCAGTATTAAACACTCCGTCACCACTCTGTATAAGGCTTGGTTCTATTTTCTTCGTCACTGGATGACGACCGCAAGGTACCTGCCCGTGTACACCTACACTGCCTGTCAGAGCCTGAGAGTATGTCACTATAAGTTCAGTCTCATTCACTTCGTTGTCTTGATTTCTGTTTATTTAATGTTATGTTCATTGTTATTATTATTGTCTTTATTATTAGTAGTAGTATTTGTATTATCATCTTAATTATTATTATCATTATTAATGTCTGAAACGTTTCCGGACATAGCAATCACTACGTTATAGTTCTTGCACTGGTAAAATAGATATAATAAGTTTCTGTACTGCTCTGTAAATGTAAAAGTAGCGAATGGATTATAAAATAGACTGCAACGTGTTCTGGAACAACTTTCCCATTTCCTGTACAATCAGATCTTTAAAAACAAATGTCAATTTCTTTCACACTCTTTTTTTTCCTTTAAGAGTTTGTATTCGTTTTATTCATACAATCTTATATAACAATGTAATATATGAAACAATAGTAGAATATGATATATGATGATTTACTTTCACAGAGGATGAAAAAGCAAAGAGGCTGACCGTAAACCCACAACAGGTAATTATTATCTCCATACAGGGATTGCTTTTCTGATTTAAGGTAAACCAGTCAGAGAGTCAGATAATGAAATGGCTATCTTACTTGTTATTCCAATTAAATATCTTTACGAAAGTAAATGTAGTAGTGAGTTGTGATTATGATGGAGAAGAGAAATTCTGGTGGAAGAAAAAAAATGTAAATTCATGATCACCTTACCCAAAAATAAATGATGTCAGAAATTTGCTCAATGAATTTGAAAGCTATATACCTGACTAGTAAGTAAAAAGTGATGATTAGATGGGCTGTCAGAGACTACAATGCACTACAGCAGCGTTTTTTTCAACTGGAATGCCGCGAGAGAAATTAATTCAACATCTATTTTTGGATCGATTATGTATTAAGCATTAATTTTTTGAAGAAAAAATGATATTAGAAACCGTTATTCCTCTGTCCTAAATCTCCAACATAAAAGTAGCAGAGTCCTAAATCAATACAACTGACTCAGAAGATGTCTAGTGCAGGTCTGTTTGTCTCTCATTGTGGGCATACTGAACATTTTTAAGCAAAGTATATTCAAATGAAATATATAATAAACCAATGGCAAAATAGGAATTAGGAGTAAAACTGAATATTCAAAGGGAAAAAAGAGAAAAGAAAATACCTAAGATCCATGAATATAGAATGAGAAGAGAACAAAGGAACATACCATGTGAGATGGAAGACTTGGTATGTAGAGGAGATGAATGGAGGAAATAATTGGGTTGAGTAATTGAAGTAAATGAATATGTATTGTGAATAAGCAAATGATGTGAAATGAATATGTATAGAAAGAAGAGACCAGATAAACAAATAGTAATTGTAATAAATACAAGTATGGAAGGAGTCTAATTTCAAATCTGACTTATTCTTGACAAATCTTCATATGCAAGTCTAATAGCCACAATGTATGCAAACTTTTTAGAAAGCGGATTCTTATCATCATGCTATTTTGAACTTCAATTTCATTACTGCAACACAAAATAATAATAATAATATTTCTGCTTATATAGCGCTTAATACATCGGCAAGTCAGAGTTTCTAAGCGGTTTACATTTATGACCCCCGGTCATCGGATTCTGGCTTGCCCGCATACAATTTATACACTTTCCCCACTCCCTGGGGAGCATTCCAGCAAGAGCTCAAAGCTCAAAGCTCAAATTGCTAAGCATACTACATTGGCTTTCGCAACACAGGGTAACATTTAACCCGGTATTAGCCAACTAAGTATTCATAAGCCCAAATAGATATTAACTGTTTGTATCTGGAATGTCAAGTTCATAGTCAGTCATGCAATGACACACTAAATTACTCTAGACCAGTCTAGAATGAAAGTATAAATGAATGAAAATCGAGTGTAATCATCTCATCAACCACAAAAAATAGTTCTAGTTGTTAATGGTAATGCGGATAGTGCAAGCTGCTCGATGACAATTTTAATACTGGTTTATTTTGTGTACAGGATCAAGGAAGTTTAGAACCACACTGCGATATTACTCTCGACAGAGGCCTGAATCCTGTAGAAGCAGGTTTGTGTATTTTATATATATATATTTTTTGATAGTTGATTTGTGTTGTTCGTTTCCTTTTTACCACTCGATCAATCCTTAAATCATCATCCATAAGATATAAAGTATCACTAAAAGTTGATAACAAACAGGTATTTACTTGTTAAAAACTCCCTTTAAAGTGTTATCACAGACAAAATTTTATAACCCAGTGATCAATTTAAACTGCAATCAATTCTGACTTGTTCAATGTCAGCTAAATAAAATATTCTCACAATATTAATGATTATGATAACAAAAACGTCACATTCGAACTTTTGAAGGCCATTTTTAGGTGTTAGAATGATAGTGCACATGCTCCATTTTGACCAGGCGCCATTTTACAAACGCATACATGCCAATCAAACCACTTTAACGTTCGCATCCTTTTTGGTACCCATTTAACACCTGGGTGAAGAGTGGCAGATGTATATTAATTATGAATGTATATATCCTACAAGTACATATATGTATTTTTCATTTATTACAGAAGAATTTGTCTTGGATAATGTGGAGGTGCCCAAGGCTAAAGAGGAGGGTGACAATATGCCAAATCAAATAGCAAGTCTGGTGGAGAAAATGCTTAAGGAACAGGTTCACCTTAAGGTAGAATCCATTTTTGAACCTTGTATCTTTATGTGGTATACTATGTTTAAGATTTTCTACATTGCCTTTGTTTTATCCTAGAATATTCCACTTCTTTGTTCCATGTTGTTAAAGGATCTATACCATTGCATGCATAATCTATCCGCGTGTTACCAAGGGAGACCTAGAAATAAAAACAAATTGTGTACCTAGAATAATAGATTACCGGTAAGAGTAACCCTTAGCAGAATGTAATCATGTCTTTATATGCGCATTATATTTTTGCGTGGCTAACAGAAGTTACCAGGTTCACTAGATGACTGTCTGGAAAGTGAGCGTTGCGTAACATGACCTTAAATATTAATGTTAACATAAACGTTTCTACAGAGCAGTGACTGTCAGCATACACATATATATTCACCTCTGACGACGGGTATGATCATCTGTTAAAAATAATGGTATAATCGGATTATGGTGTGTTTCCACAGGAGTGTATAACGGCAGATAATCCATTTGACCCTGAAAGATGGAGATACAGAAATTAACAGTACTCTAAAATCCAAGAAAACATAAAGCATATCAGATGATCTCAACCATATTTGGTGTCAGGAGTGGGGTAAAAAATCTATGTTAGATCCTGAGGCACATGAGAGTGAGAAA
Source organism: Mesocentrotus franciscanus (assembly GCA_037976565.1). NCBI lineage: Eukaryota > Metazoa > Echinodermata > Echinoidea > Camarodonta > Strongylocentrotidae > Mesocentrotus > Mesocentrotus franciscanus. The sequence goes on along the minus strand of CP137670.1, from coordinate 2,880,070 downwards.
GATTTATCAAGGAAAATAATAACAGTTTCCTTCATTGGAACAGGTTTCCATGGAGAAAAAACCTTGTGTTAATATATCTAATATATATATATATATAAAAGGATACAAAATGGTTATTTGCTAACTGGATGTTTTTGCTCATACTTTGTTAAAACAATGATGCTACAGTATGTGATATAGAAGATTTCTTCATGATACGAGTTTGGACAAATTTGTTTTGTGATTGTCTTCAGGATCAGTACCGATGTTCTCATTATTTGTTGTAAAATTTAGTTTTTTGACAATTGTTCATATAGATGTGTATTCATTCTCTATAATCCACAGGAGATAGGAACAGACAGGACTGATAGCGGTAGAGGAGAAGGAGTCTCACTAAGTATATGGGACTTTGCTGGACACGACATATATTACTCAACCCATCAGGTAAAAGAACATTTTAAAACCTTAGATTCCTTGTGAATTCTACCGTGGTGCCATGAAAGCAAGTTTGTAAATTATTGTTAGATACTGGTATTTTAAAAAATTGAATAAATTGTATTTACTACAGTCTCCCATACATCAAGTATGGCTTCCATGTCCTAAATATTTGATATTTCTCCTGTAATTTTTTCCTGATCAGTTTCAGTGTAGATATTTCATTCTCAAAGAAATTAGAAACGGAGACTATTTTCAATTTTCAATTTCAATTTATTTATGTTTCCAACAAAACATTACAATTAATTATAAACATTCACAACAAATGTCGAAAATATATTGGAAACAGAGGGGTCCACTAAAAAGTAATGCTTGAACAAGTGTGAACATCTCAAATGATACTTAAGAAAATGAGTAAATAACTTAATAAATCCGTAACTACAAAAGGAACTACAACATTGGGAAAACTGGGGGATGCCAACAGAGACGAGAACAGGACAAAACAGTACTTTACATGACAACGATAGAAGAACAAGGTCATAATACAAAGAGTAGACAATGCCAAAAAAGAAAAAGTGAGAGATCGTGGGTACAGAAAATAATACAAAATGATGAGCTGCATGTCGGGTTGAGAAGAAGATGAGGAAAGAGAATTGCGCATTAGAAAGGAAATAAGCATGAGAAGGCACAATATAATATATCAAATTGCATTTTGAGTCAGCGAGTAGAGAATGATCTTTTATTCAACAAAAACAACAAAACTAAGAAACAACAATTTTTACTTCAATGATATTTATATGAGTGTAATAAAAACAATTTCATTTTTTTCTTAAAAGTATTAATCGATGGAGCATTTTGTATTTCATTACTTAAAGAATTCCAAAACTTTGGACTTTCATAAAAAAAATTGTTTGAGCTAAGAGGGTCCGCAAGAGAGGTAAATGAAAATCGTCCGAATATCTTGATGGGTAATTATGAACTGAGTTATTTAAAAAAATCATTTCTTGAGAAACAGATTGCAACATATTATTTTTATAATTATACATCAATTGACCTAGTTGGACAAAATATAAGTCTTTTATCTCTAGTATCTTATTTTCAAAAAATAAAGAGTATGTATGGGAGCGAAAAGGGAATTACAAATAATACGAATAATCTATTTTTGTAATAACAAGACTTTATCTAACGACGTTTAATGTGTGATACCCCAAACTAAAAGACAATAATTCAAATATGGTAGTATTAAAGAACTATAAAGCATAATTAATGAATTAAGAGGGAGACATGTCTTTACTTTATGAATAATACCAATATTTCGGGAAATAATTTTAAAAACATTGTCGATGTGATTTTTCCAAGAAAGGTTGTTGTCAACCGTTACACTCCAAAATGTATTAAATGAAACACACTCCAATGGGGTATTTTCAAAAACTATGTTTGCTGGCAGTGAATCTATAGATTTACTAAATAACATGTACTTCGTTTTCTGGAGATTCAATGATAATTTGTTCGCTCTAATCCACAATAAAATATTACACATTTCAATATTAATTATTTCAACTAATCTAAGAGAGTCTTTGTGAGAAAAAATAAATTTGTATCATCAGCAAACAGTACGAAAGACATAATATCAGATGATCGACAAAAGTCATTAATGTTTAGAATAAATAAGAGTGGGCCTAATATGCTACCTTGTGGAACACCACAATTTATATTATGAAGATCTGAGAAGTTTTCCTTTAAAAATACATACTGTTTTCTATCTGAAAGGTAGCTCCCGAACCACTCCAAGGCCATCACACGTTCACCATAATGTGAAAGTTTATAGAGTAAAATATCGTGGTTAATCGTGTCGAAGGCCTTGGAGAAGTCAGAAAATGCCAACTATATGAGAAGATTTGTCGATGGAATGAGCTACCTTCTCAATGAAAGACAATAATGCATGTACACCACAACTAGGCGTTGTGGCGTGCGCCTGTAATCCAGCTAACAGTGGAAGTTACAAACTGAATCAGCCGAGGACGCAGGTTCGAAACTGAGTCGCGTCTTTCGGATGGTGACGTTAAAGGTCGGTCCCCAGACGTAAATAATCATATCTGATTGATACACGCCTGTAAAAACCCAATACACACACACATTATTATGTTTTTCCCTAAACCAAATTGGAGATTAGAAAAAATATTATGATTTTTAAAGAAAGATACTCCTTGAGTATAACTTATCTTTTCTAAAATTTTCGAAAAAGAGGATAATAAAGAAATGGGACAATAATTACTAACATCTAATGTATCACCCTTTTAAACAAAGGAATGACCTTAGCAACTTTCATAAGGTGGGTACCTGACCATATAATAAAGAAAAATTAAAAACATGAACGAGAGGATCCACAATGGAAGATATAATGCCCTTTAAAATAAAATTATTTATTTCATCATGGCCCGAACTTTTCTCGGTCATTAGTTTCGAAACAATATTTAAAATTTCAAATCTATGAGTAGGAGCAAAAATATAGACTTTTGATTGGGCTGGGCCAATGTATCACTATTAAAATCTGTAATAATATTATACAATTGTGAATTTGTTATATTCTTTGAAAAAAAAAGTTATTCCATTGTCTCAATGTCTCAATATAATGCTTCAGTTCAGGGCACATGGATTCATGTACGTTTAATATGCACAGCTGTTGGCCTACATATTGGGTTTTACCATACGTTTTATACTGGTGCATTAGTGTGTGGTCCAGTCATAGATGCAAAGTCATGCCCATGGTCTAAATTATTTATTATTTGATTTATTGATTATTCCACTCTAGGAGAACAGACTTCACATTAGTTAAGAATTGCTGGCTTCCTGTTATATAATAACGTGAAGAAAAGTGCTGTAAACTGCAAAAACTCAAGAACTATGTCTTAATTTTGTAATATTATTTCTTTTTCAACAGAAGTTTATTATTCCTTTGAGCTGTCATTGTCACAGAGCTATCTAGGAATTGATAATATGTATGCAGGTGCTGGGTGTATCATTAAGTATCTTAGCATAGATACTCGAAAATTGATAATGGCTATATTTATGGAGCCAGAGGATCTACATCAGTCAGTTTTATCCAAAGAACTTAATACATGTTTTGAAATTAATGCTTTGTCTTGGTTGAAAAGAGATATTGCAGTTTAGAAACCTCTTGCCCTTACTGATGAATTATACTCTCTATATTAATACATTTAACAACTAAATTATTCATACCCTTATCGAGTTTTCTATTGTTTTAAATACGTAAACAATTGATTTGTCCAGATGTATGTTTCTTGAGAATGTGAAATATTAAAGCTTACATCTATAAGTATTTAACAAAGGCCCTGATTCAACCAGTCCACCTTGCATTCATGAGCTACGAAAAACAACCACACACACACATACACAAATCTAATTTACAAGGGGTATGAATGATTTAGTTGTTAATGGTATATAAACAGTGCCTGAGGTCCTTATTATTATAGAAAATAATAGAGCATATAGAAACAACATAGCATTGTAGTTATTAAATACTTATGCATCACTTTTTATTCTCTTCTCCTGTAGGTGTTTTTGACGTGGCGAGCTATTTATGTGATTGTCTTTGATCTCAGTAGAAGTTTGGATTCTGTCGTTCCCCCTGAATCCAGAGACAAGAATTATGAAATGGTATTTCTTTCTTTGATTTAGTACTGCTTGGCAAAAATAAATTATGCTTTACAGGGGATAGATAAATGTTAGATAGGGTTGTGCTTTCTTTGCCACACATTAGTTATTTTGTAAGTTTTACATATTTTCATCATTCATTACTTGTATAATATGTGTTTTTAAAGTATAGATGTTATGAAAGCTCTTGTTCATTTCGACTATTTTTTAATGTAGATTGAACCTGTTTCCGTCTGGATTAATACATGAGTAACTTGTTGGTACGAATAAATAAGTGATATATGAACCTTTTGTATTACTTTTTAGAGCAGGGTGTGAGATTACATAGTTGAAATTTCTCTCTCTTTGAAAATCCATCTCTGTTCGGAAATACACGTAGCCTACAA
>CP137670.1:2808999-2875095 GCA_037976565.1 Mesocentrotus franciscanus | reverse complement strand
AATACACGTAGCCTACAAGGTCAACCTGCCAATCACTTCCACACTTGGGCATGTCATTAAAGTGATCAGCTTTTGAGAAGAAAAAAGTAACATTTAATGGCTGTAATGTTTTACCAATTGAATATCAAGGAGTACTGCTTTTTCACTTGATAATTAATTTACCATCTCCTCCTGTCATCTTCTCATACATCTTATTTCATCCGCATCCTTTAATGATTTCTATTTCTGTCACTATAGCATAAATTATGTTTCCTTAATACTCCTTTTATGTATACAGTAATTATGGAGTAGTATAAAGGATTGCCACGGTTCAAGCTTAGTTTATGTTGCAATCCTTCTTCATGATTATTTTATGGTAATATTACAATGTAAGTACATAATTATGAAGATGTATTAATTATATGATTTGAATATCATGCTGTAATCGGTTTGTTATTTTGGAAGACAATGAAGATAAATAAACCAATAAATCATTCAACAACTAAAAAAAGAAATTTATGTTGGATGTGAGGAGTGGGATATAGATGCGTTACCCTGTTAGAATGATTACCAAGTATGGTTTTTCTGTGTGTTGTTATCATTGGCCTTACCATACATACTTCTTTACAATTAAAACGCAGGTTAAAGGAGGTGCCAAAACAGAACTGACATGTCTAGAGTTCATCAATTTCTGGTTGTATTCCATCTACGCCCATGCTGTGGCGCCGTCTTCAGTCATAAATAAGAATACGTCTAAAACCGCCCAGAAATCTCCACCAATATTCATCGTTGGTACGCATCGAGAAAGTGTGACAGGAGATGCAAAAGAGAAAAAGGAAAAGGTAATGGTATATGATAAACATGTATGTTGATAATAACATAATAATTTTGTTTACCCCAGCTGTTCTTCTTGACGGTCCTGCAATTATTGCTATCGGCAATACCCCTAAATGCCGAGATGTGCGCCTTTTGGATGTAATTAAGAGCCACTTCGGGGACTTACTTACTACCGGTGTACGGTGCATGCATGCGGCATGCGCGTGGTACACATATTATGCAAGCGCAGCGTCAGCCTAACCGCAGGCGGAGATAGGCCCTGTATTGTAGAGGGGATTTCATTAATAAGGCCCTCTAACGTTCTAAAGTGGAAAGTCTTGTTGTTGTTCAATAGTGGAATATGCACGTGGTGTATTACCGCTGGCCTGAAACACCAAATAGGATTCCCGCCAACACATGTCAGGGTAAGTTTAAAAAGCAATAATCAATGTATCATTTCGTTCATTTTTTGACCAAATATGATGTGTTTGTGCAAAGTTATGTTGCTTCAAAGAAGGGTTATTGAAAACAAAAGATTGTGCATGCCCTCAAACTTTATTTGATCTTGACCCATATTAAACATTGATTAAATTAATTTTATGTGCACTGGAAAGCCAATACTGTGGCGCAAATTTTGATACCAAATTTATTTGGGCTCAAAAATAAAACTATGTGTCAAATTTTGAGTCAAAGTTGGTGCTAAATCCGACAAATTATTAGAATGAGGTACGATAAAGCTGCATGCTGTGTCACGTGACTTTCGCACAAACGCGAAATTTGCTTTTCACGGAGACGAATTGTTGTATGTATGATGATAATAATAATATAATTACTTATCTGAAACAAAGCTACTAAAACAGTATAATTGTAATTGTATGTATATATGTATGTTTGTGTGTGATTGTTTTGTGTTTTAAATGTACTGGATATTTATGTGGCACTGTTTGTGATACACGCATTGTTTATGACTAGACATATGATGTAATAAAATCGTGTCAGAAAAGGGGGATTGCTTTTTTTTTTGCTCCGTACGCAACAAAACAAACGAAAGGAATTTCCAAATTGTTTACTTTTAACAATTATCATTTATCAGTTAAATATGTATTACACTGTCGTTTGGAGGCTAGGTAGGTGGAGATGAATGAATTTATTGACCAACACCCCCTTCTGTACGATTTTTGGGGCCTCATTTTACAGTTTCTGAAGCACTTTGACATTCGTGAACCGTTTGGACCTGTATTGACTATGTAAATATTGCCACCTACTAGTAAAACGTTAAAACCTTTGAACATAATATTTGTAAATATCTACAAAATGTATCCCTTGTCAATGTCATAAATCCTAAGCACACTAGCACATACTGGAAGAAGGCAAAAAGGTTTTGTTTTTAATGCCTGTATGTAAATCACTACTAGTACTCAACATTTCTTCCCACACTTGTAATACAGTACGTGGGACTGCAGTGATCTTATCTTGACTGAATTTCGTTCATAAACAGGTGTATGAGAGTAATTCTCGTTTGTTGGATATCCCTACAAATGTAACACTAATGTTTCATTCATGTGTACCCTTAAACTACAAATAATAATGACTGTACATGAAATAAATTCCACTTTGATAGTTATTTTGCGTGCTAGCTAGCAGCCATCCCAGTCCGAAGGGAATGACGTAATTCCTCTCGGCCGCCGACTGACCAATCACAGAGCAGGATATCGTCTCTTCTGAACAGTCGTGTTTTGATGAGTTTTTGACATTGTAGTTGGGTTAGATTTTGCTGGATCCTGACCCATATTAAAACATTTACACACCCATGTTTATATTTTCGGAAAAGGGAATAAATTTCGATTCTATACGTAAGACTTTCATTTGGGCTCAAAAATAAAACTAAGTCTCAAAATTCGAGTTGTTTTCAAAGTTTTTATTTTTGTAAAAAAACACATTTTTAACGTGGAAATTGAATTATTTATAGGATTTTTATAATGAATATTCTTAAATATTAAGTAACTCCAGATATTTACTATGATATTGCAGAAAACAGAGCGCAAAAAAATGATGAAGTGAAGGAGATATCGTCGTTTGAAAATGTGCCTTGTCGGAGAGCTCTACGGTAGGGGTCAAACCGGTCCGAGTACGCCGTATTAATAAAAAATAAACGTGTTTTTGCACGCCTGCGGTTAGGCTGGTATACGTATCTGAAAGCTAATTCGATCGTGCAGTGATTTCAAACTTGTCTTGCCTTCGGAGCAACTTTTTCCAGGTCGCGCGCGCTGTGTAGGATTTCTTGTAAATTTTACCCAAGTCACATCTCTCATTCAGGGATATCTCTGAATGTTTTTTTCGTTTATTTATGTGCGACCAGCACACAGCAAATCCTCAGATACCCTTAATACTCGACTTAAACCAATAAGACCGACACCAACACGACAAAGATCGAACAAAAAGTACCATACCCTGAGTTAGACTGAAAGCTTCAGTCTCTGATATCGACGGTTGTTCCGCTGTGACTACATCTGGCCAAACCGAGATGAATGAGATGCTACAATTTGTTCACTCTTTACATATTCATATATTCATTTTGGCTGCAAAGTTACACTCCCTGTTATTGTAAAAAATAACAAAAACTGAAATATATACTTTGACTTACGATAGCTTGCTCATTTTAATAGCTCCTACATTTAACTTTTAATTTCGAGAAAGACTTTTCGTCAACAGGAGTCGTTAAAATGTCAGTTTTATTAAAGAATTCGCCTTACTAGACGATTATTTCAGTCAAACCCTGAGCGGCAATTACATTTGTCATTTGGATTCAGATATGAGTCAGTTTGGCAGTGAGATTGTGCTATGGCATTAGAACAGCTTGACTATATATAACTTTGCAAAATTTGGATTTACACTTTCTTGTGAATGGACGTTTTAAAATAAAATTTCACCCTGGTATTATTTTGGTTTTGATAGTACAAGAAAATTAGAGAAACGGATCACTGAAAATTTGAGCAATATCTGATTAAAGGATAATAAATTTAAACGAATATTTATTTTATCTGAACAAATTATTTAGTCATACGTGCATGCTAGATGTAATCAATCATTACAAATATATTTTTACACAGCCCCATTCCTTCATTAAATAAGCTACAAAATAAAACATTATGAAATTTGCACTACCAAGCAAATGGGAGACGACCTCATTAAATAAAGTTACAGATTTGCCAAATTGTGTTTCATTGATTATAACTTCAAAATGTAATTACTTTCTTATTTTTAAACAGATTTTGTTCAATTCTTCACTGATCTGTTTCTCTCATTTTTTTACCTTGTATTAAAACCAATGAGATATCATGGTGTACTTTAATTGCGTTATGCTATTTCATATTGGCATTCTCTTCTTGTGCATAGATTATTGTGTTCTCATCTAAAATGAGGTATGCATGCATGTTTAACATTATGACTAAGATGTGTATTTTCTGTTCATTTCGCTCTTTTTGTCTTCTAGATTGGCTCTGCCTTTAAGAAGATCCGTGAATCTATCATGGAGAGGCCGTTTCAATGCCATGTGGTCCCCGAGTATTATGCCATTGAAAACAGCTTAGAGGACAAAGACGATATGGTACATCATAAATAATCATCAACTATCACAATTGATAGTAACCTGTAACAAAAGAGTATTACTGATTATCTATCCAATCCAGTTACATCCAATCCAAAATGTAAAATTTCTTCTCCTTGCAGTTATAAAGTGCTGCACAAATGCGCCCGACTTTTGTCAGAATTTGGGAGAAGCTAGCGAGCTGACACCGAGCTGACACCGAACGTGTAGCGTGTTGCTAGCGCACTGCGCGTATACAGGGCGTTTGCTCCAAGTATGTCTGGCGTTGGTCTAGCGCGCTCTGCGCGGGGCCGGCGTCCTTTTGGCGTTTACATTCATGCGTCGAGCTCCGCGCACACTTTTGAGCACGCTCAAAAAAATCCCGACGCACACAGCGAATGACGACGAATGCATAGCGTTGTTCCAGCGTTGGTCCAACGCATTCGACGAACGAGTAACGAAGAATGACGCACACCTAACGCACGACAACGCACTGGGAAAATGTGCACATTTTCAATGTGCGGGCCGTGCGTCCCCCATGCGTCTCCTATGTGTGACCGGGCCTTTAACTATAGCATATATTAAGATGCTCTTGCATACACAAAGAGATGACATAACCATATGTTAATATCTGACTTTTTACAAAAGTAATAAAAGCTGCTCACTCTAAAACTAGATGTGTATTCCTTTTGGCATCAAATCTCAATATGATTCTATGATAATTCCCAAACACTTTCATGCAAGTTCCCAAGAAGTTATTCAGATAAATAATATTTCTTGTACTTTAATCGACTGCGCATGAACAAATTCGAATATTTAGGTAGTACATATATATATATATATAGTTACATCGATTTACATCCACTGTGCTTTACGAAAATCAATTATAGGCATTTACTATTAACCTAAATTCAACTGGCATTGATTTAGATAGTAGTTATTCGTCGTAGCAAACTTGACACAAACTTCACGCTTTAATTGCCTCTGTTAACAATACAACTTAACACATATGTTTGTTTATATGCATTGTGGAAGAGAAATATCACTATTTTCATATGTGCAACTATTCCCTCTCTTACTCTAAAGTGATATTTTTGTGCAATAAGCTTAATATTCCTGAACATGGTAAATTTAATTTAACATTGAATATTTAATGACATTGCCTTAAATATGTTGATACGCTGTAACTATTTATCCACATCTTTATGACATTTGTTTATTGTTGTTCTTCTAATATTGCTGTGTGGTGGAATATCATTGTTATTTTTTTAATACTGCTTTTGTATTACTTTTGAAGTTTTATTATGATGTACATATCTGATTACTTTGTAAAATAGACAATATCAGCCTTGACCTACATGTCACGTTAAAAAAAGCCAACCAACCAATAATTACTTTCCTTTGTAGCTGGTCGCGTTGAGGAGACATATTGAGAAAGTAGCGATGGATGAGCCTTACATGGGAGAAGAGATTCCACTCAGATGGCTCTTATTTGAGGAAGCTCTAGCTGGAGATGAAATCAATTACATGTCGTTAGATCAGGTAAGACTGCAACGTTAATTCTTGCCATTTTCAAATAATGTGTGTTTGGGTATTGTTGTGTAAGAAAATTAGAGAGCAATTGTATATATATGCAGTTCATATTGGAACTTCAAGTTTTGAAAGCCTAGTTGGTTTTTATTTCTTTGAAACTTTCTTCTTTCTTTCAAATTTGCCATTTTGGGGTACTCAATGTTCTAACAAATTGATTTGTATGTATTTCATTTTCAAGGAAATTTAATTTTTGTCCTTATTTCATTTATTCAAAGCTACGTACAAGTCTCCTGGTATTGTTTGGAATATGTTATGCTATATTATTTAAATGCATCCATCAATGATACCCTTTCAATGTTGTAAATGACCCACTTTATGCCTGTCTCAATAAATAGATGTAGTGCCTTTGAAAATCTTGGCATAAGATTCAGGCTACATGTTGCCTTCTGTAACAGTTTTGCTTCATTACTATATTCTTATTCTGTGTATGCCCTGTGTAAAAAAAATGTAATGTTACTGTTATGATATTTATTAATTTGATAGATAATTTTTGTGATGTTTTTCACCAACCATATGATGAATTTGAAGCCATTTTTGCATTCTCCCAGACCAAGGAACTGACGCAGCACGTCGGGATTGAATCGGAGAGTGAACTTCTCACGATGCTGTCCTTTTACCACGACCTTGGTAATGTAGTCTACTACGGAGGCATTGAAGACCAACAGTCTCTCCTACGAGACATGGTGATTCTGAACCCTCAATGGCTAATTGATGTCTTCAAGCAGGTCATAACCATCCTGGCTCCCGAAAAGAGGGTGAGAAACCTCCTCCTTTACAACCTCATTCATTCTTGCTGCAATAAGCTGCAGCAATTTGTTTGTATAACGAAATGAATGGGAAGTGGGCATTCAAAACTAATTGCGTACCACAAAGGTCCTATGCAGTGTGTCCTACAATACATCGTAGGAGATTTGGCTAATTGATGGCTTCAAGCAGGTCATTATCATCTCGGGTTCTGCATAAAGGGTGAGAAACCTTCCCATCCATTTATAATAATATTCTTGGTTTATATAGAGCTTAATACATCAACAATGTCTGGATTAGCTTTACATATGTATCATGTCCCCCGACATCGGATTCAGACACAATGTATCTATGTGTTAAAAGATAGAAAATTAGAAGTGTAGTACATTTTATAACAACATCTTGCGGTAAACTGCGGCACTATGACCTATGTGAAGAAGGCTGTAAATAAGTCTCTTGAGAGACAGAGTTTTAGAGTATTGATACAAATGATAGGACATATTATTTATAATATATAAGTAACGAAGCTCTCTATTGACCATGTAGTAATGGTTTACAATCTATAGTCCTATGTTCAGTTATTCCAACTGCAATTATTAGAGTTGACATTGTGTTTTTATTCCAGGATGGGGTCGTGAGTGATGCTTTAACCACTCTTGAGAAGGATGGTATCTTAGAGGATAGGTTGATTCAGCATATGTGGCAAGGCTTTTTGGAGCAGAAAGAGGCCTTAGTCAAGCTCATGGCCAAGTTTGATCTCATCTGTGAGGCTCCTGTGGAACGACTCCAGCAAGAGCAACAGAATGGAGTAGACACTGAGGTAATATCTCCAGCTAAATGGTGCTCCAACCCGTGCTCCCCCCCAGCAATGCCAAGGGTTTTATGTTATCATAAGTATAGGGTTAGGTTTATGGTTGCAATTGGGTATTCGGTTTATAGGGTTATGGTTAGTGTATATTTATTGGTCCATCAATGCAGTTAAAAATTTGGTTAGGGTGGTATATTACAACAAAACCAATTATTACAGGTGCTAAACATCTTGTTTCACGTTAATCTCAGAATATTGAGACTAGAAATATACAAACAAAATAGGAGCAAACAAGGCACGTGTACCAGGTTTTTTAAATATAATATATATGTATATGTGCAAATATTGACTCAGGTTTGAAAAGGGCTATATATTGTCCAATTTTGAATGTGCTTCATTTGGATAATGTAATTTGTTTTTATATTTGCATACATGTTCCTTCAAGTCTTACACAAAAAGTTTTGTGCTGTGAACTATAGGGATGGAGGAGAGATTTGAAAACTTGTTGTGAAACTTTCCACAATTTACTGACAGGGGTAGGATGTGCGAAATGACATAATGACTGAAATATGAATTGCTTTGTTTTTTGCTTAGATTTCTCGAAATCTAATTTTTGTGTTTCTTGTTATATTATGTTTATATTTATGGTTTTAGTGTTTGGATATGTTTGGATATTTTAGGTATCAAATGAAACAGAGGAGGTGGTAAAGAAACGCTACTATGTTCCTTCGAGGCTGACGTCCCGTTGCCCCCCAGAAGAGATTGCAGAGATCAAAACTTCTACAGACTTTTATGTGGACTTCAGGGGCTTCTTACCAGGTATGGATGAATTAATTATCTGTTTACAGCCAGAAGGGTGTTAACACATGTAATATATTATACAGTTAATGCCCTTCTTGCTCTAAAGAGACTATATTGCAATTAGATTGCAACCAGGTTTGTATAAAGTCAAATCTGTGTAAGTGGCCACCTTTGCCACATTGTCTAAAGAGGCCATGCATTTTGCCTACCTAGAGAGAAAAGAGGGTGTCCTGAAAGACCACCTGTCTACAGTGGCAACTTGCTCTTATTTTCCTCAATAGTTGCCTCAATAGACAAGTTTGACTGACCTTTATTGGGTCTTGCCAATAATGACCCATGCATCCAAAGTTAACAAGAAGTTCACTTTTTCCAACTGACGTATTGATTTGAAAATGTTAGGATTGGTTTCAACCTTGAGTAGAAAGATTAGTCTACAATATTCTTTTTATTTGCTTTAATGATAATGATGATATCAATATTGGATAATTGCGAAGTGCTGATATTCACCTCGCAAGGTGCTGAAAGTGCTCAAATATAACCCCAGCTCTTCTGAGCTACCGGTTGTAGGTTGCTCCCAGCAAATGAAGGAATTCCTCCCTGCCAGTACCCTTTTAACACCTGTTGGAAAATAAATGTAGATTAAAGTCATGCCAAATGACGTGTCAGGGCGGTCAGGTGTACAAACCACTAGACATAGTTATGACTATGTTGATAGTCAGAGTATAGTCCATCTTGTTAGAAACTCGTGTTTTGTTTCTAAGCAATTTATAATTGACCTTTTAAAGAAATAATGCAGGTAAAAATATATTTTAAGTTGGCTTTCAAAACGTCACTTGCCATATTATATTTGTTATCTCTGTGGTTTGCCATTTCCACAGATGGGCTGTTTCATCGGTTAATGTCGAGAGCAGTCGGATGGATGGGTGAAAGAAATGGAAAACCAGTCAATCTTTTCCATCGTCACATCAGTCTAATGGTTGATGGAGTGCATCATGCCTTAATAAAGATGTTACCTCCTTGTGAGGCAACTATCAAGGTCTGAGTCAAGTGTCAGCGAAATTTTTTTTGTCATGGTGGAGATAATAAATTGTATGTAAAGTTTTTGAGGCCGAGCTTCGGATCTCTTCAAAGGCAATGAATAGCATCCGCCAGGCAATTTTATAGTCATTCTCCTGAAGACGATCATACTGTCGATACGTAGAGAACCAAGAGCTCTTCAGGTCTCTTATTTCTTTGAAGGATTTGCATTGTGTAACCCTGTAAACTTTACCTATAATTCAGTATCAAGGTCTGGGTCCGTATTCAATAAACTTTTAAGACATTTTTCTTAAGTCTAAGAAAATGTCTAAGAATTTGTCTAGGTTAAGAAAGTTGCCTTAGCCTTATTCTAAACACATAAAGCAGTTTGTCTTTGCTAAGACGACAGATAAGACAAATTCTTAGACCCGATGACGTCATTTTTTAAAGTCAAATTGGTCTACTCGAGCGACTTAATTGCAGCTCAATTTGCCTATGCAATTTGCGTGTTAAAATAAAAATCGCACCGCACGAAAATTATACACAAAACGTTTGGGAGATAGAGTGTAAGGGAGGAACGATGCTTACAGAATTGTTTTGGGTTTGAGTAACTGACACTAAACATTAGAAGGGCAGTCTAGTCAAGACCCCCTGAGGCTATATAGATCTAACATCAACCGTAGGCTTTTTATACTTTTCTGTCAAACATCTTCGAAGAGCCCGAACCGGTCTTTCTTGTGCCGCGGCCGCAGGGTCTATGAATGAGTATGAAGTTATAGCGCCGTCGCCTAGCCAGCCGACCGGCGCTAGCATTGGATTTGGAGCTACCCTTTGGCTTAACATCGTCTAATGCTATAGCTAGCCTAGCCTAAAATTAATAAAATAGCTATATGTAACCTTAATCAGACTCATAATAAAACACATTTTGTCTCACCTAGCATTATGCCGATGACACATTACTCCCTGTTTCCATATCTTAATGCCAATGCATGACCCCGGTGCATGACTAAGAAACGATTTCTTTACGACAGCCATGTCATAATTTAAAAGTAGTGTTATGAAGTAGGCTTATGCTAAACTGGATCGTTCGCTAAAGTAGTATTACAAACAAACATAAACAAGTACCTATATATTGCGCTTAGAACTGCGCGCTGCGCCGTCGATGCTAGTACGCGAAGCTTACGTTGATATAGGTCAACTGCGATGCATCGCATCCGTATGTTTTGTAATTCCAACCCGAAGCGACATTGCATGCAGCAGCACTGAGCTGCCGGTGCCGAAGCCCTATTTAAGCATCCTTAGCCTATGCTTAAATATACAATGGGGCGTTGTGGCGTGCGCCTGTAATCCAGCTAACAATGGAAGTTACAAACTGATTCAGCCGAGGACGCAGGTTCGAAACTGAGTCACGTCTTTCGGATGGTGACGTTAAAAGGTCGGTCCCCAGACGTAAATAATCATATCTGATTGATACACGTCTGTAAAAACCTAATTACATACATACATACGCTTAAATATAGGGTGGATTTCTTCCTT
The DNA here is from genome assembly GCA_037976565.1 of Mesocentrotus franciscanus. Classification (NCBI taxonomy): domain Eukaryota; kingdom Metazoa; phylum Echinodermata; class Echinoidea; order Camarodonta; family Strongylocentrotidae; genus Mesocentrotus; species Mesocentrotus franciscanus. The sequence continues at coordinate 2,864,215 of CP137670.1, read as the reverse complement.
ATATTAGAAATCTCGATTGTATAAGAATACGACATGCTATTTAAGCCCTTTTTCTTAGATAAAATCTAAGAATTCTTCTTACTCTTATGACAAAATTCTTAGCCCCCAATGCTGTAATAGAATACACATTTTGGCTAAGACTATTTTCTTAGCCAAAATTTAAGAAAAGTACTTAGATTTCATGCTTAAGAAGTTTATTGAATACGGGCCCTGGTTCTTAGAGCTGTAACCTGAAAAGCGGAACCTCACAATATTTCATCTTTGTTTGTTTTTGTATTGGTTACAAATACACATACATTTTTAGCTGAAAAGTGTATTTAAGATGTGATCACAAGCCCTATAATTGTTTTTATTTTTCAACCTATCTTTTTGTTCTTATTTTGTTTTGCAATGTATTGTAATATTTTGTTATTCTATGATTGTTTTGTTTTTAAATTGTATTTTAATTGTAAATTGTAATTACTGCTCCCTTGCAAATCAGTGTATGTGTGCTGAGGAACCTACTCTTTCAAACGAACACGGAATAGATAAAAGTATATATATATACAAAAAGATAAACTCACAAAACTGAGGAAACTTAACACAATAACCCACCATCACATTAGTAATTTCTTAATCTTTTTTTCCCTTTACCTTTGATGCTGAACATGTCAGGTCATTGTATATCAAGGAGCGGTCGATCATGATGGGGATAGTAATAAACCTCCAGCCCCAAGTGTTGTCAAAGAGGTAGGTAGCTCAACAGGATGGTTTCAATTACTTCACAATAGAAATGAACAGAGAAGGAGGCGAATACTAGTTCTCTAGCATTTACTATGCGCGTTCAAAAAATCATTTTTTTTGTTCGATTGGAAAACTGGTAGCGTGTTCGAGTCTGCCAGTACACATCTGAGATAAGTCTCTGGACCATAGAATTGAAAATTTTACTGGTAAATATTTTTTGGATGTGTCATAGAACATATGTTTTTAATAGAAAGTACAATTAGCTCTGCATAAGTCGTATTGTTTGAAACCGCAAAAATAGTTTGACTGAGGCAAAATTCGACTTAAGAAGTGTAAATAACACATAATTTGCATAGTTTTTCAAGAAAACTGATCTAACTAACGAAAAAAATATGACTTGTACTTATGCAGATTTAACTGTACTTGACTTCACACTAAAGATCCCATATTCCAAAGTGTGGTGAAATTTGAGTCCTGTTATATTGGAGGACAGTAAATTTAGACCAATGTGGGCACTTAAACTTCATATAGAAATCAACTACAGTTGAAGGCAGGATTAACTCCAATTCTATTTCTGAAAGTCTTGTCAATTTAAGCCATATTCTACATCTAGTTCATGTAGTAACTCAGTTCAGTTATCAAATTGTGAAACTTTGTGCCTCATCAAAATGGTAGACCTTTCTGAAACCGTTCTGTGTCAGTAGGTTTATGGACAATCGTAAATGAACTTCCAAGAGGATATCAATAGTTCATGATTAATTTTGGTCGAGATGTATTGGAAACAAACCTCAAAATAAATGTATTGTTTATGGATCATGAAGATGAGAGGAAAGTTTTGTTCCCTTCACCCAAATCGGCAATACCTGTTTATATGTCTCGGCAGACTTTGTTAGGCTAAGACACAATATAGGCCAATGTGACTTGTGATTCCTGCACTATCCTAATGACAGTTTCATTGTAGATCCGTCTATTGTGAAATTAAATCAAAGTTAAGTTAGCTTGAAGTAGCCAAAAAGAAATTAAAATATAATATCTGTCTTGGGGCTGCTCTCGTATTTATGGCAGGTGATGGACTTTGTAACGGAAACCCTTGATAGCCTTATTCAGCACTGGGCTAGGAGGATCAAGTATGATGTACTCTTTCTGTGCCCGAGGTGCAGTAGGAAGAAACGGCTTAAAGACTGCTTCAAGAGAATATCACTCCAGTGTGGACTACATCACATCCCTACGGCTACAATCAAGTCCAAGTTTGGTAGGTCTATACGACTTGGTAATCCACAAAAACTATTTTGCTCTGTATTGAAACAAATTTCCCACATAGCAAACCGATGGTCACATTGATATATACCCCTAGTCTCTTGGAGAGTCTTTGAGTGAGGAAATGTAGGAAAAAAACTTGTCCATATGGGTTGATCGCCAGTTGATCAGGCTAATCCTGGTGATTGATAACACCTGTTATTGGGTAAACACCCAAATTCTCCATGAGAGCCCATTATACTATGCGTCTTTAATATATATAAAAGTCACTCATGTACACACTGACATAGAATAGGGCCTGCATGGAACCCAAGTCCAACTTTAGTTTCGTATGTGGGGTTATGTTGTATTTGATTTTCTTCATACTCCTCAACTATTAATGCATAGAATGCCAGGTAAAATTAAGTTAAGTTTATTGTGCACGAATAATATGTTAGCTGATTGGTACACTGTTGGGGTTATTCGTGCAATACCTGTACTAGTGTATACAACAATTCTTGGTACTTCCGGTGTTGTTATAAGGCCCTGTTTTAAACTGTTCTAATAATTCTACAACATGCCAATTCGATCTGTTGCACATTTCACTTTGATCATACCAATTCTGATTTTCCCCAAACGATGAGATTGGAGAAGAATTGGTTGCGTCTTTAAATCCCATCATGCCTTACTTCATTCATAGTCATTTTTATTTATTATCCTTCCTTTTCTTTTGTTACTCAGGTACCATTAAAGAGAGACCAATATTATCTAAAATCATGGTGTCAGGAGTAGGGTTGTAACATTTCTTAGTTTGAATCTAGATTGTCTATTAAATAAAGGGGCCCTGTTTAACAAGCTTTTGCTTCTTCTGTACATGCTTACATTTTTATGTAAGACTTTTAAATGGTTGAATTAATTGAAATTGAAATTGAAAATAATATTATGACTTATTCAATTTGTTGTCAGGAGGGAAATTTGGTTCACATTTACTGTACCTGAAGTGTTTAAAGCCAAATAATAATGTTCTTGTCATTTCCAAACCATCTCTAGATTGGAGTTAAGAAACTCCAAACTCACAAATCCCGAAAATGTAGATTTATATCTTGCCAGTGGATAGTATTGATGTTGCAGGGATTTGAACAAAATACATTGTAATCCACACCACTCTGATTTATCCACTAGACCTGAACTATTTTTAATTTGAATTTATTTCTTCATTTTTTATGTAGGTATGAGTGAGAAAGGAGTGGAGTCAAGGAACGAAAGTAAGTATGCAATCACTTCATCCTCTCATTCTCATCCTTTTTTTGTATAATCATGTTGTAAGGAGTAGGATTTGATTTTCGTAGTTTGAATCTGGAGTGCATATTCAATAAGCTCACAAAAGGTCACACGTATTTTACCATTCTATATATGTTAGTATAGAATATTATGTCGTGTGTCAATCAAGAGAAGTTTACTGTTATTCTCCCTTCGCCGACGAAGTCGGAGGGGATTTATTAACGCTGCCGTCCGTCCGTCCGTTCTTAACAAATCTGGTTTCCGTTAGATAACTTTAGTAATTTTTGACGGATTTTAATAAATCTGGTATGAAGGTACATGGTATCAAAACATAGGAATAATTTGTAACGAGGCACTTAACAAAGATTTGTGCATCAAGTGTGATTACATTACGAAAATGAGCTATTCTGAAAAATTGTCATCCGCCTTTTTTTTTGGTCCAGCTTCTATAGATTCCAGGACAAGTAGCTCTTGGCGAAGGAGTGAAGATGCAAAAAGAACAGTAGAGTCAACACAAAGAAACGCTCCACCTTACCAAACAAGCAGCGGCTCGACCAGCGGATCCTCTCAAGGACAGCCAAAGTTCTATGACATCTACCTTAAGTTTAGTCAAGACACGGATGATGTACGTAAGGTGAAGGACATTATTCGAAGGAATGACTGGAAGATGATGACTGCTGCCGACTGCAGGCTCGGTGTCCCGAAAATGACCAGTATCGAGGACGCCCTGAAGACCTGTTCCCATGTGGTCCTTATAATCACGAAGGAGGATTGTGAGAAGGACGATCCGTATCAGACTATGATGATGGAAATGGCATTTCAGTCGACGATGGGCAGGAGTTTGAATGGCCGGGTGATATCAATTCGATGCTGCGAGGAGAGTCATCTTCCTTTATCGCTTCAGAGTTTGGAAAATGCATTCATCAATGATCCCTATCTAGAGGACAAGTTAAAGAGGACCATTGATGTAAGCATCAGGAAGGACAAATGGGTTACTTTCATATGATTGAGCTTATTTTTTGTAATGCTAATCCATTGTGAAAGAAACTGAAAGCGATCACAAAACTTTGCTTGTGTAGCACATAAGTATTGGTATATACCTTTTCAGCCGCAGCACCTATCTTTTGGAATGGGCTTCCTGACCTGACTTTAAATCAGTGGGTCATCGCGTTTGGTTGGGTGGTCGCGTTACGTGACTTTTGTGAAAGCATGCCCCTTTATTCACGAAATGTTTGGGGTAATGTTTGTGAAATAAACCCCTCTCATCTACAAATGGTCTGGTAAAAATTACCTGACACTTTGTAAAACCCTCCAGCAAATCGAGGAAAGGGCGCATCTTTAAAGTGCTTCTTTACATTATTATTTTCACGAAATGCCATGTTATGCGACCATCTGACCGGACGCAATGACTCAATAATTCGAAGTAAGCCGTAATCTCTCTGAACTGTCCATTGCAGACGTAACGGCCATTTTTCGGGAATTCAATAAAATGGTGTGCACAACATTGAACTTGAATTTGTGTTAAATTGCATTGCCGATTTAATTCTGCCATTCCTATATGCTTAATATGTGAATCAAATAGCTCCAGGAAGCAATGTGCTATACATCTTGTCACACCATCATTTCTGTCATGAGCACAAAGAACGGCAGATATTTTTAATTCAAGAGGATGGAAATTGTTCAAATAGATTTATAACATTTTCATATCACATTAAAATGTATAAACACGTCGTTTTCAAGTGCCTATATGCATGCAGTGACAACGTTACAGTTAACTTTGAATTAAACTTTAACATTAATGATTTTATTAAGATTATTCAATGTATAATGGCAGTACTTAATATCATTTACATTTGTTGTAAGGATAAGTCTTGTGTTTTGTATGCAGCTTTTGATTCTTGTAAAAAATATTTAAAATAAATATTTTATTGTTGGGTATTGGAATTTCAGTCATGATATTATTAGTATGGGTAATCATCTTCCCGGGGAAGGGTAGGGTCACGTTAGGCCTGATGGGATGTAAATTCACCAAAAATATAGTTCACAAAATATGCGCATGGCCGTCAGATGCACTTTTGTGGTAATGAATCTGAATAACAATGCGTTTGGATAGGCGCACTTATTTTGGCCGAATATTGGGTGTGATACATTTTTGAGCGTAGCACGTGTTGTGTAATGGTAATATTTTTAGTGTGTAAGGCAAGTCAAGTCACTTTGCAACTTTAAGTCGAGATGCCGGCAACGACAACGCAAGTGCCAGGATGGGTTGAAAGCATTCTGAGGTTTTGGCAGTGTATTACCTGGTATGTAGAACTCTTGCTGATATATAAATATATTATTGACATGTTTAGAGTCAGTTTTGATGAGTAAGTGATGTATTTTGTGCTTGCACAAGTGAAAAGGAATTCATGTGGTAGAGAATCATGTGATACAATTTTTTACTAGATTGAATTGATAATGGATATTCTCAAAGATGATATTTCATATGAAGCTTATTTCTGCTCACATGTGTACTAATTAGTGATATTTGTAGAGAATTCAGAGTTTTAGCTTTCTAAGGAGATATAACAGATTTTTTTTTTTGTATTGCATTGAATTGCTTGCTTGTTGTGCTTTTATAATTGTCGTTGAGGGCGGCAGAATGTAAAAAACCTTCAAAAATGGCGGCGTCCCGTGTGCATCGATCATCGATAAATTATGCTGCTGTTAGGGACTTCTTTTGATTATCCTAGTTCAAATTTCTAGGTTCACTTGAATAGTATGACAACTCATCAGATGATATATATCAGCATGTAAAATTAATGATTGAAGTCGATGTTACAAATATTGACACAGCTCTGGTACGTAGTGAATTCAAATTAAAAGTATTTGCCGACTATTTTCTGCCATCACTGAGATTCCACCTCACAGTCAATGAGCTCACTGATACTCATCTAAAATTACTGGATGCATTATGTAATAGATACTTGAAAAAATGGTCCGGCCTTGCCAGACCGGCCACGTTGGACTTCCTTCACATGCAAGAATATCTTAACATACCCAACCTTTCTGATTTATACTATGGAGCTCACACAATAAACTACACAAGAATAAGAGCTACTGGTGATGCCAAGGTTAATCATTGCCTAGATGTTGCCCTTCAAAGAGAATCTCAGCGGACCAGAAAAAGTCAACAGTGAATAGTCACAACGTTGTCCAATCGCTTCAAGATCCTAATGCCACTCTTCTAAAATTGAAGAAACAGGTTAAAGACTCTTTAATGCAAAAAAGGTCACGAGACTGGCTGAATCATATCCAGTCATTTTCAGTCCAAGGCAAGTTTTTTGAACTTGCAAACCTGGAATCAAAATTAGTAGATTGGAAAAAGCCTGATATACAATCTACCAACAAAGTTGCAAAGTTTATCATGAATTCGCTTTCAGATACACTTAATACAAATGCAAACCTTGCTCGATGGGGAAAAGGGGCATCAGTAAACTGTAAAAAATGTGAAAATAGAGAAACAGTACACCATTTATTGAACGCATGCCCTGTGTCACTTGTAAAGGACTGTATACTGGGCGCCATGACAACGTCCTTTTGTATCTTGTCGAAATTATTCAAGAAGGCATCGCTTCTCTTAGCGACACTATTATGTACACAGACCTGAATGTAGAGCGATGGACAAAAGAAGGCATCTCCACAATTCCACTAGAGTGTATATCCAAACCAACCTCATCCCAGACATTCGTGTTTTTTGGAAGAATTTAAGGAAAATTCTCATACTTGAATTGTCAGTTCCCTTTGAAGCGAATGTAGTTAAAGCACATGCATATAAACCAAACAAATATGCCCAGGTAGTTACCGACATACAAGCTAATGAATATTCTGTGGTTTATCTTCCTTTGGAAATCGGCTCTAGAGGTCATATTTCGCCAGACAATGTGAAGAGGCTACAGCAGCTGTTGAAAGAAATCGGAAAACCTGTCAACTTGAAACAAGTTCGACATAATCTATCCAAACTATCCATTGTATCTTTATTTGTCATCTACTACTCAAAGTATGCCAATAAATGGGAAACAAAATTTCCTCTTCGCATTTCAAGTATGTAAGTTGTTAATCACACACACACACATACTCACAAAACAAAAAAAAACACCTTGTAACCAGTCTAATATTTTTTTATATTGCTCGCCTCTTTTCATTGCCTGGCACTGACAGAATCCTCTAGACAAATGACACTCTCATAATACTAATTATGTATGCTTCCTGTTGATTAAGTTCATATATTAAATGAATTTTCAATAATTAGCTCCTTTTATTTCAACTATAACTAGGAATATCCAAAACTCCTCAGTCCTCAATGTTGTAACATTATTTTTTTCCCGGTAAAATGTAAATGTCCTGGGCTATTGTATCTTCTCCTTTGTTGTGCAAGTTTGAACAATAAAGTTATGTTTAAAAAAAATATAATAAGATAAAAATGAGTTGATTAAGATTGAAGAAATGATGTGTTGCTACATTTGTAGTATACATGCCATGAAGAAGTATTTTAGCGGTGCTAAATATTTCATTGAGCTTGAACTTAATTATATTGATATGCCATATAACATGCAGATTATGCAGTCAGAATAGCCAGAAAAGAAATAGATGGTTGTTTTCATTGATTATAGCTGTTATATGTTGGTTGTTGAGGGTTTCTGTTTCTGGTCACTGACCTGGGGTGAACATCTGTATATGTATATAGTATTGAATGATCCAGTTATCAAGTAATGTTGTCTTTGATTGTATTAATGTATTCAATTTTGATATAACTCAATCATTCATAGTGATGTTACAATTCAGAGTTTGCTTGCATAAACTGTGGATATTCCTAGACCCAGTGTTGTCTGTTTGATACAAGAATCATGGCGTTTAATACTACAGTGCAAATGTATTTTATGACGTTTAGTACAAATGTATACCATGTTTGTAATTTACTTGAGTACAACAAAGGTCTCGGTCTTAAGATGTGCACCTTGCTTGTAAAATTGCTTTATTTTGTATAATGCTAAGGTAACAATAAATACTTCAGCATTTCAAAGTGCAGTTATGATATTACTTCAGCTCATAGCCAGGATTTTAGTAAGACAAATTTGATTGTGATCAAATGCTATTTACATAATTGATTCTTGTTAGGATTTTTATTCAGATTAATTTCCATTCAGAACTTAGGGAAGAGTTTATATTACAAGAGGGTAATGAGTGAAGTTTAGTTAGAATAGTGATACAAATAATAAGTGTTTGCTGGTCATGAATAGATTGACATTGTTCGCATGAGGCCTGATAGTTGGAGGCATTTGATGGAATATGCAATGATTTATGCATATTAAGTATTGTAAACTTGTCAGCAATTCCAGCAGATGTGTGGAAACTATACTGAATGAATTTACATTAATTAATCATTTTCCTAAAGTCATAGTGTTATATCTTGTTATTCTGATATGACATATGTTCACATCGTTCTATTATATGCAACTGTCTTTGCAGATATTGTGTATGTGATGTACTATTTTGAACATGTACTTATTGATGTTTTATTATTCTGCCTTTGCAGGGTTTTGTTTTTACTTTTGTTTACGAATGGTGAATAAACGAGAAATAATACACTACATTGCAATACACCGTATACAGTGTTTTCATTGGGTCACTCTAACTGCGACTTTATCAATTATTCCTGATTTACTTGTTTTTGCTTTTTTTTTCTCTCCATTTGTTGGCATATTGAAACAAAACATGGTCTATGTACATATTCATGGGCAATACAACCCTCGTAATAATTTTTCATATGTATGAAAGCAGAAAAACACAATGGCGAAAGTTTGCAATAAATCAGACCAACATATTTGAATATACAAGATCACAACATTTTAGCCACGTTGTGTGTTAAACCAAATGGGAAAGTTGAACGGCACTATTATGTCACAGTGTCATAATAGATTTAGCACATTTGAAGTGTCAATACATACTTAGGCCTATAGGAATTGCAATTAACTTTCATGAATTATTAACTTCTTTTTTTTAATGGTTGTCCTATTTCATTCAAACTATTACTTCTCTGATTTGTCTGCTTTCTGGTAGATTAGTTGTAATGTGGAATTGATGGTATGGGAAATATATTTTATAACCAAAGAAAATTACAATAAACATGTTTGAAAATAAAAGGAAAGAGATGGTCGGAGGCAAGGATATGCAAGAGATGCTATATAGAACGAGACGATATGAGTATAACAAAATAAGATAAGATTTTAACTGATGAATAAAAAGAGATGATACATTACGATATAATAATAATAATGGTATTTATTCAATAATCATTATCGCAGCTTGAGAGCTGAATTACAAATGATTTTACAATAACAAGTGCCTGAACTTAATTAATTACAAATGGCGTAAAACATGAACAAAAATATGTACAATACTTCCATAATATTTGTGCAAATGTTATACAGTTAACTCTGCATGAGTCGAAGTCGCACCAGAAATGTCCCCTTTAAGTAATGTATGCGACACAGAGTCGAATTCACTTTCAGTCTATTAGCTATACATCCGGGTGCTAGTTTATAAATAACATTTGACAATGAGATCGGTCTCCAATATTTAAATAAATGCCTAAGTTTGCTTCCCTTTGGAATCAGAGGTATTACCCCAATATATTGAGTGTTTGACAATAATTTCCCCTTTTCAGTAGATGAGATGATTGACCTATTTTTATGTTAACCTCATTTTGTTTTCATATTAAAATATAAGAAAATAATGATAACAAGTCGCTTATATAAAGCCTATATATTTGTTCTATATGAAAGCAGAAAATCGCATGATAAGCAACATGTAAGAACAAAAACGTTGTAAATTTCACGATTTAAACGACAGAGGTGGTATCAGAAGATTTTTTTTCATTTTTGTATTTATTCATTTATCTATTTATTCATTTTCTTTTTTATACATAGGCGGAGGTATCGGAGGGGGGTTAGGGGGTCTAAGATGTGATATCTAAATGCATTGTTTAGACATTCATTTGAACCAATATTCATAGCATAGAGTTACGCTTATTATTTTCCCGAATCACCATTTTGGTATGGGAATGACGCCCTCTATCCGCCAGACTTCTACAGGCTATCTCGTTTCGGTGGTCACATGGATCGTCACATGCCTGAATTTCATCACGGGTCACCTGATCATGGATTCGAGCCGATGCGACCACCACCACCCCCGCCACACTTCCCTCATGGTCACCCTCCCATCATGGAACGCCCCTTTGGTAATTACGGTTTAGAACCCCCCTTCGGACATGACGCCATGGAACCTCCTGCCCCTGACGGTCTTCGGACTCGCTTACACGAGAGACCCCTTGCTCCACCGGAACCTCTCCCTGGTGGTCCCCCACACGGCAGGCGGCCAGGGTCAGAAGGTTCCCGTAGGCTCGGTCATGGGTACGACCTACACCACGGCGGGCCGGTAGAGCACGAGCACGCAAGACGCAGAGTGAAAGTGAACAGAGCTAACTACCATAACAACCTACCATAATCGACACATCGTAAGAACTTAAATAGGCTGATTAATTCATTAATTGATTTTATTTACCGAATGTAAAAAGGATATAAACGATGTATGACAAATCAATTGGGAAGGAAGACCCTGACAACAAACAAAGTGTTTGTCACCTACGTTACCATTATATTCTTGGTAGCCTTTAGGTGCTGATTGTAGTAGGGTTTAGGTAATTACCTTCTCATTTTGAATTGCAGGTGCCTCCATCCAGTTCTATTCTTATTCCTATGGTGCTTCTTCTCGGTGTACCTGGTGACTACATAGATTTTAAAGTAGACCAATCACCTTTAAAACATGTTATGTGTACACCTAGAATGTATAAGACCATCATCTTTACCCGCTGTTTTACATGGGCTAACGAATAAGGAGTATGACAAAAATAAAGGAAAACATAACACCGCGCACAAGGAACAGAAGTACTTTAAATATATTCCGTGTGAGCTCTAAGTTTAAGCGAGCGCGCACAGGCGCGTTAAATAGTCTACAAGTCACAAGACGCTTTTACGTGTATGTTAATTGAGTGTCTATTTTAACTTGTACAATCGTTTCATGAAAGGAATATTTGAAGCTCAGGTTTTATAAATAATATATACGAAATGAAACTCATACGAAACTCTGATGCAAGTTTTCCGATAAACCGAGCTTGTATCCCCTTTTACCTTTTTTTTTACCTTCTTTTTATTATTCGTCTGTTTTTTCTTCTTCTTCTTCTTCTTCTTCTTCTTCTTCTTCTTCTTCTTCTTTGTCTTCACCTCCTTCACCTTCATCTTCTTCTCCTTTTCCTTTTTATTTCCCCGTCTGTTTTCTTATGCAGCTTAGATCTTGAAGATTGTCAGCTTTCTAAACGTGGATAGCGCTCTTCGTTCTTTTCTTTCTTCTGGTCACATACAAGAATTTAAGGATGCTTGTGACGTCACTTCACCACTACTCTATACTTAGGGTTTGGCAAAATCAGTTTAAGTTGGATGCAACATGGCATCTATTCTTTTGTTTTGTGATTGTCCAACAAAACAGTATTCGCCTTATTGTGCCTAATTCATAAAGGGTTGGCCAAGCTTTCCTAATCAATGGCTCCGATAACCGATAATATGGAACGACCTCAACGGCCAGATATGGGAGCACTGACATCACATTTTAATCACTAAAAAGTGCCTTGTAAATTTGTTGTATATTACAGATTTCATTACAGATTACAGATTTAAAACTCCTTTGTGGATTAAGGCTATTGTGTGTATGCTGATAAACTGGAAATTAGTTGTAGGTATGAAGATGTTAATCCAATCGTTACGAGGTTAAAGAACTACTTAAGTTGATGATCCCATGTAGATAATTTCAATAAATAAAAGTCAACTTGAATTGTATGTTTACAAAATTCTAAAGGCTATATTGGACAGACACGACTGTGATATTACACATACCTAGAACCGTGTAGGCCTATCCTACGTGATCTCAAATGAAAAGATTGGTCTGACTTTCATCTTGATGTTAAAGTTCAGACCTCACATTCGTTATAATGACGTCACGAAGAGTAGAGGCAAAGCATGAGCGAAAATGGTAAAGACTTTCTCGGGGCCAAAGTCATGAGAAAACGTTAGATTTTGATTAAAAAGTAAGAACAAAATAATTCTAAAAAGTGTTGTGCAATATATTACTTATAATCGTATGAATATGATTCCGCTCAGATATTTCAACATAATGTACAGAGAGCATGAAATATACACGTTAACATTGCAACATTTCGTTGAATATTATTGCATGTAAAATTAAATATATATGTTGTACATATAGTAGTGTACTTTTAGTAATCATGATATGACCATAATTATGTAAGAGTTGATGCATCTTTATTTAAAATGTAGATATTACCCCCTCTAAAACTTTTGGAAACTCTTGTTTGATCAATTATATCTCTCTGGTCAGGAGATAATTATCGCTTTGTTAAGTAACATTAGAAAGTATGCTTATTACTTTCAAAAATAAGTTGCAAAGTGCGTTGGTAGGCTCTGGTATTGTTATGCAATGCATTGCATAGCAGCCCTACACTCTTCAAAGAAGGAACAGTACACAGCCGATCGAGAGCACTGCATTTTGCAACTTTTCACGTTTGACCTTGCCCCTTATTTTGATGTAATGCACATTGCATAACTGACAAATCATAACAAATAGGGTAGCATTTTGAATAAAAATAAAGACACTTTTAAATGATACTAAGCATAACGATTGTTATGCAATAACAAGAGAGATATAATCAATCAAACTTGAGTTTCCAAACTTTTTTGATGGATTTAGTTTATTCCGTTGTTTACTGAATTATCATATGTACAAGAACCACAGGGTTCCATTTGGCAACAGAGTACCAAAGAGCTAACGTCATAATATTCGCTCGTCATATAATTTATTAATAAATACTTACTTGGAACCAGCAACTTTGACAATTTGGCCAGTATGACGTCACACTTTGGTACTCGATAGGTTTTGGTACACAATCAAGGCTTTCTATTGGGAATATGAGCCCAATTTGAAAACCTAAATTTCAAGGGATATCAAGCTTCTTTGGAGGAGGAAAAGATAAATCGGCTCAGAATTGCAGCGACGTCAAACCAGCAGTGCGATTGTCTACGATTTGAAGCCAATTCTGCTTTTATCTTTACTAGAAGGCTTAATAGAACTGAAGTTCCGATTGTTAGAATTCTTATTATTTTTTAGAACCTACATCAAGAAGATGATGTTTGTTTAGATTTCTACATATAATATAATTTCCATTTCGGATCGCAGGAAGGTCGTATAGTGTTCGCAGGGCTAAAGAGGACAAAACAGGTAATACATATTCAACAATCGAACGCAGTATGGAGACGTAAATGCAAGCTCGTGTAAATTCCCGCTGAGCCATCGAGTTTCGTTGCCTAGGATAAAAACATAGCAAGCGGTAATTCCACCCAAACCAGTATATTTTTGGTATTAATATGAATGTTATTATTTAATTTTTTTTAATTACATGGAGCATAAGTTACTCGAAAATAGCAAAAACGGAGAGGTTAAATTCCCAGTTTAATAGTTGTTCTTTGATCATTCTTAGAAACAAGAAATTCCAATATAAATAAGCATACAAGATCGCTTTCATTGTTTAATGTGCACATTATATATAGCGTTTATAAAAAAAAATTATGTTGTATTTTAGCACGTGAACATTATTTCGGTAATAACTAATTTTTGTAAATAAAATGTATTGATCTAAGAGAATTTATTAAATTGAATTTATTAAATTGTACAAACAATCTAAATTATTACTGTTATTTGTGTGCTTTTAATAAGATTAGCCTTTTGTGAAAAAAAACAATTAGTGCACATATCATTTTCCCGGAGAGAGAGCAGAAAAATAATCAGCATATAAGATCGTGCAATATACGAAAAAGGAAAATAAGTTGAACAGAAAGAATATGGACATATAATAATTTCAAGAAACAAATATATAAACCAATAAATAAATGAGTGTATATGAGCCCCCAAAAAGAGAAAAAAAGAAATGAATGTAATGTAAATGAGTCAGAGAAGATTTAACACTTGTCTTGCTCTCAGAAATTACTATAATTAAATTTTGCTTTGCATACAAGGCCAATCGAAGTTAAATTTCCTCATCATAAACTTGATTCATAATCACTCTGGGTGTGTGCATGTGGGAGAGTGTGCATGTGTGTATGTGTAAAGAGGGAGAGAGAGTAAAAGGGAGGATAGACAGGAGTTTATGCGCGTTGTGTTTGGGTGTGTATGTGTGTGGATGACAAAATTTCGACTCTTATTTAAATCTGCTCTATGAATTTTCAAATATTTTTTTGATATACATTAGCTAGAATGATATACATTAACATAATTTTTGCATACATTAGCTAGAATAAGAAGAAGACGGTACTGCCCAATCTTAGGGTGACAGTTGTCTTTAAAGCCTTTCTGTACTAGAAACACAACCGCAAAAACCCCTCTATAGCAGCATCACAGGTCATCTGTAGCCAGGCGCGCCGGAAGCAGTTTGGGATTAGGGGGCAAACATTCCAGGGGGCTCACCTTTCAGGGGCAGTGGCGTAATAAGCAAAAAGTTCAAGGGGCGGAGCCCCCGGAAATTCTGGGATTTTAGGCAGGTCAGATAAGCATATTTAGATACCTTATTTGTGACACTGGCAGGTCACTAATTGGCGTGGGGTCCAGGGGGCTAAGCCCCCACGAAGCTCAGGGGTTTTAGGCATTTAATTATGGTCAGATGAGCATTCAGGGGCCCGTCTTAGGGCCTCTGGAGGGGTCGAGGGAGCGGAGCCCCCGGAAGCTCAGGGGTTTTAGGCATTTAATTACGGTAAGATGAGCATATTTTGATACCTTTTTTTATATTTGTGACACTGGCAGGTCACTAATTGGCGGGGGTCCAGGGGGCTGAGCCCCTTGAAGCTCAGGGGTTTTAGGCATTTAATTACGGTCAGATGAGCAACCAGGGGCCTCCCTTAGGGCTTTTGGTGGGGTCTAGGGGGCAGAGCCCCCGGAAGCTCAGGGGTTTTAGGTATTAAATTACCGTACGGTCAGATGAGCATCCAGGGGCCCTCCTTAGGGCTTTTGGTGGGGTCCAGGGGGCAGAGCCCCCGGAAGCTCAGGGGTTTTAGGTATTAAATTACGGTCAGATAAGCATCCAGGAGCCCTCCTTGGGGCTTTTGGTGGGGTACAGGGGGCAGAGCCCCCGGAAGCTCAGGAGGTTTAGGTATTAAATTACGGTCAGATGAGCATCCAGGGGCCCTGCTTAGGGCTTTTGGTGGGGTCTATGGGGCAGAGCCCCCCGAAGCTTAGGGGTTTTATATATTTAATTACGGTCAGATGAGCATCCAGAGGCCCGCCTTGGGGCCCTTGTTGGGGTCCAGGGGGTGGAGCCCCCGTAAGCTCTGGGGTTTTAGGCAGTTAATTACGGTCAGATGAGCATATTTTGATACCTCATTTTGTGATACCGGCAGTTGAGAAAAAATCCGGGAAAATCATATCATTTTAGCAACATCGGTATATAAATGGTATCGAATAAGAAATAAACCACGTTAGTGAATTTTATTTGGGGGTAACTGCCCCCAGTACGCCAGTGTTCAGGGGCTCATGTCTTTTCACTCCTATAATAAAAGACACACACGCTTTTCGTCCTCTCACAATATTAGGGACTTTTAGATTTGCACGACGAGAACGTGGGCTGCCACGTGTGACATTGTGTGGCAGTGCCCGGCAGTGCCTTAAAAGGAATTCACATTGCCTTATAAGGACGTCACACGTTGCAGTCCACTATGTCAACGTGCAAATCTAAAAGTCCCTATTTCCACGATATGCGCGTAACGCTATTATAAAATCCTCCACTAATTGTTAAATATAGGGGCATGAGGAATGTTTAAGAAGTTTAATTCCTGTTTACTCTCCTTTTCTTTGAATGGAATGTAATTTTTATGTGATTCAATTCATTTTTTGGTTTTTTTTGGTTAAAAAATACACTATTTTACTCCTTTACTGCTGATTTTTTTCGGGGGGGGGGCTTTTTGGGGGCGAAAATGCGTTTTGCCCCCCTGCCCCCTCACTTCCGGCGCCTATGTCTGTAGCCGTATCGTCCCGTACCTCGCTGCGCTGTTGGTTCTCGCATCAAGTCTCCAAAAGCGGAAATTAGGTATTGGGTTATGCTCTGTTATAAAGTTGACCATTAGATGGCGCTGTGCAATAAACAGTATGCAGAAAGTCCATCAGATCAGTATTGCTTTATATCTATTTTATGGACTTCTAAAGATTTTCTTTGTATGTAGAGAGCAAACAAAATCTAGAAAAAGGCGATCTCGCTGCCCGAACTTAAGGTGACGGTTGCTTTGAAAGATAAATATGAGATCTGCTCATGCGCGATGGCATTGTAAAAAAACAATATTTGGAAGTAATTGGAAGAGGTTGATCATGTCGCAGACAATTATTGGTGTATACTGTGAGGTTTCAGAATGATCAAAATGATAAGCAATTATCCTAGGCTTGCTAAAAGTCAAATGCACTGTACACGAAAAATGTGTATATGGGACTACAAAAACATGTGGCATGGTAGTGTTGTCAATAGCATGTAGCTGTTAATTGCCATGATTTGAATATGAGGGCATTTGAAGAGCCATCCTTTTCAGGGGACACTTCTTAAACGATACTTTTCAAAACTGAAATAAAAGAGAATGAGCAAGCTCACAAGTTACTGATCTCCTTTCCCAGAACTCAACCTTCTAAATTTGAAAATAAAACTGGGCATAACAATTGGTTAACCCTCCCTTGTAACTATATCCCAGTTCGAAGATATAACTGCGCATGAGCCGATGCAGGTAATTTTACAGAAATTCTAAAACCCACCGAGATTATATGTTCATGAAAGTTAAGTTCATGCTTAAGAGGGCAAACAAGAGGTTTGTTATGAAGCACAGCCCATGTCTTTGGCAGTGATTATTCTAACATGATAAAAAGTGAGACCACTCCAAGTCCACAAGACCTATAGATATTAGGGGTCATTTGTACAATGTACTAATTAAAAACTGGTCTATTAGCGAGAAAAGGGGAACACGCCTCGTTCAATACCCCGGGTAGGAATCATGGGCGTCAATCAGGGGGACAGGGGTCAGGACCCCCACGATTTTTCCTAGGGGGGGGGATATCATATCAAATGTCCCCCAGAAAAGAAGGGGTACCACCCATTTTGCCCCCCATTTTGAATTTTTTTTGTAGTTTATGTATGGCTAGGAACCGATCAAAATCATAGGCAGGAGGCGGTCTCTGGGGGATGCAACCCTTGCATTTTCCCGGTACATACCACATTTTCACGTGAGATAATTTAGCTGTATGATGTTCTAAAATGCATACTTTCAATATTCGAAATTGCAAATCATCTTGCAACCTGTATTGACAGTCTTGTGATTCCTTATCAATTCACAAACACAGGCTTGATTTTTGAAATACCATTTGAAATAGGGCCTACCACACCTAAAATTACAGAAGTGGTGATATAAGATTTTTTTTCGTTCTTATGAAATCTTCAGCAGGAGCGGCGACTATAATGATCTATACATTAAATTTATTGCCCAAATTAGGATTTGTAATTGTACTCTAATACAAGGTTCAATATCCATATTTTCCTTGGTTGATATACTCTCTCGCATGTTAGTACTAAACCGTTCTTTCATTCTACTTAAGCTTTACATATACGTGTACATATTCATAGTTCCTCTTCCACCACCACCCCGAAATTTCTTCCTGAACTTATCATATGGGCCGAGCTTGTTCAGCCCCAGCACTTTCAGAAACGCTCCGTGGTTCGTTGAAAATGTTGTAAAGTCATCAAACTAAGCAGAATATTAGTGCAAACCTAAGGGCCTGTATTAGAATAAAATTTAACCCAAAGGCCAGCTTTGCATTTTTTCAAGATCATATTTAACATAAGGAATTATCCTGAGTTTTAGGTTTTCTTTGTAAAACGTGATCTTATTCAAGGGTGATATGGACCCATGTGTTTTCCTATTACTCAAAAACACTTCGGTTGCGTTCTTCGTATCCCTGCTCTGTCGCTCATTTGCATACGTGCATTTTTACACAAAATGATAACCCTCCATTGATTGAAGGATTGCTTTATGCAACACAATGGCTTTGCAACATCACTCATTTCCTGGCTTGATGAGTTCCACGACAAGCCTTTAAAACCAGTATAGATCAATATAATACTCTGAAAAAAGGGGAAAAGATTTTGAAGACGTTCGTGGCACAGGGATATTATATTTGTAAGGTACATGTATATAAAGGGCTGAGAACTTTGCTCCATAATTCTTCATCAGTTCCTAGCCATAAAGATACAATTCACTCCTTACATATTGTATCCTGTTTGTCTTTATCTATGAAACTAACCAGGATTCTATAGATCCAACCGGAAGCGATTTCCTGTTTCTGGTTTAATAAAGAGAAAACATCCGGGGAATGAATCATATCAAAATGGGTTCAAAGTCCTTCAATCAAGTTATCATTGTAATCTATTCAGATAATAGTCTCTGGTTTACTCGACGGCGGACATAACTTTGTTCTGACTAGTCGGTGTCTATGTCTTGTTCCAGGATTAATAGCTTCAGGCCTACGAAGTGACGAAATATTTTGTTCTCTAAAACAGGTATGTTAACTAAGCTTAATGATTTTTCTGTTGCAAATTAATTGTCCGCTAGCACATTTTCTTACTGTTAAAATAATTGTCTGATTTTTAATGGAACATTTAGTACTATCGATGCTTTTGTATGGTTTTCTTGATTTATCACATGGATGACAACATGCCAAGTATAATGTAGAGTATTTTTTACCCCTTGAAAGAGCTCTATACACGCTGTATTATAGTAGACGATGTTTCGTGTATTTCGTTTTTAATGAAGCTTTAAAGCTTTTATGAACGCTCTCAACGCTTGTGTATTCTGTTTTCATTACTGATTGATTTTGAAATATTAAGATTGATTGTTGTACTCTCATCCTGTGTCTTACCTTGAAAGTGAACAAAGACGATGCAATGAGGTTTTATCCCGTTGCTGTTGGGGCTTGCCTTGTCATCCGGTGATACTTACTTTGAGAGATTCGCAATTCTAGATATTAATTTAGCCCATTCGTGCAACTCTTTTGGGCGGGAACATGCTAAATATATTCAATGTTCACCATGATAACATTTTTGGTTCAATATACATGTATGTAAAGATGATGATGTTTATGACGTTTATTACAAAGATTTGATTAATATAATACGATTATAATTAATTGAATTGGATTGAATTGAAACATTTTATAAGGCCTGCATACAGATCTTGAAAACATTTTCTATATAATATACTGGTCATATTTTATACACCTGAGGTGTACTGATTTATAAAAGAAAGAACTGTTTCCATTGTAGGTACCATTCTCAGATCTGCTTGACGTCATCATGGCGTGCAAGTTCCCAACAGATAGCGATGTGCAGCTGAAGAGTAGAAAAGGTCATGACTTGACATGGTCATGTGACAAGCATGGAGAACCAATCAAATTCTTCTGTAAAGAACACGGGATCCCAATTTGTCTTCCATGCGCGATGAAAGATCATCAGAAACCATGTAAGCTAGACGACATTGAGGATGTCATATTGGAGATTGGGGGGAAGCTCGATGAAAAACTCTTGAAAATCCAGACAGCAAAGCCGCATTTGACAAAAGTTGGCTCCGAAATGAAGTATTGTTTAGATTTTCTCCATGCTCATTTCCAGTCGATTAGTGAGAAAGCTCAAACTGAGTGCGACATCCAAATGAAGAATGTTGAACAGACGATAGAACAGGAGGAGATTCGTGTCATCAATGAGGAAGCGGACAAAGATATACAAATCATCAAGGAGAAGAGGGACAGACAAATCAAAGCATGCCTCGAGAAAGCTGAACAGAAACAAGAAGCAATCAAAGGAATGCATGCGAAGCTAATTTTAGAGTGTAAAGAAATGCAAGACACTGTAGGACAAAAGATCGTAGATCTGCAAAGAAAGAATCAACATCAAATAGATACAGTGACTAATATCAGTCAAAAGATCAAACGCATCAAACTAGATGACAAAGCGTTAGTATGCGAAGCTCATCTAGTGATTTCTGCCCTGGATGATACGTTGACTCAACATGTCGATGATGAAGTTGACATGGTGGAATATCTAGCTAAGATAGAGCGGGAGGTTCAGGGGTTGAAGTTTATCGGTGGTCGGGTAGGGGGCGAGTACTTCGCACGAATCGAGGGTCAAGCACAGAGATGGGAACTGATCAGTTCGATCCCAATTCCACTGACCGTTAATGGTCCATTACTCCGTGGTTTCATCAGTGATGATGAAATGTGCGTGCTGGACTCTAAGACTATGACCTGTATGTCACCAATCTGAAGAATGGACACACACAGAAGGTTATCGAAGGAAGTGCTAACACCCGCATCACATCGTGCGCACCTGTCAACAGCAATTTAATAGTATGTGGCAAGCGTAGATTCAACTGTCCAGGTGGTTCCGTAGAGGGATGCATCACTCTCTTTGACAGAGAATGGCGGTGGGTTAGAGATATTGTAATACCGGAAGGGAACGCCTCTCACAATGAATTGTGGGTTGATGTTGACAAGGACGGGATGGTACTCGCGGCCCAGGAGGGTCATCACGAAGTCTACGTCATCAACCCCGCTGATGGTAAGTTAGTTGATACTATAGAGCTACCGGCCCTCGATGTGCATCGTGGGATACATGCCTTATCCAGCGGATACTTCGGTACATGTATAGGTTATGCAGAATTCTGGGTATTCGACAGATCAGCAATTAAGGTGACTAGTGTATATGATCGTGTGTACGGCGAGTCGTGGTTTGCCGTCGACAAGCTGACAGACGCAATCTACATTACATACAGAAATACCCGTGAGATATCCGACATCGATCATGGTTCTCGTGATATATACGTAGTTGATCATGTGTCAGGTGATGGCACGTCTAAGAGAGTCGTAGAATATGGGAATCCATGCCGCTCTTTTCAGGTTGGACCGAGCTTCGTTAACCCTTCTGGTAAACTAATTAATTGTGACGGAAACAGGCTTTTGGTGTATAAGAAATGCCTAAGTGTTTAGAGTGCTACCAATGAAAGTATAAAATCATCATCATTAAACTGTACCCGGCATTCTGTGGGCCAATGGGAAAGGTGTGGGAAGGAAATAAAGAATACTAGTGACACTTTAATTCTATGACTTTGTACAATTAATTCCCCTTTTTTATCACACTGAAAAGAAATGTAACTTTGATATTGCTGACGGGCCTCTTTTCATCAGCTTTGATGGCAACAACAGATCCTGCAACCTATCCCAAGTCGGTCATGGGCTCCGTGCGGGTATTATTGTGTACGAGCGCGTACGCGCGCGTCAAAACTTCTACAGTCAGGGCCCTCTTTTGTTCATTGAAAGTGTATTTAAATTTCCGATATTTCGTTATAGAAGTACATTTTTGAATTTGATATTTTGAATATTGTATAGCATCGATAAAACCCCTAACAGAGGAACACATTTGCTGGTGATTGGTACAGTTTTAATCACTCATCTTTAAAAAATCAAAATATCGCTTAGCCAAACAAATTGATCACTTGGGCGGAATGTGATAATGGTTTACAAAAAACATCTTTAAAATCACTTGAGTTGAAAACAATTAGTATTTGGGGGGCAAATAGACCAATCAATACTTAACCAATCAAAAACGAAGATCATATGAACACATTTTTACTTAAATTTTAGCGTAAGCTTCTATCTTTAGGCCGCCTTTCTAGTCAACCCTTTTTTATATTGGTGGCCTCCTGCACTTTTCCAGAGATTGTTAGAATACTTTAAATTTATAATACTATATTATAGACACAGCACGGCAATAAATTTCCATTCACAAGGCATTAATCTACATTTGCCACTCCAACCCTTTGTGTTTGTAATTGCCATATGCCCTCATGGTAACTATATGGTGGGAATACTCTCCAGGGACTGGAGATGGTGCACATTGTGCGTTTTTTTTATTCCGATGACCACGGTAATAATATCTGTAAAGCGCAAAGAGACGGTATTTCGTATTTAGCGCTATAACAAAAATCAAGGTTATAATGTATAAATAGTAAGTTCGTTATAACATTATGTAAATTACACTTTCACATGAATCTGGTATTTTTTGGCATAATGTTTTATTTGTATAATAACTTACGTGTACATGTTTTTTTGTTACTCAGTTATTGTATTTGGAAAAATGCAGAAATAAAATTTTAAAAAATTTTAAAAAATTTAAAAATGGCAGTTTAGAATAAAAGCATGTATGAAAAATGGTTCTGTAGATGAAGAAATGATTGTTTTAATTTTTATGATTAGTATTTGCCTACAGTTAAATGGTTTATGTATCATTTTCCCCATGATTGTTTGGCGCAATTCTTATTGGTAAAGTACAATTACATTTTCATGTATTTTGTATATCAATTTCTATAGTTTTTTGTACAGGTAATATATGAAGTTAACCATTTCATTCTTCCTGAAATAAATGTCAATTAATTAATGCATTTTTCAATTTAGCTAGACAAAGGTTCCTCGGTGGTGGATGGCGTATTGCATAGTGCTTATAATATAGGTCAGGGCCCCGTGTTATATAGAGTTGCGATTGACCCGAATCAATCGCAAGTCCTGTAATCAATAAAAAGTTTGCAATCCCTTATCTCTCATGTTATTATATTTTCTTCAAGGTAATGAGCCTGATTACTTTCTTGTGAACTATCTCAATATTCAAGATTTATTTTATTCAATGCTTGCAACATTACAGGTGAATTGTTACTGAACTTATATATTTAAAAAACACTTAGATATTAAAGCAGAGGGAACATAAACAAATCCAAGTAAAATACAATGAAATATAACAAATTACAAACATTGGAAATTTGAGATGGCAAACTAAATGAATCTAGGAATGGGAACCCATGGGAATTTAATTTAAATTGAGAGTAATTTAGGGAATTAAAATCAAATTTTCAAAAAAAATACAATTTCAATCATGACTACAAATTATCTTCAATTCCTAAATATGTATATATTGTGAATAAAGAAAATAATTGCTCTATTTCAATAACATAATATTTGCACCTTGCCTTTAGATACCTTATCAAGATTACTATTCTTACATTTTGACATTATCACTTGCTAAAGACATAATGTACGTCGAAAATTCGTGACCTAATAAAAACTGTTGGAAATAAAGCATGAAAGGTCTTTTCTTCATTATTTTTTTTGCGTCATCTTATGCCAATACGAGGACTTAATATTCATGTGTATGTATATATATATATATATATATATATATACATACGAGGGTACTCAGCTTTAGTATTTCGTCGGCGTCTCTATAGTCGGGGCTGTTAGGGCTATACCGTGCGTCCCCCAAAAAAAAAAAAATATATATATATATACACTTTTGAAATGGCTGCCGAATAAAAAATGTATGATTCTGGGGGAAAAGTTCTATATGTATGGAAAGCTCATGAACTCAACTTTCATATGACACCAAAAAGTTCGAAAAAAAATTCATGCTTGGGTAAGCACTGCTCACTTTTGTAAAAGGTATGAAAATTAGGTTGCGCAGGAATAAGCCTTCCAATTTGTGAGAGGTAAATCCCTTGGAGCTTATGGAATTGAGGATGATATGACCAATTTATGATCAATTGTGATGAGTTTGGGTTTACTGAGTGAAATTTGTGGTTTATGGGATTAACATTTTATGCATGAGTGAACAGGAAATGCATTTTTTATTACCGTATAGCAATGTAACTTTCCATGGTAGACTCACTGGTGTGTTCATGGGAGTCAGGACGGGCCGGTGATGGTACATGGTGCAGGGGAGGTGAAATGTAGGGTAAGAATTTGTTGGGTAGATGGGATAAGGGTCAAGAGGACATGTATGCCCCTCCCCCTCTCTTTTTTTTTTCTCTCTCTCTGCCTGGGTGTGCTTGTGCATATCTTGACAATTCATTAGACAATCAACATTCAGCTATTAATCACTTAATCAACAATATATCAGTCAATCGGGCAATCAATTAATCAATCAAGCATTCAATCACCATTCAGTATTTCAATCAATTTAATCATTCAATAAATCAATCATAATTAATCAATAACTCCGTCGATCACTCAATCTATCAACCAACCAACCAGTCATGTTAGCACTTGAGTTTCGCACAAGAAATACCGTACGGTACAGTTTAACACAAATTCACAAATTTGTAAAATGAACATGTCAGTTTTTCTTTTCAGTTTTCAATTTTACAACTTTTTCATCCATCTTGTAAGAGAAAAAAGGGGAGAAAATATCTGATAATGGAAACTAAAAATCAAAGTCTTCCAATTCAATGGTCCACATGTCCACTTCCTCTTTCGATGTACAATTTTGCTCTCTTCATCATGTCCCGTACAGCTCTCCTGGCCATTTGGTCTGTCTCGCCAGAGGTCATCCATCTCGCGGGTGATTCTTCTCCTGATCTCGTCCAAGTTGGCTGGAGGGGTAGTGTACACTTTCGCCTTCAGATATCCCCACAAGGAGAAATCCAGGGCCTAAGGTCAGGGGAACGCGGGGGCCATTCAACATCTCAATGCAAAAAAAACAACCCGATCACAGAGCAGCTGGGTGAGACGCTCTATCACTGCTCTCGAACGATGACAAGGAGCTCCATCTTGTGCCCACCATACACGCTGAAAGTGACCGTTTCGACAACGGCGGTATCTTGGAATCCTGTCAAGGGCAGGGACAACTTCCTCATCTATCATCTGGACATAGGCAGCTCCATTGACATTGTTGTCGAAGAAAACAGATCCGATGATGTTTCCATTCCCTGTGAGGCCGGCCCAAACAGTCACCTTAGATCTGCTATTACTACGTTCGTAGTGAAACTCGTCAGGAGGGTGTCCCTGCTCTCGATATGCCCTCAGGTTGTGGGTATTCACTTGGGCATTCAAGGCGAAGCCAGACTCATCTCCAATGAGGAAGTCATCCAGGAAGCGGGCAGGTCTTTGAGGCAGCCACTGACAAAACCTTAAGCGACACTGGTGATCACCATGAAGCAGTTCATGCCGCTTGATCATCTGATAGGGATGACATGTCAGGTCTAGTCGGGTAATTATTCATCAGGTAAATGGGTAACCTGAAGAATATGTAGCCAACATCTGTGACATTCCTTTTTTCAACAAACCGTATTTGAATAATCAATTTACATAATCCCCATCTGGTTATTAAGTAAATCAATGAGATGTTCAACTAATCTTACAATAACTGAAATGTGGGGTGAAGGTTTTTATTCAAAGTCACAGATGTAAAAAAAAATAACAGTTTGTAGCATGGAAATTACAACATGTACCATCACCCCATCCTGACTCCCATGAACACACCACTGAGTCTACCAGGGGAAGTTACAATGCTACAATAAAACATGCAATTCCTGTTCACTCATGCATAACAGTTTGGTTTAATAAATCATGAAATTCACTCAGCAGATCATGAATGTATCATATCACCTTCAATTTTGTAAGCTCCAAAGGATTTACCTCTCACAAATTGGAAGGCTAATTCCTGCGCAACCTAATTTTCATACCCTTTACAAAAGTGAGCAGTGCTCACCCAAGCATGAATTATTTTCGACATTTTGGTGTCATATGAAAGTTGAGTTTATGAGCTTTCCATACATATAAAACTTTTCCCCCAGAATTATAATTTTTTTTTTATTCGGCAGCCATTTCAAAAGTGTATAATTCTTTTTATTTATTTTATTTTATTTTATTTTATTTTATTATTATTATTATTTTTTTGGGGCGCACGGTATAGGGGTTGTTTGGTGCAGATTCTTCTAAAATCACCAAATTTGGCCCAGAGGTAGCTTATACTATACTACATGTATTACAATTTCTGCCGGGCGCCAATAAGGGCAATCCAAATGGCCGCCATCTGAGCTAAAGATCAAGTGTAGTTTCAAAAGGAAAAGGGCTAGTATTATAAAAGTATGTGGGGTTTTCAGGGTCAGATAATCTGATTATCATGTTCTTTTACCAATGTGAGATCTCCTTGGGGCTCTAATGCTGGCTACATTGGTCAAATAAAAAATGACTGCCGTCTGAGTTAAAGGTCAAGTGTAGTTCCAAAAGGAAAATGTTATTGAAATAATAACACAATAATATTGAAAGATGCGCACACATGGAAGCTTATTATATTTGTGTAGAACGTTTATTGTTCTTTCGATTTCGCGTGCTTCACTCATCATGTTACGTTGGATTTTCCTGAGATAATTGCGATGTTTTATCATTGAATTTGGCGGTTTTGATCATGGCTCCTCAGCATAAGAAAGTACGGTACTTAGATCCAGATTTTGTGCGGGAAAGGAGACGACGGATTGGTTTGACAACTCACGGATAGTGCCTATTTACATGAGCAAAATCGGTATCAACGGAAAGAGGGTGAAATTTCCTACAACTGTAATGCACAATTTGTATTTATACAACATACGGATGAGAAGTTATGATAAGTCATAGTAACAATTCAAACTACACGCACTTGAACCAACCCTAAAATAAACTTGGCACATGGGATTAGTGGCTGGCACAATAGGGATTAGCACTATGGAACTGGGTACATAACACGGGGGCAGCTTAAGAGTTAACAATGCGGATTGACTTGACAAGTTCCCATTTACCGATATAGCCATCAATTCTCCCGTAGTGTTTCCCACTTACTTTACCCTCAACCAACTTCACTTTCTGTCTTCGGTCAAGACAGTCACTAACATGTTGATGAACTTTCAAATTTAAGTTGTAATCAAGTGATGCAATTACTTGAGGAGCTTCATTCACTAATGTTTTATAATCTCGTTTGATTCGTTTGATTCTGGCATTACTATTATCCACTGTGCTGATTGCATGCTGGCTCTTATTTTTAAGATCTGCTATCTATTTGGAAACCAATTCGCTTATTGCCTTTGTCTCTGAACTAAGTTTTGCTTGGCTTTCTTCGATGATTACTTGCTGCTTTTACAGTTCAGCAGTGCATGCTTTGACCCGTCTTTTCCTTTTTCGTTGATAATACGAATTTCCTCATTCGCCTCCTCGTTGATGAGACGGATCTTCTTTTCATCATCGTCTTTCACAATCTTCGATTTTTCTTTGTGTGTGGACTTAACTTCATCGTTGACTGTCTGCAGATGGTTATTGGGAAAATAGTGATGGACTCTATTTGTAGTCAAGAGTTTTCAGTTGCTTTCTGGTCTTCTCATTCTCGTGCTGTTTATCATCCAGCTTTTTCCTCCTCTCAAAAACTACATCCTCGATGTCGTCTAGCTCACACGGTTTTTGACAGTGCTCTTTGATAGCACAGCCTTTTTGAGGCAACTTTCAAGCGAAGATTTACAGACAGTGTCTTACATATTCTGCAATGTTTTAACCAGTCTTTACTCAAGAAAAGGATAAGGTAAGTATTATGTGTAGATTTTGTTGTGAATTCCGTATATAAAAGATTAATTGACTGCTTTAATATTCGAAGCATAGCTGTTACTATACTGGTTCTCGGTACGCCGCCCGCCCCGGTGCGCCTCGGGGTTATAGCAGGATGTTACGTCCCTTTGAGCTTATAGAAACAGAGATGCATCTCTTAGTATACAAATAATGAATGCTTATGAGTTCAATAGTGCGAATAATTTCGTGAGTTGAAAGATTAACGTTCCATTCAACGAGGCGTCAGCCGAGTTGAATAGAATTAGCGTTATCTTTCAACGAATAAAAATATTTGCACTATTGAACGAATGACAAACATTCATTATTTGTTTTATACAACATCTTTCAACAAATTATGCTTTGCTCCTTTTATTAAAGATAAATTAAAGTTGGAGTCAGGCCTTCTGAATTACATTCAGATTGCCTTCGCGTCAGATGCGCGCAGAGCACAATGGGATACATGCAGGGCAGAGTGTGTGTGTGTGTGTGTGTGTGCATTGTACGCAGTCTGCATATAACCAAAATTGCATGCTCGTTGAATAGTACTACGGCGAATATAACCAAAAATGCACGGTCGGGCAATAGTAGTTTTTATTGAATATCACGTGACCAACAATCCTCCAATCAAATGACAAGGATTTACTTAAGTGTTGTATAACAGTCAATATATCTATACCATTGGTTCTTGCATTTGCGCAGGTGTCTCCTTTAACTGTACGCGAACGCAGACGTACACACTTTGCGCAGAAATGAAACACTGGCTTGTCCTGAATTTTATGACCATTCACATCGTTTTTCTATCATCAAATATTACATCGTTCTCAGAATGCTACCCTAGGATACAACGCATCTCTTTTAGCTTCCATTCTAAATTGTTTAGCTACATTGTGCTAAATAGTTGACTTTCATCATGTGTTTTTAATAAAACAAATAATTCAAATTTCTTTCTTCCTTTCCACCTTACACAAAAACAATTATTTCAAGCAGGTGAAAAACTGATTATTAAAAAAAATTAAAAAAAAACTTACATTGATTTTATTATATGTTGAATTTGAAGACAAGCGAAATAATGTGCGATCTTATTCGAAGTTAAATCCGCTGAACTCAGAAGACTTTACAAGCCCAACAGAACGAACCAGTGACTTCTTGGATTGAAAATGAAACATGTTATACATCTCGTGACAAATATAAGAAGGTATAACTTTATTGCTCACATTTTGTGCATTAGATAGGTTATCATTTATTTACATATCCAGATTTTCCGACTGAATCTACAAAACCTATCCTGGTACAAAAATGTCAAAGCTTTTTAAAAAATCAAGCAAATGCTCTTCCATGCCTGTTAATTTTGAAAATAACATGAAGTCTCGGGCACAGAGGTCTCGGAATTGTTATAAATATTTGTATCCGGTATATAATTTTCACTTTAATAACCCGGCCAATTTTACCCGCTTGTTTGCTCACTCAAAATGAGAAGAATAAAATGTATGAACGTGACGTTACTCTTCCTCACTGGAGAAAATCTACCGTTGGACCTATGACTGTACGGAGTAAATTAAAATGTCAATAACAATTCTTGATTTTGTTATTAAAAGCAACTGCAAGAGGCGGCTACGCATTTTTAACTTTCGCGTTGGATTTCAGCTCTTTGAATGTAATTTCAAGTGATATATGGACTATAAAGACCAATTGAACTTCGACAAAAGGAGGACGCTATATATAAACAAACATTACCATTTTATCTATGCATTGCAATTTAACCCAAGAATACTTACACTGCTCCAACAGGCAAATTCACATACATAAATCATTAATCATTAACACAAATAATCACCTTTTTTCAGATAGCGATGTTTACAGAAATACCATAGATCAGTATAAAACTGATAGTGTGTATTTGTGAAACAATCAAGCTACTATCTGTGTGTGTGGGGGTGTTACACCCACAAATGTAATAACGCCCACAAATGTAACAACGCCCACAAATGTAATAACACTTTACCCACAAATGTAATAACACCCACAAATGTAATAACACTTTACCCACAAATGTAATAATTTCACCCACAAATGTAATAATTTTGAATCACCCACAAATGTAATAATGACTTTACCCACAAATGTAATAAATTTGAAGGGATATTTTGTCGAATTTGTTCAAAACTAAAACCCTGTAATAAAGCATGGGTATAGCGCGCAGTCTTTACTCCAGACCCGGTTATTTCAAAATTAAAAAATCTTCAAAACTAAGACCCCATAATCCTTTTCCTGTGGAATAACATGACAATCGAGCGTAGTCTTTCCTCCAGACCCGGTCATTTCAAAAATAAAAACAATAAAAACAAAACCAAAAAAATCAAATCTAAGACCCAACAATCCTCCAAACTAAGACCCTGTAATAAAGCATGGGTTTAGAGCGTTGTCTTTACTCCACACCCGGTTATTTCAAAAATAAAACAAAACAAAACAAAAACCTTTTAAACTAAGACCCTCCATCTTCCAAATTAAGACCCGGTAATAAAGCATGGGTTTAGAGCGTAGTCTTTACTCCAGACCCGTTTAATTTTTTTAAATCTTCAAAACTAAGACCCCATCATCTTAGTCATGTGGAATAACATGAGTATTGAACGTAGTCTTTCCTCCAGACCCGGTCATTTCAAAAATAAAAACAATAAAAACAAAACAAAAATTCAAATCTAAGACCCAACAATCCTCCAAACTAAGACCCGGTAATAAAGCATGGGTTTAGAGCGTTGTCTTTACTCATCACCCGGTTATTTCAAAAATAAAACAAAACAAAACAAAAACCTTTTAAACTAAGACCCTCCATCTTCCAAATTAAGACCCAGTAATAAAGCATGGGTTTAGAGCGTAGTCTTTACTCCAGACCCGTTTAATTTTTTTAATCTTCAAAACTAAGACCCCATCATCTTATTCATGTGGAATAACATGAGTATTGAACGTAGTCTTTCCTCTAGACTCGGTTATTTCAAAAACAAAACAAAACAAAAACAAAAACTTTAAAATTAAGACCCACCATCTTCCAAACTAAGATCCTGTAATAAAGCATGGGTTTAGAGCATAGTTGTTCTTCCAGACCCGGTCATTTAAAAAAAATGATATAATATATACAATATTTAAATACATTTAAGGTCACTTATTCGATTACTTTTTTCTACGAACATTGAATTCCAGGATATTTGTGGGCGTTAGAATTTTACATATTAACAAATCGTCGACGGTCAACGAACCATCGAATCGGTCCCTCCTCTGTGTGTTATATATATGGACCATTTTGACTGATTTGTCAGTTCGTGTGACCGCCGACCAATCATTTATTTGTGACGTGTTGTATCCACATATGTTATAATGTAATTTATTTTTAAATGAAAAAAAAAGAGGAATAAAATGGTGGGACTTAGTTCGAAGATTTGTTTAAATTTCTTTTTCTTTCGAAATAACCGGGTCTGGAGGAAAGACTACGCTCTATACCCATGTTATTCCACAGGAAAAGGATGGGGAGGTCTTAGTTTGAAGATTTTTTTTTTTTTTAAATAACCGAGTTTGAAGTAAAGACTACGCTCTAATCCCATACTTTATTACCGGGTCTTAATTTGGAGGATTGTTGGGTCTTAGATTTGAATTTTTTGTTTTGTTTTTATTGTTTTTATTTTTGAAATGTCCGGGTCTGGAGGAAAGACTACGCTCGATTGTTATGTTATTCCACAGGAAAATGATTATGGGGTCTGTTTTTAAATTTTTGAAATAACCGGGTCTGGAGTAAAGACTGCGCGCTATACCCATGCTTTATTACAGGGTTTTAGTTTTGAACAAATTCGACAAAATATCCCTTCAAATTTATTACATTTGTGGGTAAAGTCATTATTACATTTGTGGGTGATTCAAAATTATTACATTTGTGGGTAAAGTGGTTATTACATTTGTGGGTGAAATTATTACATTTGTGGGTAAAGTGTTATTACATTTGTGGGTGTTATTACATTTGTGGGTAAAGTGTTATTACATTTGTGGGCGTTGTTACATTTGTGGGCGTTATTACATTTGTGGGTGTAACAACCACTTACCAAAATTATTACATTTGTGGGTAAAGTGGTTATTACATTTGTGGGTGAAATTATTACATTTGTGGGTAAAGTGTTATTACATTTGTGGGTGTTATTACATTTGTGGGTAAAGTGTTATTACATTTGTGGGCGTTGTTACATTTGTGGGCGTTATTACATTTGTGGGTGTAACAGGGGGAGAGAGAAAGATAGGGAAGGGGTGAAGGGGAGAGGGTGAGAGAGAGAGAGGAAGATAGAGATAGAGAAGGAGACGGGGAGAAAAGGAGAATACAGGGGGAGATGGAGGGAGTTAGGAGAGAAAGAGAGGGAAAGGAAACTTAAATTGGACAGTTTGGATTCCTAAAATAATATTCCAGTTAAATCCCAAGAAGTTAATTTGTCAACTTTTTGTTTTTAAACTTTTCCTATTATTTTGTTATATTCCTTTGATTTGTTAATAGTGTCGATCAACCTCAACCATACAGCGAGGAGGAGCCTGGCAATTATCGTTGTTTATTTCATATTCTAGTTCCATTTTCATTTTGTTACTCTACTTTATAGGTCAGAAGATAATTATAATTTTCAAGTTCTTCATTCCCACTTTCTTTCTCTCTGCATCTAATTACTTGCCCATCCTCTTGTCCTCCCCCTCTATTGTTTTCTCTCTTTTATCTATTAAACTATGCACTCTCTCATTCTCTTTCGTCAACAACAACAACAACGACAATGACAACAACAACGACTACAGCAACCATTTACTTTGAATTGAACTATTGTAGTTGACAGGGACAGCCTGCATGGTGGTCCCTCAATATAGACTATTACGCATGATTTAAATTCAAATCAAAAGCGATGGACCGACGACTATATTGAGTTGTCTGAAAATGAAGTGTATTATAAATCGCGTGAGAAGGATAAGGAGGCGCTTATAGCTCTCAATTTATGCAGATATAAGTTTTCTTTATTTACTTATCAAGATATTTTACATTTTGATGGATAAGTGGACTTATTGAAAAGTTTAATCATAACATAAATCGTATCTGAACTATAGTGATACTTTGAACACAACAATTCATAATAACATGCTCACAGTAGAAACTTGCACTCCTATAAAATAACATGATAACAGAGCGATTTACACTGTCTACAGCGAACTCTAACGTAAGTAATTAAAACAAAAATATGTCGGAATGTCTTTTTTTTTCTTTAAAACACACTCCCATTCCTTTCTCTCTATGTTAAAGACATGTACAAATTAGTAAGTGACATACCGCAATAAAGATACATCTTTTTTTCTGCATTTATTGTTAATGCAAATATGGCCTCATCGTTTTAACATTGTTAATCTGGATATTTCTGTCAACAGCGCCTCTAAAGTATCATTCGATTTGGTGAATCTATACAATATTTATCAAAAATGGACATATTTTAGGAGATATGGTTTTGAATTTTTGATTAGTTACAATGAGACATTGCTACTACATGTAGGACAGAAGGATGGGGTGAACCTGGTCTTCTCAGACAATGGTGAAGAAAAGTAAACAAGGAGAGGGTGGAAGGGAACAGGGAAAGGACAATAATTTGATAGGACGCTATACCACAGCACCCTTTATCTGTGGCCTGCTCATTGCGCATCCTATTCGATTTTGTGTGCGTGTGTGTTTTGTGTGTGTGTTTGTGTGTGTGAGGGGGGCTTCCCGTTACTCCCCTTTTGTCACATACCTCTGACTTCTATAAACCTTCTTGCTATCCTTCCTATTTTCTTATTTATCGAAACATGTTTTTCTCAAAAAACAACTTCTTCTTCTTCATTCTCTCCTCATTCATCCATTTTCAACTCCGTGCTTTTTCACTCATTCCTTTCACCCATTCATCCTTTTGTTTTCTTTTCCTCATTTTACTTCCTTCTATCACCTACTTCTGTCTCCTACATGTATTTATCTATCTTGTTATCCTTCCTCATTCGTACTTCTCTAAACATTTCTAAAAAATTCCTTCGTCTTCCCCTTCTAATCATTCATCCGCTTTCTTCCTCTTTAGTAATCCCGCCCCTTCTCTCTATTTTACCCAATCCTCCTCTGCCACTTTCTCTTCCCTTAGCTTCCATCCGTCACATTCATCCCTCTTTCCCACCCTCTTTCTTATTATCCTTTCTTTCTTAATTCTCTTGACATTGCTCACCAGGACTTTCTTCTAACAAGTTCGCAAAGACTTCCGATTATATAAACTAAAAACACGATCCCTAATATTCTATGGAATTCACACTCTGAATATGTAACATTTCAATGTAATGTTCAAGCATGTCAATACGTGATAAGGATAAGAGTAATAATAATAATAATAATAATAATAATAATGATAACAATAATAATAATAATAATGATAATAATAATAATAATAATAATGATGATGATAATAATAGAAGACATAACTTATGAGTTGTTTTCCCAGGTACGTCATAAGTAATTCTTCTACCTGAGATCAGTGCATAATATTATTAACTTGGAACCATTTTTCCTAGTCTTGAATTCCCGATTTCACTTTGATTAGTAGCTCGATCAGTGTCCATTTAGACGAATGTTCCAAGATTACTCTTAAAACATCCCGCTCTTACAATATTATCGATATTTCTTCAATAAGGAACCAGGGAGGGGTGATCATTAAACTTAAGGTCCATCGTGCAGTCTATCAAAACCTACCAATCCGATCAACTCTGACTCTGAAAAATGAAACGATAAGATTAGGTTCAATTATGCATTGATTTGATATTTTGAATCTGTACTACGACCACCCAAACTGTTTTCTTCTGGAACTAAAGACCGGTTTACGAATGTATGCATAGTTAGAGATGGCGCGCTTCACTCTTGACCGCTCGGACAATTCAAGTAGCTCAGTAGCAGACGATCTCCTAATGCTTGTTACAAGATCGCAGGGCTCTGTTTTGCTTCAATTTCAAACTGATAATCACATTATGGACTCTGTGCGCTCTGGCGTTGGTACGTACCTTCTGACCTGCCATCCCCCGACAATGTCAGGTAAATGCCGTTACTTCAGGTTAACCATTCACTTTAAAGAGGGTATGAGTACGAGTAGGGGTGTCTACGAGTAGTCAGATATAACAACTGTTGTGTGATAAAGGCGGTTATATCAGAATCCATATTTGGCCTTTTTAAAGGGCAGATGAAGTGGTTATCAATTTCACATTAAACCAACAAGTAGGTCTGCAATAACGTTACAAGCAACGTGATGTCTTCTGCTAGCGAGTTACTTTGCCCGAGTGTTCGAGAGTGAAGCGCGCCAACTTCAACTCACTGTAACTATGCATACAGGAGGCGATTTGGCTCATTCGGTAAAACGTCTGCATGTCGAACCAAAGATCACGGGTTTGAATCTCACCCAGGCGGATGACTGAAACCTGCGTTGTGTGTTAACGTGCCCC
Organism: Mesocentrotus franciscanus; assembly: GCA_037976565.1. NCBI lineage: Eukaryota > Metazoa > Echinodermata > Echinoidea > Camarodonta > Strongylocentrotidae > Mesocentrotus > Mesocentrotus franciscanus. The sequence continues at coordinate 2,828,845 of CP137670.1, read as the reverse complement.
TCCCCTTGTTTCACAGACGAAGGCTATGTTATATGGAAAACACTCCGCCCCTCGGATAGGACGTTAAATGGAGGCCCCGTGCAGAGGAGAGTCACCACCTTTCCATGTTAAGAACCCACTGCACTCTTCGTATAAGAGTATGGAGAAACCCCGGTGTAGTGGTCCACCTGCACACCCCAAACCAGTATACCTAGATGGACCTTGTGGAAAATTAACCCTGTGCTAAACAAGTTATCCAATTAAGTCTACTACTACTACTACTACTACTACTACATTAGTCAACCTATCTATTCGACAACATAGCAGAGCGTCATCTCTTGGCGAGATTATTTCTAACCATTATATCATGGTTGGTAAGGGTCGAGGGGGAATCCACATTTTCGGGACCTATTCCTATGCACTGTGTATTTACCTCAGTTCGGCCCTTTTATGCTGTCTTTCCTGTTTAAATCGACTGCAATAATGACCATTTCGTCTTCAGCATGTGGAAAAGATGTGGTGTTACAGTATGAGGAGCTCGCTAACATGACATAGGCATTACAGAAGGAAAAGGGTGGTTAAAAGATGCTTTACAGTATCAGGAAGGAAAATCATTTAATACATTGTAGCCATCCAAATTATCATCACTGAATCGGCGTTATTGTGAAGCAATTAAACTTTTTTGAAAATTGATTTTGCAAGAAGCTAAAAACATGGTCTTTTAGGATTAAAAAATCGAATATCCAAGTAGACAATCAACAAATTATTTCACTTTAAATTTTAATTTTCATATCATGGATATCGTTCTGTTTCTTGTTTACTCCTTTGACATACAACTGTTGTATTACGACCTGCATTGATATGACATTTTGATGCATCGTAATCAAGATTATCATTGCCTATGTCCTTAATAAATTTGATACATGGATAATGAATGAATATACTTATTATTACTAGCCTCCTATGCCTCTTGAAAAGCTTTTGATTTGTCAGTTTCGCTTAAAGATTGACTACAATTTTGTTAACTTGTTAACGAAAAGAACTGGGGTTTTGAGCAATCCCAGAGCTACTAGTAGCAGTTAACTTGTACTTAGAGAGCACAATAGAAACTTCCAACCGATTCGGACAAAGCATGGTGATTATTCTGATTCCTGAAAATGAAATAGTGATATTATGACGATCGAAGTGATGATGATGCCATAGAGGTGATGCCATAGATGATGACGCCATAGTTGATGATGTATCATCGCCATGGAATATAATATAACCATGGTGATTATACACCAACATCTTTGTCATCCACATCATCATCATCATCATTATCAAAACAGTCAACAGAGTTATGCTGAATAATCGTGATAGTCTTCGATGTCTTATTGATGCATGGTCTTATACACAATATTTTTGACCTAACGTTCATGTATCATAGCTAGCACGATCACAGGTCTATTTTTTTTTGTTTCTTACTGGTGTCTCCCCATTCCACCGCCTTCTTCTTCTCTCTTTCTCCCCCCCTCTCTCTCTCTCTCTCTCTTATTCTCTATCTACATTATCCCATTTCTGTCGCTTATCACTTAACCTATTATTTGTAACAAAACACTTTTTTCTAAATGTATGTTAAAGGTCACACTGAAAGAATGACACATACTGATTAAGTATTTTTAATTACGTCTCTAATTTAATGGATTAGGCTGATCAAATGAAAAGCCAGGTTTACATGGTTTTCTCTACAAAGGTCACATGTAATAAAATAATGATAGATACCAGAATGAAAATGAACAAAATAAACATGACTACGAAACTACTCTTCACATACCAGAATGAAAATGAACAAAATAAACAAAATTAAAATCTACTCTTTAGATACCAGAATCAAAATGAACTAAATAACTCTTCGTAGTAAGGAGTGATTCATCAACGCTTATGAACTACTCCTTACAGTTTTGACAAGTGATATCTTTTTACTAAATACATATATATTTGGATAATATGAAACAATTCCTTTAAGTGACATTGCATTACTATTGAAATATTCGTAAAAGCGTATTTTCATTACTAGTTTCCTCTTTGCCATCTAGAAAGTTTAGCAAATGTTTGCAAACTGAATTTTAAAGCCCGATGTTTTTTTAATAACATTCTAAAGCCCGTCTAACCTCATATGTTACACTTCCTATATGACTAGGAATGAAAGCTAAAACAAAGTGAAAATACATGAATATAGGCTTATTGCAAAGAATATAATAGATTTATATCCCTTGAAATCTAATTCATTTGATCTTAAAATTGTATTTATTTAAACGAAGTCATTAGTTTTAGCATACAAGTAATGTTCGATTATACATAATTCACAATCATAAGAAGAAAAAAAACATATTAAAGTAATACATTAACAAGAATTATTTACATAAATGATAATTGACTAAAACGTGAAATGGCAAACCATACGTAGAAATAAAGGAGGGAACATTCAGTATTTCGAACAAATAGTCCTCACATGAATGATACTATGATAGGTTGAAATATACTTTAAGAGGGGGCAGTGTCAATATTGTGGTTAATGATATAATAAAATAAGAAAAGTGTACTGGTTTGAACAACTTATTGAGGGATTAATGTATAAGTAGAATGGATAATTCAAAAGTACACACCGAAGAAAGATATAAAGAATAACAAGTCTACAAACTGATGACATTCATGAAGGGCATGTGATGTTCTCAGTTTGAGATAGATGTATAGCAGTTTAGAAAGATGTTTGACAGCAGTATGAAAACAAATAACATAACAAAATTATAAGTAAGGTGTGATTTGATATAAATGCAAGAGATTATAAGGTGTAATGAATCGCCTGTAGACTTATCTGTTTCAGTACATACGCGTTGAAGGGATCCGGTAACTTTGTCTCAGATTCTGAACAAAAATCCTGGATTTTGGTTATGCTGCAATGATAATTATAAGCTTTTAGGTCAGTCAGGAACCCCATGACTTTTACAAGCCGATCGCCTGTCTGATTATCTAGATATTTATGATTGGAAATCGAAATTAAAAAAATTCGTTTTCCTAACGGTTTTTATAACACAACAGTCTATTGGGGGAACTGAGTATGGTAAAACCGGTCACTCACTTTTGAGGCACTTCATGGTCATTTTCAAGCGCACTTTTTTAGGGCTTGAATATTACACCAAATCACAGACACTGATAACACTTAGGGCATTGCATCTCAGATTGAACATTGCAATAAAAAGTGTAAATCAATAATATAACCCAAAATTAGAAATACGTTAAATCCAATGTCTCGGTGCATGAAAGTGTCCACATAATTTCAAAAGATAGGGTCATAACCCTTATATTCTAGCTACCTTTAATAGTAACCAATATTATATTAATAAAACCTGCTTTGAACCTGAAACAATTTGGGACAAAATATTTCCCTCCAAAGCCCCTTTTAAAAACTCACGATAATTCTGGAAATGAAGTAATATTCGCCGAATCGTAAAGTGACCCATTTGTTATTGATGTCAAGCTTTTTTATTTTGTAAGACATACATTTGACACACTATTTCAAATTGGCAAAGCTTATTAGACTTCGTATCGATCTGACAATATTGTATACCCCCGAAAAGGAATAACTGTATTGTTTTTTTGTATCTTTTAGAACGAGTAGTCATTTCCGAATCCATCTTAAATATGACCGAATCCATTTGAATATTAGTCCATGTGAAAGTTTCAAAAAACAACTTTATTTAACTCTAAATCAATCGAAACTAGGAATTACCAGCATACATAAGATATTCAGGTTCATCCGGTTTCTTTCAAACATTCTGTACCCCAGAAATACTTTCCAAAACGCGTTGTTCAAATTTTACAAAATTCTATAAATTACCGTGACTGTAATTTCCTTCATTATATTAAGAAATGAAATATTATGTAATTATTGAAAGGTGAACAACGATTTTATCCCGGGTATGGTGGTAACAAACAACAAATAACAGATGGAATGATATTTTAGAATTATAGAAAATATGCGATCTTCGAATTAGAAATGTTCGTAAATTAGGAGACACTATTGGGAACTTGACATGCAATGGAGCAAATGGTGCAACACCGAATTTTATTGACTAGATGATAATAGACAGTGCATTATACGACACTCTGATTGTATGCAACTGACAAGAGAGATGCAGTGCGTATTGTGAAATATCGGGTATTTTCCAGCTTCGTAATACCACAGATCGGTGCACAAATTAAACAAGGTTTCAAAAGAGAAGAAATTCAATGAATGATCACGTCACTGGTTTAAAGGTCAACGCGTTGTGTTAAAGTGTTCAATAGTACGGCGGTTATTGTGTAAAACCTAGCTTCAAGCCCACAATAGGACTTGGCGTGATGTTTATAATGTAAACCGTACGACTCTCATGATAAATCTCTCAAATTCCATAGGGAATAAACAAAATATGAGATGACGAGTAGTGTTTCCTAATGTAAAAGTCTGCATAATTGGACGAAAAATCCGCATTTTTTTAAGCAAAACGAAAAGGGAGGAGGAAAACAATTTGATTAGACCAGTTCAAATCGTATTCACCACTCTCAACTTCATAGTGACGAGTGTGTTATACAGAAATGGCGAAACCGATTACAAACGACTTTCAAACAATAGCACCACGTAATGCACTAATCAGGAGTTTGTAATTAACAAGAGTCAATAATTTCAGTCCATGTGTTGTACGACATGTTTAAATTATTTTACTTGTAATCAAAGCATTATACTACGCCATACCTTCATAACTTACCTGAGTATTGCAACATACTGACAGAGTGTGAAATCATGTCACGCTTTATGATACGGAGGTCAAAGGTGATGATATTCTTTTCATCTACTCAATCTGATAATATATTCAGACCAGAATGTCTCATTGTTCGCTTTCAGGTAGGCACGCAATGGAATGTCATATTAACTGGTTCCTTCCTTCACATTAAAGGGATGTACTCAGGCCTACACGTTATACAATATGAGTGCACAAATTGAAAGGAAGACAAATACAAATAAAATATGTTATCATTACTACTACATGAGAACACCTTTTTCTGTGGGTCTGAAACTGTTATCGAGTATTAATGAACGTGAAATCAATTGTAGGCGATTTTCTAATGTGAAGATTTATGTGATGTATATTAGATCTCTTCGCTCATTGATATCTTTTTGCTTGCATCAAACTAAAAAAAGCATTCCGATGCATATAAGGAAGACATGTATTCCCAACAAACTAGGTGTGTACTTAATAGACACGTTCTAATGTCGGTATGCAAGAATGACTTGTAGGTTCACATTTATCCCTCCTTATCACCACTGTTTCTTTCGTCTACTAAATCATCCAACAGTTTGCCCTTTTTTGGCAAGAGAGAGAGAGAGAGAGAGAGGTGCTTTCGTCGGTCACGTGACCATTTTTTAGATCAGGTGATTAAATCAGATACTAAATTCACAGTGCGCGAAAATCTGAAATGCAGAATAACATTAGGATGACAGAAATAGTAAGTTAGAATGATAAAACAAAAAAATACATAAGAAAATGTGATTGAAGGAAGAAACAAAGAATAACATAGGAAAGAATGACATAACAGAAGGTGATAGAAGGAAGAAACAAAGAATAACATAAAAAAGAAAGAAAGAGAAATTGATAGCATGATAAAAAATAAAGAATAACATAAGAGAAGGTGATAGAAGGAAGAAACAAAGAATAAAATAGGGAAAAATAGAAAGAGGAACTGATAGAATGATGAAAACAAAGAACAACATAAGAAAAGGTGATAGAAGGAAGAAACAAAGAATAACATAGGAAAGACAGAAAGAGAAAGTGAGGAATGATAAAAAACAAAGAATATAATAAGAGAAGGTGATAGAAAGAAGAAACAAGGTATAACATAAGGTAAGAAAGAAAGAGAAAGTGATAGAATGATAAAAAAATAAAGAATAACATAAGAGAAGGTGATAGAAGGAAGAAACAAAGAATAACTTAAGGAAAGATAGAAAGAGGAATTGATAGAATGATAGAAAAAAAGAATAACATAAGAAAGAGAAGGTGATAGAAGGAAGAAACAAAGAATAACATAAGGAAAGACAGAAAGAGAAAGTGATAGAATGATAAAACAAAGAATAACATAAGAAAAGGTGATAGAAAAAGAAACAAAGGATAGCAAGAGGAAATAATAGAATAATATAAAGAACATAACTAGTTTAATTGTACCGATTCGTCTGGAAGTTTGATCAGGGATACCGATGAAACTGCACTCACGTTGACGTTTTCACGACGACGGGGATTCACGGAAATTACCCCCGACTCCCGTCGTGTGATTTGGAAGGGAACGTGGGCCCAAAAGCTCGCGCATGCGCAGGGGATAAATATGACGTCACGCGTCGTAGCCCACGTCGGGTGCCTAAATCGAAAGCTCGCTAATAAGTACAGTGCCAGTGAAGTGTGTTATTTTATATTGACTGTTGTTGATATTCATATTTGTTTTTGTAATTTTTCTTTTAAAATTACAGATATATACGCAACATGATATGAGTAGTTTCCATATCAACCTCGTTCTTCATCAGCACCTTCGACAATACATCAACGCCACCATCACCACGTAGTCGTCGACCTCCGTTGTGGCGTTTGAACTTTGAAGTTTGTTGCGAGCTCCAATAATGAATTGTTTATTGACATTATCGACTTTCGTTTCGTCTTCGAGCACCGTCGACGTCGAACTTTGATTGAAGGTAACAACCTCCTGTTTACCTTCTTCATCTTCGATTTGCGTTTCGTCGTTTGCAGGTCTGATTCTGACCCCGATTAATGATGACTTTATCGTCTTTCGTTCCGTCTTCGATCAACGTGGACGTCGAACTCTATATCAAGTTCCACTATCGCCTAACGTGGACTCCGCATCCGATCGACATCACCGAACCTTGGCTTTCGTTCATAATTCACTTTTGAACTGCACTATGATCACCGACGTCATCTATGATCTACCAACTAGCTACCAATTGTTTCTTCGACTCTCGTCTTTCGACTAAATTCAAGTCCGACGTCGTCGACGAATCTCGCACCTTTGCTAGAAGGAAAGTTTGTATAATGTACTATGTCATTTGAATATGAGCAGCAGTCTTCCGCTATAGAAAAAATACTAACCAATTTTGCTTATAATATTGTTGTGTGCTGAAAGTGTTTAGTGTCATGTATTATGATGTAACAAGCGAGAGCCTCTCGCTATAGAAAAAGACTTCAGCATTGGACTGCAAAAGTAAACATATTGTTTCCATTGTTCTTTGTTTGAAGCTCTCTCGTGAATCACAGTAATAAACAAGGGAAAGACTTAGACTTTGGGATGTTCGATACGTCATATGATCATTCGACAATAATTGTAATCTTTCAACCCCGGTTTAAGATCTTGCCAAACACTGTTAAATATGATACAGATAAATCAACATGATTGTGATGTCTTTTGTTAACAGATGCTTGCGAGAGAAGTGGCTGAACCTCGAGAAAATGAATAATAGTGTTGGAAGTGAACTTCATGCCAGCTCTTGTCATAGTTGTGTCGACTTTGCAGACCATCATTCACTTGCAAAGTTAAATAAACAACGGCTGGCAGATTTTGTGAGGAACACTGTGTTGAAAGTGCATTAAGGTAGTAGATTTTAAAATTTAGCTACATGAAGAATGGAAAGGCGAATGTGTACGTGCAGTAGCATTGTAGTACAAGTACCATGGTAACCTAGGTACGGGAGAACCATGGTAACCACGGTACCGAAAACCAGGGTACCGAGAACCAGGGTACCGAGAACCATGGTAATCAAGCAATATGAGGACCATGGTGACCATGGTTCTTAGGGTGGATGGTAATTTGGACAAACAACCTTGGTAACCAGGGTACTGAGAACCATGTTACACCAAATCATGGTTACCATAGTTCGGTGTTACCATGGTTTTCAGAACCATGGTTACCATGTTTCTTTGTCCAAATTACCATCCACCATAAGAATCATGGTAACCATGGTACTGACAACCATGGTAATTACATGTTACATTTTTATAAGGGAGCATATAAATAAGCGTTTAGTAGTTTGCGATGTTTGTTAAGATTATAACTTTTAAGATGATTCCTGCTATACTGCAATCTCTTGAACTCATAGAGATGGTTTAAATATGGATCTAATCTTGCAAAGCTTATGAGTTTTAATTAGAGAATACAAGAATACAAGATTTTACCTCATTCACATAAGGAAATAGCTTAAATATCCACGTGTTGCCATGACAAATGTACAAAAAATAACTTTAACAGATAAGTGACCTTCTGAATCTTAATTCATCTTCTACACAGATATTTTTTCGTAATTTCTATAATTGTATTCATAATCAAATTAAATATTTCTTTTATTTGGAAAAAACTACTTGCAATAGTATACCCTCCAACACTGTGTAAAATACATCAACCAAAGTTCTGGTGGATTCAAAGTCTCGCCGTCTCGTCTGTGGTGAATAGCGCTATAATGTCAATATTAAACTTGGCAAACCTATTGTCTAGAATTTCAGATGGCCTTGGTTTTTGTAATACCTGCTCGATCTATCAACATGTATGCTTTAACTCGTTGTTATTAATTTTTTGTCGTTATACTACCAGCCTATCGTATCAAACTTATGCATGGCAAAACCATCAAAGGAATTTTTCTTCAAAGGAACGACAAATGAGATGCTCACTTGAGTTCAACCGTGAAGTGGGTGACAAAGAATTTATTCTTGCTTTGAAATCTGACATTCCATTACCTTTGTGTTGCTGACACAAAAGTATCCTGTGTGCATCGATCGATCACAGACAAACAGCACATGTATGATCCTCGAGAATGACAAAACAGTACAAAGAAATTAAACTTGCTCAGACAAAAGAACATGTATGCAAAACTCTTTATAGCCTGGGTTACACCAGCTATGAGGTTATGTCATGTTGAACCCCTTGAAGACAGCTACAACAATATTGCTACTTATTTGCAAAATCATTGCCCAATTGGAAGCTTCTACGCAAGCCATTGGTATACATTAGGGACTTTTAGATTTGCAGGACGAGTACGTGGACTGCTAGCTGTGACATCCTTTTAAGGCAATGTGACGTCCTTTTAAGGCACTGGCATTGCCCGGCAGTGCCTAAAAGGACGTCACATTGCCTTAAAAGGGTGTCCACGTAGCAGTCCACGTTCTCGTCGTGCAAATCTAAAAGTCCCTATTATCTCACGGTGTTATCAAAATCTTGATAAAGACCTCTCAGTGAACTTGGTCAGACTATGTCATATCATGTACGTGTACTTCATGTATGTAAATAGTATATCATGGAGCCATGTTACTCCTAACCCGTCCCTCTCTCTCTGACATACTACTGTATCTATCTATCTGACTGCAGTTAATTTCCTCACTCCACTTTATTTGTCCTTTTCTCCATTTCTGATACTTGTGCTATCTAGTTAAAATTTATAACCACATCATTAAATCTATTTCAAATGGTTCTTCTATTTAGACTTCCGACATAGTTGTTCAGATAAGGTTATTTCAACTCTATTTTCTCTTTACACTCCATCTCGATCTTTAGATATATCTCTCTCTATCCTTCAGATCTCTGTTTCCATGTTTACCCTTTTTATCATGAATACCTGTAATTAAACTTTCTTAATGATCTGTAGACACATTGAGCCAAATTTGCATGTAACTGCTATATTTGAATAAATTGAGTATAATTATTCCTTCTCTTTCCATCTTTCTCTCATTTGACCTTTTACTTTTCTATCCCTATCTATCTCCCTCACTTAATTCAATAGAATATCAGTTGTAAGGCCTTACATTCTTTGATTACGGAACGCACATCCGAGGCAATTATGTTATTGATAGTTGTAAGTATGTCTGCCAGTTTCACAAGCTTTATTGTGCAAGTCACGAGGTTTGATTATTTGCACTGTCTTTTATAGAAGGTGTTTAACTTACTGTTCATAGTTCATAGGTCATAGTTTATTTTTTGTAGGTGAGATAATGAGCAACTAAGTGTCAAATTTGAAAGAACATACAATTTAAATGACAATTTCATCTTTGTCTGATCAAAATCGATTTAGAGACGGCTGAATTATCCATAAATATAACGACTTCTAATCTTTTTGGTGGGACACTGATATTCGATTATTTTGAACAAGCCATTGAACAAAAAATAGATAACGCCTTATACATTTGATTCCAGCCAATGCCAATGTTGACTTTTGTTGGCTTCACTTTTTTGTGTTGGTTATAATACGCACAACCTGTCGGCTCGTGTTTTGTTATAATCATTATTGTTGTTATTATTCGAAATTAACGGTCACCGTATTTTTTTGGAAAGTGAAGCTGAATTGGTGTGATCGGTTTTAATCTAAATTTCCCAAATTTTGGGGTCGAAAATTACCTTCATAGCAATTGTAGGTCCTAAAAGGGCACTAGAAATGTCATAAAATAGATAAAAGCAATAACCATGCACTTTGAAGGCATTTGCGGTCTTAAACAAGAACTCAATTGTCCCTTTAATTTCTAAAATAATCTGGTTTACATGTACTTTATTTGCACATACACGAAAAGCTTCATGAAGCACAAAATGCATTATAGTGAAAATTAAAACATCCCATCGTATAATTCCATGCATGTTTCTTTTTAAAAGGAGTAGACTTCAAAAGTATGATCTAAATTTAATTAAAATGTATCAGTAGTAACCGGGGGATTAAGTTGGTCAGATCATTTGGACGTCAGTGGTGTATTATCTCTTTATCTATCTTTATTCTAGATTATATTTCTATATTATCATAATTTTTGGCCATTTGATGGCAGGAGGGCGCATACCTCCACAACAGAACAAAATGCAAGCCATATCAGTTGTGCAATTAATATCGATTTTTTTTTAGTTGTATGTTGTTGGAGCAATGGCATACGTATGCCATTTGTCTTGAATTGTCAAAGAGGATTTGGATTTAAGACTAAACATGATTTTTATGTTTCGTCTCTCTTTGGTGTGTCTTTGTTCTGAATTGTATTTCTAATACTTGTTGCATCATGTAATAATATATTAGTATATGCATCATTGAATCTCCAAAGATTTCAGTATGGTTTAGAGATGAAAAGTCTCTTGTACATCAGGTAGCACTTATAAAACCGAGTTAGATAGCCACAGAAGTAAATTATTTAAATAGCTATATCAAACTCGTAATAAAAGATGCATTTTTCTCTATATTTAAGTTAGTATATTCTTACTAGTGCCATCCTCTATTTATGTAAATGAAAAGGGTAATATCTGTAAAGCACTTAGGGACAAAATATTGAGTTTTGTTTTCTTGCAAATATTGTTATCCATATTATTTTCTTCAATTATACATAAATGACATACTTTTTCGCACTCACTAAATGTCATGATCATTAGATCACAAGGGTCATTCAACACATCAGTCAATGATGTCATCTGATTTGACGCGATATCTATGTTTCTTTGCTCACTACTTCCATTGCTATTACAACAACAACTACTACTACTAGTCCTACAACTTATAGTCCTACTACTACTTCAACAACTACTACTAATGCTACTACTACTACTTCTTCTACTACTACTACTACTACTACTACTTCTACTACTACTACTACTTCTACTACTACTACTACTACTACTACTACTACTACTACTACATTTGATGATTGAGCTAAACATGTGCATGATCAAACGTTGTTCCGAATCCATCTTGCTTTCTAAAAATAAATTTTCCCCTTTGAAACAGAATTTTAAAGAAATGGTTCCTCTTTCCTGACACCATGACAAAAAAGCCGTTAAGCGACAATCATGCCACAAAGCAATTGTTAATTGCGAATTGTTCCTTTAGAAAGAGCGTCCTCGATGTATTTGAGACTCGAATCCCCACGCAGTTATAAAACTCAACAATAAAAAAGCAAAAATAAGGAGAGAAATACAAAGGGCTTTAACAATTCCTTCCATTCTGAAGAATACCTGGTATTGAAATAAGATTTTTTTCAGTCAATCCATGCTCGATGTAGGCGTATAGAGACTTAAAGGATAAACTAAACCAAAACAAGTTATTGCAAGCCTCATGGGCCTAAAGTACTTATTTTGATAATTATGTTTATTGGGTTTGTCATTGCGCTTCGCAAAAGGCATTTATAATTGTGTTTCCTCTTACCAAAGTTGTAGCCTTTAGAATCGTAAATACGTCTGTGTGGGTGTGTGTGTGTGTGTCCGTGTGTGTGTGAGAGAGAGGGGGAGGGGCTGGAGGAATGATTGATGTTCCTGATGTTGCGCTTTGACGTTTTTACTGCAGTCAGAGGAAGTGGTATATCGCATTTCATTATGCTATACTTCAACATGTTGTATGCAAGCAATTTGGTGATATTTAGTTCTGCTTTTTTTTCTAAGTGTGTTAACAAGTGAGGGCAATCAGCCGTAACTTTCCCGAGAAATGAAGAATACTTAGGAAAGCCATAGGGAGGGGAGAGATCGGTGTGTTTCCAATAAATATCATGTACAAATTAATGTACATCCCCCTTCTCGCCATTCTTGCTCCCCCCTGCAAAACCTTGATAATTTTCCATGGTGAAAACGAGATAAAGAGGGTGGAATGTGAATATACGGGAATGTAGAGTAAACAGAATGATAAAACAGGGTTGTGCTTTTGTTCTTTCCCGTGTAGGCACGCAATGTATGAAAAAATAATATAGATTTGTTTTTTGTATTGTTCCATTAATTTGATAGTGTAGCAAGGGCGTCAATCCGGGGGCAGTGGGACAGGTCCCCCATGATTTTTCCAAGGGGGACATCATATTAAATGTCCCCATGTTTTGTCAGAAAAGAAGGGGACCACCAGGAACAACTAAAACAAAATGGCGCTCATTTATACCCCCCATCCCCCGCTTATTCACCGGCTGGCTGATTCGCAGCTAAATATTTTGTCACGAATTGGAAACAAAAATACTGCTCCTTTGACAATTACCAATTTCCTTTCTAATAAGTGTCATGTTCCTTCTGATAAGTGCCTCCTTTAGTTTGACACGTGCCACGTTTCCTTTCTAATACGTGAGCCTTTCCCTTTGATAACTGCCCCTTTTTCTTGTATAATAACTACCATTCCCCAGTCCTATAAATGCCCCCTTCCACCTCTAATGAGAGCCCTATCCAAATCTGAAAGGTGCCTTTTTACTTTGACAAGTATCCATTTTACTTTGAAATAAGTGAAGTTTCCCTCATAGGAAGTGCACCTTTTCTTCTCTGATGAGTGCCACTGTAAACATAAAAGAAATACATTATTAGGGATGATCTTCAAATATTCATCTTTTCGTGGTCCGAGATAGTGGTTTAGCACGATGCTTTGCTGTTGTGTGTGGTGTTCTAAATGTTCATTTGCAAGCGAGCTAAACGAGCGAGGAATTGTTCCAAATAAAATTGTGGTCACATTAGGACCGATTAGTTCTCAATATTAGATGGAATAACCGGTCCTGATGGGTTTTTGTATCAAAATTTCATAATGAAGCCAAGAAGACCCTCCATAGGCTTCTTAATGAGATACACTTTAAATGCTAGCGAGCGTAGTGAGCAATATTTGGATAAGCATCATATTAGCAGCACAATTAGCAGCACATGTTAGGGGGTATGAGGCTATAATCGGTCATAATTTGGCCACAACTTTTTTTTGGAACAATTCCTCGCTCGTTTGGCTTGCTTGCAAATGAACATTCAGAACACCACACCCAACAGCAAAGTATGGTGCTAAATTCACAATTTGAGACCACGAAAAAATGAACATTAGAAGATCATCCCTGATTATGTATTATTCAATTTTTTTTCTAACAAAGTCTAAAAATTGTAATTCTACATTCTTACGTTACTTTTTGTAGGTGTCCCCTTTTTGTCTCCAGAAAGTGCCCCTTTGTTGATGCCCCCACACTTTAAAAGACGTTCCGCCGCCCCTGTATCATAATAATGTTCGCACATTTCAAAAGGTCATTGTAATCGCCTTAGATTTTTATAGATTTCCAAAAGATGTCCAAGACTCTAGGCGATAAAGTCATGAAAGCTTGTGGTGCAAACAAAAAACATTGAACGTTTCGTGGCGCTCGTCTGGGGGGTCTTCCCCGGCACTTTTAGGGTTAAAGGAGAAGTCCGCCCAGATATCACGTCAGTTTTAAGAAAAGCAGAACATTTACAAAAGCTGGTCTGTGAAAGTTTGAGCAAATCCAATTAAAAAACTAGACATGTAATACTTGTTTGGAACAAGTATAGGTGGGCTGTTCCAACTAAAATCTGAGACAAAATAAAGCAAAAATAAGCGAGATACTGCTATAAAAACAATGGCATGTAGATTCAGGATGATGTGAACGAAATTCACCTTTCATAGGCATAAAACGCAATTTAAGAAATTTTTGACATGTGGCCTTTAATCGAAATTTTTATTATGATGACGTCATCAAAATGAAAAACGGTGGCCACCGAGCTTGTAGAGAGTTGTCTTAGCTATAACATATCGAAATTTGGAAGAAAACCGATCAATATTTACAGAGATACAATCAATTTTCCATAAATTTGCTGACTTCATAATATTCAAATTCGTATTTTGAGTTCCCAGGCAATTATGATGACGTCAGAATATTTTTAATGGCCAAATGAGACATGAAATCATATCTCCGACTCATATACTCTATCAAAATATGAAAAAATTGGGAGTCCAGGGCCCGTATTCAATTCAATACTTACAAAATTTTAGCTGTTTACTTAGTATTTGTCGTTGATAAAATACTTAGCCAATTTTGGTATTCAATTCAAACTTTTGGTTAAGTATTTTACCCTAAATTTTAGACGGCTCCCTACCAGACTTTAGCCAATCATTTGGAGGCCTTGATTGGCGCTTGTCAAGCATATGGTTTTATTACGCAGTATCATTACCTGCCCACAATTATCTTAACGCGCATTTATTGCGACGCGATAATTGCGCATTACTTTTGATTGACGGTGTGATGTCACAATGCTAATCAGTAATTATTTTACCTAGATTTTGTCTCAGGTAAGTAATAGTCTAAAATGCGATTTAAATACGAGATAAGTAAACTTTTTAGCTTAGCCATTTACCTAGTAATTTTCTTACTTATTCTAAGTATTTAAGTGAATACCGGCCCAGGTGCATCCCAAAGAGCTATAATGGATTTTGTATAGGCATGTTTTTGCCCATATATGCTATGTATTACAAGAGCTCGCGCGCACGGACATTTATCTTGAACGGACGTTCATTCCATTATTAAGAATCATAAAGATATTACCATGGTATCAAATTGTTCGAAAAAATGGGTAATATATCATGAAAGAAAAAAGAATGGCGATTATATCTTGTGTAATGGCGTACGTTACGCACGAACCGCGCGCTCAAAATGGCCTAAAACTCACTTTTATTTGATTAAAAAGTGATTTTGAGGGTTTTTTATTTTGACGAGCGCGTACGTGAGCGTCATGGTGCGCCTTCGGATTTGATGACATGTTATACTGATCCTTGACCTTAAATTCAAGTGTTTCAAATATGGTTCAATTTTGATGACTCGTTTTGGCATGGTCGCAATTTTAGCATTCAATTGAAAATTTCGACATGATCTCGACATCTGATCAAAAAACCAAAGGCACAGTTTCTATAGCCCATGGTCTCAGCTATAACATACCAAAATTTGGGAGAACATAGAGCACAAATAAGCTAGATAGAGCTCAAAAGATAATGTCATGTAGACACATCATGTGAACGAAATTCACCTTCCATAGACATAACGCGCAAATGAAGAAATTGTGACATGTGGCCTTTGATTGAATTTTTGACTATGATGACGTCATTAAAATGAAAATTAGTGTGTACCAATCTTGTAGACAATTACCTCAACTACAACATATCCACATTTAGGAGAAAATGATCAATATTTACAGAAATACACTCAATTTTCCAAAAATATGCTGACGTCATAATATGCAAATTCGTATTTTGAGTTTCAAGGCCATTATGATGACGTCCCGATCTACTTGATGGCCAAATGAGACATGAAATCATATCTCCGACCCATACTCTATCCAAATATGGAAAAAGTTTGAGGGTTCCGGTGCATCCAAAAGAGCTATAATGGATTGTTTATAGGCATGTTTTTGCCCATAATTATATGCTATGTATTACAAGAGCTCGCGCGCACGGACATTTAACTTGAATGGACGCTCATTCCCTTATTAATGGTCATAAAGAGATAAGCATGGTTACGTATCAAATTGTTCGAAAAAAATGAGAATATCGTGTCAAAAAAATCTAGGATGAATTATTTTGCGTTCGGCCGTGACGAACGAAAACGCGCGCATGCGCGTGTGCGCGACTTTATGAAATGCTAACGCTAATAATGGCGTACGCGCGCGTTTTTTGACCTGGAATTGACCCGACGGATATTGACCTTGATCATGATAAATATGAATGGGAAATGACTTTCCGTTATGAAGATATGATCGTGAGTTGATTTTCACATAATGGCGCCTAGATGACGTCATCAGTCATGGTCAAGGTTGAAAACCTTATTTTACTTTGTCCTCATGCCGATACATATATGTGCCAAATTTCAAGGCATATGATTGAGCCATTTTTAAGTTATCGTGCTAACAAAAAGTGGGTGGAAATAAGAAAAATATTCTAACGAAAACATAAGGTGGTCTGTATTATATACAGCCCACCTGATAAATATAATAATGATAATTATAATGATTATTATGATACTGCTGATATTACTACTACAACTACTACTGCAAGGAAATGGGAGATGATGAAGAAGGGGAAGGAGAAGAATAATCATTTCAGCGATATTAGTGACTATATTCTCTATGATTGAGGCATACACATACACATTACATACTCCGTGGTAAGAAGGAAGTAAACGAGGGATAGGGAAGGCAATGACAAATAAGAGAGAGAGATAGAGAGCATAGCCCGGGTTCAAATTCATGTTTCGTTAAATTATTAAACCCGGTGCTCATGATCATTCATATTCAAATATTGTTCAAATAGCATTGTAGATACGATGAACAAATAAGAATAATAATGCAAGGTCGTTAGTCATGAGTCATGAGAATGTCAACTTCTATCTCTCTCAGCTTAATAGTCCGAACAATAGAACGAACCAAGAGGAATCAACCTACATTTCTTAACAACAATGTCAACTTCCCCAATGGAGCCTAACATTAGATTTTTTCCCATTCAAATGAAAAAAAAATATTCCGCCGTTAATGGTGAGAATGTTCACGTCTATCTCTCTCAGCTAATTCCTGCAAACAGTGGGCTCAACCAAGCGCAATCAACTGTTCAACGAATTTTCATGAGTCCTGACATTTCAATGTGTTACTGCACGTCATAGCAGCATTAAAGAGTAGCAATGGCGAACGACTGTCGCTAAAATTCAACAATAGTTACTTAGTTTGCTTTTCCCTATTAAGAAATAGCATGAGACATCAAGCTACATAGAACCAAAGAGATATCACTCTCTTTGATAGAACTATGATCGACAAACATGATATTGTCTTGAAAACAGTCAGGAAACATTGGAACTAGAATGAATAAGAGATAATGCGATCATGTAAACATTTTGTCCATGTTAATCCTCCAGTACCAAATAACCAAGCAAAACTCGAGCCAGATGCAAATAAGGGTAAACTTAATGACATTAATTTATTACCGCTGTCTATTGTCATGATTGTATTCTCCACCTAGTTCTTTTCCTATTATTTTTTTAAAATATATATTCTAATGTTTCCTTGTATTGATTAGGTTCATTTATTTTCATTTTTTTTGGAGGGACGTGGTTAAAAAATAACATCTTTGACATTCCGTTTTCATGACAACGGTCTTATTTGTTACTTGAAATGACTCAAAATTTAATCATAATCAAACAGGCATCTGAAGTTTTTGAATGCTTACTATTTGCTTCATGTTGTTGAAAATCATAATATTCCCTAGAAAAGTCTGATATTTCTTGATTCGTATTCATTACAACAGCCCAGCGCTCACGTCCATCACCCAACTTATGGCAACCAGACAAACTATTATACCAGAGGGCCATAGAAAACAGAAAGTAGTCATTTGAAATTATACAACTTTTTTTCAATTCATCAAATTGTAAACAATCTCATTTTATCCATGTTAATCATCCAGTTCCAAATAACCAAGTAAAACTCGAGCCAGATGCAAATAAGGGTAAGCTTAAAGACAATAATTTATGACATATTGTCTATAATTGTCATGACTGCATGTATCTACTTATTTCTTCTTAATATTTTATCTTTATTTAAAATATGTATTCTAATGTTTCTTATTTTCTCTTGAGAATAACAACTATTAGTTGTCGAATCGACTTAAGTGCTACCAAGTCAATAAGAAAAAGTCTGATTTTCAGACCATTGTACCGAATGGTCGTATGTTTTGTACTGCGCTAAGATTCAATCAGTTTAATTTTGGCCATTAGAAAAAGTGGGTTGTTGATGTAGACAAATGCTCATGTACCCTTTACAGCTCATTTTATGTATGTTATTACCAAAGAAGAAAAAATCAGTCAGTCATTCAATAGTGTCTGACAGTGAAGTCTAGCAAGTAAACGGGTTTTCTTGCATAATTTGAATATTAGGACACTGCTAACGTTTAAATTTCACAGATAGGACATACATGACATATTCATAATTCCTGCAAAGTTCTACAGAATTTGATGTTGGCTGCAAAAGGGACATAGTATCCTTAACCAATACACAAAAATATTTCTCATAGACTTTACATGCAAAAACGACCTTGGCATGGTCGCAACTACAACTTTCAATTGAAAAATTCGAAATTATCTCGACATCTGATCAAAAACCAAAAGCACAGTTTCTATAGCCCATGGTCTCAGCTATAATATACCAAGATTTGGGAGAACATAGAGCACAAATAAGCTAGATAGTGCTCAATTAATGTCATGTAGATTCAACATTTGAACGAAATTCACCTCTCCCATAGGCATAACACGCAAATTAAGAAAATTCTGTCATGTTACCTTTAATCAAGATTTTCACTGTGATGACGTCATCAAAATGAAAAATAATGTGTACTGATCTTGGAGAAGATTGTCTTGGCTACAACATATCAACATTAAGAAGAAAAACGATGAATATTTACAGAGATACAATCAATTTACCATGAACATGCTGACGTCATAATATGCAAATTCGTATTTGAGTTCCAAGGTCAATATGCATTTTCTAGATTTTTATTTTTATAAGAAATCATATCTCCGACTCATACTTTATCCAACTATGAATAAAAACTTAATACACGACAAGGACTCAGATTTCCCATAGTAAACATTGCATATACCTGGGCTGAATAACTGGAAAGTATAAACGTCTGGGAAGGAGACTAACATCATAAAAATGGGATGATTTGATATATTCCAACAGACTTAGAGATTAACCCTATTGGTTTAATACACGGCAAGGAATCAGATTTCCCATAGGGTTGTACTCAAACGATTGACATTCTTCTCCCATAGATATAACACGCAAAATTTTATTACATTGTTTGTGATTGTATATGATAATATTTTATAATAGTCGAAGAAGATCGAAAAATCAAATTTAAAACGACGGCAAAAAAATAAAATAAAAATTTACCTACCAGGAATCGAACGTGGGTCGCCGGAATGGGAGGCAAGTGCTATAACCACTATACCAAAATAATCCACATAGACATTACATGAACGGAAAATGAATTCTCCGATCCCACTTTGCAAGTGAAATATAAGCA
>CP137670.1:2794379-2808499 GCA_037976565.1 Mesocentrotus franciscanus | reverse complement strand
AGTTAAAGCATCTGTATTTTTCACGAAGGAATTTGTTTTTACAAATTGAATGCTAACGGATTATTAATACTTTATATTATTTCGACACTATTTTATTATTATTATTTAACACTTTTTAAAAGTTGTTTAAATATGAACCCCATACCGGGAATACAATAATTTTTCACCTTTCAATAATTTACATAATATTTTCTAAATATAATAATTGAAATTAGATTCATAGTAATTTATATGATTTCTTTAGTAATTGAACAACGCGTTTGGCGAGTATTTATAAGATGCAAAATGATTTGAATATACCGGATGAACCTTATCTTATGTTTATTTTTAATATTTATGTATGATTAATTTCGAGTTTAAAGGGAGTGTAGCATGGCAAATACTGGTTAACGCCATCTACGTCTCCTTATGGACAACTGCATGTAAACGAATGGACTTGATTAACGGTAGTCAGCGACTTAATCTCTACATGGTCAGCGCGCTAGCGTTCGCGAAACAGACCGAAGTTCTCCACACGCTTCGGTTTCGCGTATGTTGCACGCACGTGAATGCTGCGGTCGCGTCGTCCGTAGTCGTATTAGCGAGCTTTCGATTAAGGCACCGGACGTGGGTTACTACGCGTGACGTCGTGTTTATCCCCCTGCGCATGCGCGAGCTTCTGGGCCCACGTTCCCTTCCGAATCACACGACGGGAGTCGGGGGCAATTTCCGTGAATCCTCGTCGTCGTGAAAACGTCAACGTGAGTGCAGTTTCATCGGTATCCCTGATCAACCTTCCAGACGACTCGGTATAAACTAGGTATGTTCTTTTTAATTCCTATATAAAGTCATTGTTGTAATTTCATCTTCTGCTATATTTTGTTATTTTTTATCATTCTGTCATTTTCTATTTCTTTTTTTCCATCTTTCATGTTCTTTTTTCTATCTTTGAATTTTCTATTATTTATTAATTTCTCTTTCTGTCTTTTCTTCGATTATTAGTCTATCGTTCAAGTTTTTTCTATCTTTCGTCATGTTCTTCTTTGTTTTCTTTCTATCATTTTCTCTTTCTGTTTTTCTTATGTTATTCTTTGTTTCTTCCTTTTATCATCTTCTTTTATGTTATTTTTTGTTTTTATCATTCTATCATTTTCTCTTTCTGTCTTTCCTTATGTTATTCTTTGTTTCTTCCTTCTATCACCTCCTCTTATGTTATTTTTTGTTTTTATCATTCTATCATTTTCTCTTTCTGTCTTTCCTTATGTTATTCTTTGTTTCTTCCTTCCATCACCTCCTCTTATGTTATTTTTTGTTTTCATCATTCTATCACTTTCTCCCCCTTTCTGTCTTTCCTTATGTTATTCTTCGTTTATTATTCAACTCGTATTGCATCACGTGCATAAAAATATATCATACTAGGTCGAATCATTATATTCGATCCAACTTCGATCTTGTTACTGACTTACATGATTATAATACAAGAAATAGCAGATTCAACTTTAACATACCAGAACGTGTAGGTAGTATTGGACATTCGTTTTTACTACAATGCCATAAAACATTGGAATTCCCTTCCTAATGATATAAAGGAAATAGAAAACTTTGCTCATTTTAAGAGGAAATTAAAGGAATACCTAACACTCGAGAGTCAGAGAAGAGAAGCGAATGACATGTTATATGATTGAAATTGAAATAGCCTGAATACAGATTTTATGTGTTTTTTTTTATTCTTCTGCTGGTTCATACTTTTTAATTTTGTATATACTTGTGTTTTTGTACGTTATAGAAATTCAACATATTCATCATCATTTTCCTCTCCTTCCTCCTCCTATTTGTTCTTCTTCTCCTTCTTTTCCATCTTATTATCATTTTTATCATCAGTTTAAAGTTATTATTATCATCATTATTATATTCAATAATTTTTTTCTTTCTTTTTCTTATTTGTCTGTAAATATTACTATTTTAACTTATTAATTTTGTACATATAATATTGTCGGGGACCCCACTGGAAATAAGCTCTCGAGCTTTCGTGGGTTATCCTGTTCAAGCTGACTTAATTTTGATCTGTTATTCTTGTATATTGTTGTATGTTGGAAGCTTGTCGAATAAAAATCAATCAATCAATCGACTGCGTTTATTTAATCATAGCCAGCACGAGCCTAAAGTGTAGTGTAGAGTAGTTCCTAGGCGTTGAAGAAACAATCCTAACTATGAAGAGGAGTTCGGTAATCATGTTTATTTTGTTCATTTTCATACTGATATCTGACAAGTGTTTTGGTAATCTTGCTTATTTTGTTAATTTTCATTCTGGTAAATGACGAGTAGTTTGATAATTGTGTTTTTTTTTGTGGACATTTTCATTCTGGTATCTGACGAGTAGTTTGGTATTCGTGTTCATTTTGTTCATTTTCATTCTGGTATCTGACTAGTAGTTTGGTAGTCGTGTTTATTTTGTTCATTTTCATTCTGGTATCTGACGAGTACTTTGGTAATCGTGTTTATTTTGTTCATTTTCATTCTGGTTTCTGACGAGTAGTTTGGTAATCGTGTTTATTTTGTTCATATTCATTCTGGTATCTGACGAGTAGTTTGGTAGTCATGTTCATTTTGTTCATTTTCATTCCGGAGAGAAAATCACGGAGACGTCTTGACTCAACTCAATTGTAAGCAGGAGTGTTGAAAAATCTCTTGGTGTTGAAATCCCCGGGGTGAACGATGCGCGGAACCACGATGCTCGATTGGAGGGATGACGCACGTGGTCCGAATAAATGAATATAAGTAAGTCGCGTAATGGAAAATTACTGGAACCTGAAAAGTAGTTTGGTAGTCATGCTATTTTGTTTTTTTTCATTCTGGTATCTGAAGAGTAGTTTGGTAGTCATGTTTATTTTGTTCATTTTCATTCCGGAGAGAAAATCACGGAGACGTCTTGACTCAAGCAGGAGTGTTGAAAAATCTCTTGGTGTTGAAATACGCGGGGTGAACGATGCGCGGAACCACGATACGTGATTGGAGGGATGACGCACGTGGTCCGAATAAATGAATATAAGTAAGTCGCGTAATGGAAAATTACTGGAACCTGAAAGTGTAAAAGTGCGAATGTATGAGACGCTACACTGGTATCTGACGAATAGTTTGGTAGTCATGCTCATTTTGTTCACTTCCATTCTACTATCTGACGATAAGTTTTGAAGTAACGTTTATTTCGTTAATTCTCATTATGGTATACTTGTCACATTTGCTTAGAAAAACACGTCAACCTGACTTTTAATTTCATCAGCTCAAACAATTATATTGGAAATGTAATTAAGAACACTTTATCAGTATTTGACATTCTTTCAGTATGACTTTTAAATCAATGAATTAAAAGAAAAATATTGTTGCAAATAGAAAATAAGCAAGCATTAAGTGTAGTTTGAATAGGGATAAGCGATAGAGGGAGAGAAATAGAAAGAGCGCACGAAAGAGAAAGAGAGAAAATGAGAGAGAGAAAGAGGTGGTGGAGAGATAGGAGAGACCCCAGAAAGAAACAAGATTTCGTAATCATGAAAAAGAAGAAAAAAATAGTCCTGTGATTGTGACTTTGACACACGAGCGTTTTTTAGAAATATTATTTATAAGCTCATTCATCAATAAGACATATAAAGAGTATCATTTTTATTCAACACCCTCACTGTAACCAAAGAGAGGTAGGCCTATCCCCTTACGACTAAGCATTTGCCCGGCACTAGAACTTCACAATTCGCTGCATCGCTATAACCATGTTGATTGTTATGACAATGACGGGGATGGTGATGATGAGAATGATGGTGATGACGAAGATGAGGAAGATGTTCGTGTATAGCCACCATGGTTATACATTCACAGTGTTGGCCACGAAGTTGGAATAATTGTTCCCTACCTCTTTTCATGAAATTATTCTAAAAATATGTTTTATTATTGATGTATTATGTTTTCATCTTATCAGACATTGATTAATCAATGTATATGTGTCACAACCAAGGGGAGGGTGTGATGGCGTGTTGGTCCAGTGACAACTGCTTAAATACAGAACTCGGACAAATAACAAGTGACACAATATTTTAAGGGAATTTAGTTTAATTCCAGTTTCCAAACAATATTTACATGGTCATGGTACATAAATATCTATGTTAGCGTTCACTATACAGAGTATAACATTCAATAACGGACCAAGCTTTCAAATGATATACAACTTCTTTCTTGCTTGTAAAACAATCCAGTAAAGCAAACTACCAAGCTTCCTACACTGGTACATCATAATATCAACTTTCATATGCTTTGAAATTAACAGTTCACTGCTTTAGTTTAAGTTTAAGTCCAATAGTTCTTTCAGTTCAATTCCTTAATTCTGCTTAAATATGGAACCTGGTCTGAAGAACCTGAAGTGGTGATGAACACCGAATTCAACTCGTTGACTGTCTAATGTGATATGGTTAAAGTCTTCGTCGAAGCCTTCGACGTTCGCCGGACTACCGTACACTCGACACCTCGGGTATTGGAGTGCACATGGGAATTACGGGGACTTTACATCACAGTTTACGCCATAGATTACACCGTGGTTTACATCGAAGTTTACGCCATGGTTAACGCCATAGTTAACGCCATCTACGATAATAAAATACCAAGGCATACAAACTACCTCTCCTTAACAAATTACAATCTTCATCTTTATGCTGTTATAATAACCCTAATTATTCCAAGAATAATCAAAATGCAAATGTTAACTTCATATTCTAGTTTCATAAAATATCTTCATATTTCTGATATCATATAACACTCAACAACTAGATAATACTGAACAGCATCAATATTAAAATAAGAAACATTCCCTTTCTCTGTTAAGGATAATATTACATATGCAAGACTATATAATCATAAAATGATTTACAATTAAAGACTTCAGGTCAAAAGAGCCTTTAAATAATTGTCATCCAGGCTTATCTTAATTCTTCATTAATTAATGTCTCCGACAATTTGCTTAATTAAATTACTGCAACAGAGAATTACCTATAATTCACTTACAGTTTAACTGGTGACAAAAAAGCTTTGAAGACAGGAGCAGCCCGTGTCCAGTACAGACAATTCTGGTGCAAGCTAGGAATACTAGAAACTGCCACGCCTAGTTTCAAAAGGTGCAGCCCAAACATGCTGCCGTCGCCCGACTCTGTCGGCCTAGCTGAAGCCACCAAACCCCTAGCAGGCTAGCTGCCACGGCTGCTCTAAGACATTAGCACATTAGCCTCTCCAGATCCTAAGCTTTAAGTGCCCAATATTAATTCTAACTAATTTAAACTAATATTGCCTTCACCTGTTTAACAACAAAACTTTGCAAGAAAACTATCTGAATCACCCTAATATTAATAGAGATTAGAATTCGAAACTTGCAGAAAGCCAGAGACTGTGCTGGACAAAAGGAAGGAAGCACATGAACAGGAATATGTTAATAAGCTAACTGCACTACATATCTTTGGACAATAGTAAAGCCATGACTAGGACTTACTAGTCCTGTCCAGACGGAGAAAAGTTACCCTAGGGTAAAGGTGGTGTTAAGAGCTAGTCGGGGTAAGTATAGCGGGCCAAGCATGCCACTATCGGTACAACTATACAACTATTCGACTATACGTCTATCCAGCCGGCCAATCAGAACGCAGGAAACTGTACATCTATACAACAATACCAGTGGCGGATTCAAGGGGGGGGGGGCACAGGGGGCTCGTGCCCCCGCGGTAAAAAAAAGGGGGGAAGAAAGATGGAGAAAAGGAGAAAAGGGGTGGAAGAAAAAGGAGGGGAAAAAGAAAGAAAAGAGAAGAGAGAAAGAAGAAGAAAAGAGGGAGGAGAGAAAAGGGAACAGGAGAAAAGGGAGGGGGAATGAAGAAAGGGAAGAGAGAGAGAGAGAAAAGGCGGAAAGGAAGAAAGGGGAAAGACAGGGAAGAGAAAAGGGGTAAAGGGAATAATGAGAAGGAAAAGAAAGAAAGGGGATGATATTATAAGAAGGTTTTTTCCGGGAAAGGGCGGCACGCAATTTTGCAGGGTGCATAACATAGGGTCCCTCTTGCCAGGCGGGGAAAAACTGAATTCAGACAAGGATTAAGAGTCGAAAGAAGTACAACGAATCGTCTTCTTTCCTAATAATTTAATGAATCGTCAAAGCTTCCGCGCTTTGCGCGGGAGGGGGCAAACTGAATTCAGACAAGGATTAAGAGTAGAGAACGGAACAACAAATAGTCTTCTTTCTCTTTAATAATTTAATGAAACGTGAAAGCTTCGACGTGGTGACTCCACCCAACATCCCTTCTCTCTCTTACTCCCACCCCTCTTCTTTCAGGCTCTTACCCCCCTCTCTCTCTTTCTCTCCTCTCTTTCACCCCCCGTTTCTCTTGTTTCCTTTTTCTCTTCTTTTTTCCTTTTCTCCTTTTCTTTCTTTTCTCTCTTTTCCTTTCTTTCCTCTCCTTCCTCTTTTTCTTTTTCTCTTGATTTCTTCTCTTCTCTTCTCTTTCCTTTCTTTTCCTTTTCTTTTTTTCTTTTCTTTCCCTTTCCCATTCATTTTTCCCCTTCCCCCTTTTCTCATTTTCCCCGACAGCAGCGCAGTTTTACCGCCAATATCCTGACACGTGGGGGAGGGGGGATGTCTTACCCCACACCCTTTAGCGACGCATGTGAAGCTGCTAAAGTGTAACCTTTCGCTATAGCGTAACCTAACGCCTAAGTAACTGAAAAAGGGTCCACTTCAGCGGGTACGTTATATACCCACTAATACACACTGTAACAGTTGAGGAGCACACGCTAATCGTGATTTGTAGCGCAACACACGCGAACCATTATGGTGGCCCTGAAGGGACATCGCGACTCACAAACTTTGTTGTGAAATTCGTGATTTGTCGCGAATTTCTCTGTTTTTCTCTCTTTCTCTCTCATCTCCTTCTTTCTTCTCTTTCTATCTACTAACTGCTGTTTTTCTATATCCAAGCTTTAAAGCCTTTCTAAATTGTAGGGAGGCCCAACAATTTTAAGGGCTTAATTTCACTTAAATTGTGTAATTATGTAATCATTTAAGACACACTTCTGCAAGGATTTTCAAAACAAATGTGTTTGAAGACGAATATAGTGATGAAAGAATACAAAATAAGGGTTTTTTCTGCGTACAACAAATAACCTCAATTGGACACTCCTTCATCAATATTCGTCTTCAAACATATTTGTTTTATAAATCATTGCAGAAGTGTGTCTTAAATGACATCCTCTTTCATATCATTATACAATTTAAGTGGAATTTTGCCATAAAATATTTAGCAAATTTTGGGCTCCCAACACTTTAGAGGGGCTTTAAGAGGGCTGTGTTTATAGTATGTTCAGTACATACATTCAGAAACATAAGGGAAAGCTCAATACCAGATACGCGGACCATTCTAAACGTAGTATACGTTCTAGACAACCACATGATTGTTTCATGGTAAAAGAAGAATCTGAGAAAATGTCAGGCAAAAATTTCCTTAGCTTCGAACAGGCGAACCTTAAAAAAATCCAAGGTTTATCATGATTATATTCAGGCTGAAAAAGGTCACAGATTTTAAGCGATATCCTAGCAAAAAGTATTCACCCGAATCGCAAGAATTGAGTTTGAAAATTCTTTTTTTTTTCTTCAGCTTCTAAGGGGAGCACATCCCCCCTCAATCATCCCCCTGTCCGCCCAAAAAAGTATGCACCAAATCACACGAATTGAGTTTGAAAAATGCTTTATTCTTCAGCTTCTAAGGGGGGCACATCCCCCTCAGACAACACCCCCCCCCCTGTTAGCGCCGCTAAAAAAGAATCTCATGAAAGGGCACCCCCTCGCGAACGGCTGGAACCGTCACTGGTTAAAGTAAACTGCTGCTAAAGCGTAACCTGCTGCTAAAGTGTAACCCGATGTTAAAGTGCAGCCTGCTGCTGAAGTGTAACCTGCTGCTAAAGCGTAATCTGCTGCTAAGGTGTAACCTGATGTATAGAGTAACCTGCGGCTAAAGTGTAACCGGCTGCTAAAGTGTAACCTGCTGATATAGAGTAGCCTGCTGCTAAACTGTAACCTGCTGTTAAAGTTTTGGGGTGCTAATCAAGTGTATGAAATTCCCTGTATATGGCACTTTAATAGGAATAGAGATCTGTGCTTGACAATTTCCTTGTATGTCAACTGCACTTGTTGTTCCTACCATCATCATCACATTCTTCATCGACTTTGTCGACGGGATTGAGTTTGGTATCACGGCGTTCATTAGGACTAGTATTAGGCCTTATGTTATTAATATACAGTCATCTCCCACTGAACGCTGATGACCCTTAGTAACAAAGATAAGGAGCAGGCACCAAAATAGCAAAATGTTGATGTTAGATTTCATATTGAAAGCAGTATTAACCCCCTTTCCATGAAATGTACTAAGACTATCTGTCATGGAATGACTCTTTTCTTGTTCAGAAAGTTATGTTTAAGACTTGTGACGAGACTAGAAGAAATAGTTCGGGGAATAAGGGGAAGACGATAGTTGTTATCTACGTAATTCGTAATAGCAGTTCGCTTACAGCGACGACAGTCGCCAACAGTTTAGCAGTTTGCTTGCAGTTCCAGCATTTCTATGTTGAGATGGGAACTCTTTAGATAATCCTTAAGGTATGTTTATTCATTGAGTTATATCTCTTATAATAGAGTGCTGTAAAATGCCACTGAAAGTAGTTGCAAGTTATAGAGATTACAGTCGCACTATGGAAGCGATAGCCTATATGAATGTGTGTAGTGACGTGAAACGAATCGCGAACATGGATTCGTTGAAAGTTTGATTGATAGTTTAGGAAAGTTTGATTGATAGTTTAGACGGTCTTTTGAAGACCTTTTCTTTTGTGAAAAAAATAAAGTAGTTTAAAATTGATGGTTGTCAGGAACATGATATGTGAATTTAACTTAGTTATGAGCATGGCCATGGGTAGACTTAGTCTTAGAATAAGTTAAGACCAAACTATGTTTACTTGCGTATGTAGGTGTGAAGGTATCTTAGTTACGAGAACCTCTTCACGCACGATTTAATGCGCGGATGAATATCATTTTAGAGATAAGGTGATAAGTCCATGATTGTTAGTCTCGTTTTAGGGCTTGAGAAAGTTTCTTGTTTGTGTTATTGATTATTCCTTTGTCTATGGTTATGCATTCATGCTTCTTTAAAGATTTGTGGTATATCGAAAGTTGGCATTATTATAACTATAAAATTTAGATTTACTGACACAAGAATGGAACTTGAGTATATGTGGAAATTGGACTCCTAAGTGTTAAACGTATTGCAAGAACATGTATTTAGTGTTTTCATTTGTTGTATTTTCACAGGAATTATCCCACACAGTTGTTGAATCTCTTCACTTTCTAATGATGATCCACGACAGCGTCACAATAAAGGAACCAACATGAGTTAAACGGATGTCTCCTTTGTTTCATCATTGAATTGCAACAACGTGTTTAAGCTAGAACCCATATAAGTCCTTTGAGTCCATATTCCATCACACTATCACTGTGATAAGTATCTGTGATGCATAGATCGCTCGCTGGACGGACACTGGTCAGTACCTCATCACGCCTCCGCGCGCGCCGATAACACGTAAACCGCGATGCCCGTTCGCTGAAGTGAACTTCATTTTCAGAAACTTAGGCGTCGGGTTACACTTTAGCGGAGTTTTCACTTTAGCAGCTTAACAGACGCCCTTGGTTATTATCCCATCATTCTTTTAAAAGAAATGCAGTTATTCCTCATGCTCTCGCATCTCGCTTCTATCGTTGTTTAATTTATTTTCATTTCTTTTCCTTTCTCCTTTAACTCACAAAAATTCACTCTTTCCCCCCTTTTTCC
The DNA here is from genome assembly GCA_037976565.1 of Mesocentrotus franciscanus. Classification (NCBI taxonomy): domain Eukaryota; kingdom Metazoa; phylum Echinodermata; class Echinoidea; order Camarodonta; family Strongylocentrotidae; genus Mesocentrotus; species Mesocentrotus franciscanus. The sequence goes on along the minus strand of CP137670.1, from coordinate 2,798,636 downwards.
ATCTCTTTTTGTTTTGTTCTTCTTGTGCATTTTTGTTTTGTTTTGTTTTTGTTTTGTTTTGTTTTGTTTTTTGTTTGGGGGGTACACGCCTGGCAAGAGGGACCCCATATTATGCACACTGACAAATTGCGTGCCCCGTCCCTTTCCCGGTAAAAAACACCTTCTTATAATATCATCCCCTTTATTTCTTTTCCCTTCTCATTATTCTCCTTTTCCCCCTTTTCTCTTCTCCGTCTTTCCCCCTTTCTTCCTTTTCCGCCTTTTCTCTCCTCTCTCTCTTCCCCTTTCTTCCTTTTCCCCTCCTTTTTCTCCTCTTCCCTTTTCTCTCCTCCCTCTTTTCTTCTTCTTTCTCCCCTCCTTTTTCTTTCCCCCTCCTTTTTCTACTTTCTCCCTTTTTCTTTTTCCCCTTCCCCCTTTCCCACGTTTTTTACGGGGGGAGGGGGCACGTGCCCCCTGTGCCCCCTGTGCCCCCCCTGAATCCGCCACTGGTATAGTTGTATAGATGTACAGTTTCCTGCGTTCTGATTGGCCGGCTGGATAGACGTACAGTCGTATAGTTGTATAGTTGTACGGATAGTGGCATGCTTGGCCCGCCATATACCCCGCCATATTTACCCCGACTAGCTCTTAAAGTACAAGTCCACTCCACTGAAAAGTTGAGCTGATTAGATAGACAAAAATCTAAAAAGCCCAAATATAACTTGGTTTTGGAAAATGGTGCTCAGATTTATTTTTAATAATTTTTTTTAATGAGCAAAAAACAAGTTAATGAGCGAGTCGGTTGTGACGAAGGGTCCTCACAACACAGATTCGTAATGTAACCAAATTTAATGCATACGTCTTTGTGAAGTGCCTCGATACAAACTATTTCATTCACCTGATAAGAATAATGAAACACTATTATTCTTATCAGGTGAATGAAATAGTTTGTATAGAGGCACTTCACAAAGACGTATGCATTAAATTTGGTTAAATTACGAAAAAGCCTATTGTCAGAATGTATACCGCTGGCACTTTCGTTGTGAGGAGCATACGTCACATCCGTACAGCAATATAAATGTTTTGCTCGAAATACCCGAAACAAAAATCGCTCTTAAAAATCACCTGATTGAAGTACGCCCGTGATATTTGGCAGTTTTAACCTTTGATTTATTTACAACATGTTATAATTTTTGAAAATCGGAGTGGACTTGGGCTTTAACACTACCTTTACCCTAGGGTAACTTGCCTCCGTCTGGACAAGACTACTATTTGGGTCAATGTTTGTAAACAAAGTCTGAAATAGGGATGACTTGTAACAATATGACTCTTTGGATTGATAAATGAAGTTCTGAGAAGATGTAAATCTATCAAAAATAAATCACATTCTCACAATAATTTCATGACAAGTGGTTAAAATAAATTATTCCAACGTCATGGGCAATAGTGTATTTTATACCATGGTGATAATACATCATCATCTTTGCCATCATCACCATCATTACCTCGATCGTCATAATATCACAATTTTATTTTCAGGAACTGTTAGCATATCATCAGAATGATCACCATGCTTTGTCCGAATCGATTGGAAATTTCTATTGTGCTCTCTAGCTACAGATTTATTGCTACTAGTAGCTCATGGAGTGCTCAAAACACAATTTTAGTAAACCTTCATTCAAAACTAACAAGTCAAAAGCTTTTTAGAAGGCAAAGGAGGCCGGTTATAATATGTATAAATATTCATTATCCATGTATGAAAACCATAAAGGACATGGGTAATGCTATGATTACTCTACAACAACATTTTCATATCAATGAAAATTTAATGCAAACTTTGTATGTGAAAGGAGTATATCAGAAACAGAATGATACTCGTGATGTGATAATACTGATTGGTGCTAGTCTGGATGATATTGATTGGTCTGCTGTGTTAACTTGTCGCATTTTTTTTTTTTTTTTGTATAGATATTTGTAATAGTCAATCAGATATTGATATCCCCCAACAAAGAGATAAATGTTCTAATAATAAAACAATTACAAGTCGGGGAATGTAAGATAGTGCAACTATTTTCGTGTCCGATGCTGTGAAACATAACTTAACCCCTTTCTCTCCTTCTGTAATGCCTATTTCATGTAAGCGAACTTCTCATATTGTAACAACACATCTTTTCCACATGCTGAAGACGAAATGGTCATTATTGCAGTCGTTTTAGAAAGGAAAGACAGCATAAAAGGGCTGAACCGAGGTAAGGAAACAGTGCGTAAGAATAGGTCCCGAAAATGGGGGTTACCGCTCGACCCATACCAAAGATGGTGAAGGGCTTTAAAAGAAAATCTCGCTCTGATATAGATATGTCCATTGCCATTGATTGGGATCATAGTGCATAGATGGCTCTTGATATGTGGTCGAATAGACGGGTTTACTGATGTATGCATAATAACAATGAGTTGGAGATGGCGCGCTTCACTCTCGAACGCTTGGTAAAGTAGCTCACAGGCAGGATATCTCCCAATGCTTGTAATGTAACCACAGGGCTTCGTTTTGCTATATTTTCAAATGGAAAATCACCTTTTATGCCCTATAATTAGGCAAATATGCATACTGATATAGGCGAATTTACCACACAACAGTGGTTATATTTTACTTCTCGATAAGACACAAGTAAAGTAAATTCATAGACACCTCTACTCATACAAGATGCCCACGACGTACACCCCTGAAGCAATTTGAACAACACCGTCTACTCAACAGCGTACGGTACAGGGAAATGAAATGAAGAACCGGAAGGTACCGTCAAAGTTCATTAACCATGTTTCGTAAGACAACTTTAATATATAACTTTGTACTCATCTAAACAGACAAACGTGTGGAGCTATGACTTTGCCTCAAGACTGAAACAGGTGATATAGCTGAACATTATAACTGAAATCGCCGAAGATGTTATAACATCGTTTGTCACCTCATGTATTATGACACTATCAGTATTTCCACAACGTTGGTATTTTCCAGATTGTAACCACTCATCTACTTCATCAATAGTAAACTTAACAATCTTTTGTAGATGCACTTGCTTTGAGAAATTATGTTGTTATCCTGGCAAATTTAATAAATGAGTGTCTTTATTTGCTATCAGCTCGGTGAGTGAAAAATAAAAGTAAGTGCATGTTTTCTTAAATATTTTTCTTTGAAGGGGGAATTTACGTTTTGACTGAGAGGAAGAAAGTTGTGTGGCATAAGCGATAGATCGGGAGACTGGGTGACAGAGACAGGGAGAGGAATGTAGAAGAAGAGGGAGAGAGAGGGGATGAGAGAAAATTTAGTCATAGAAGAGAGAGAAAGTGAGTAAGAGAGAGAGAGAGAGTGAGAGAGAGGGGGGGGGGGTGGAAAAGGGCAATAGTAATGATCTGTTGAGCAATAATCGGCCGTAGATTAGAGTTAAAAAAAACAGAAGTAGATCTAAATGAAGCGACAGTGATTGGCGAGGCGAAAAGAGAAGGGAAACATAGAGAGAGAGAGAGAGAGAGGGGATAAGAGATTAGGCGAGTAATGACAAAGAAAACAAAAAGGGAAAATGAGCAAGTTGAAACTTGTAATTATTTTCTGACCTATAAAGTAGAGAAATAAATGGTAAAGGGAACTAGAATAATAAGTAGATATTTACCGGTCTCTTCCCTCGCTCTATGGTTGAGGTTGATCAACACTATAACAAGTAAATAGATGTCTTAAAAATATATATATATATTTTCTATAAAAATAACTGACATGAACTTTGAAGGAATCCAACCCGCTTATCCAAGCTCACGCTTTCTCTCTCTATCGTACCTCTGTATATCTGTCTGTCTGTCTCTCTCTCTCTTTGACTCACTTGCTCTCTCTCCCTCTCTCTTCTATGACATCAGATAGTGCTTATAAGTACGCACCTAAATTAATTGCAGGGAGTCAATAATATGTTCCTCATATGCATCAGATTGTTTCTTAGTATGATGCAAGCAAAAAGATATTAAAGAGCGCAGACAACTAATATACATCAAATAACTCTTCACATTAGCAAATCGCCTACAACAGTTTCAGAAGCACATACACATGTGTTCTCATGAAGTAGTTATGAGAACATATCTGATTTGTAATTGTTTATCTTTTAAGGAATAGGTATGGGTACATCCATTGAATGTTAAGTTGGGAAACCCGTTCATATGATATTCCATTGCGTGCCTAGACTGAAAGCGAACAATGAGACATGCTGGTATGCATAGATTATCATATTGAGTAGATGA
>CP137670.1:2759368-2794356 GCA_037976565.1 Mesocentrotus franciscanus | reverse complement strand
GAAAACTAATACTGGAATGCACACGTTTTTATAAATTTTTCTAATTTTTTCCTCCTTCTCTCTCTCTCTCTCTCTCAAGCCCTTCAATTTTCCTTCTCTCTAAACATAGAATATGTCTTCAAAGGCTTTGTAAAATAAAACAATCGCAAGGACTTTAAATCCAACCTAAGGCAATTTCAATAGCCTTGTCCACCAATCTATGTACAAACAGGGAAATCACGTATTTTACATAATCTGAATATGATATATTTGGGTTGGGATATACAATGGGAAATTGAAATTACCCCCCTTGTTTAAAAAACAAAAGACTTTGTGATTACATTAATTACCTCTTTCACCACAAAAATTACAAAACAAATGCAATATTTTCAATATCTTACACGAGAGCCTTTTTTACTATCGGCGCATTTTATTCTTAGATTACAGCCATTTGTTAAGATCCATACAGATATATTTTTCCAAAATAAGATGCTATAATATAATCCTGTTCGATCATATACAAATGTACATATTAGAAAAATGACTCATAAAATTTACTTTAAACACATTGGAAAAACATACACAGCTAATAAATAAGATATCGGATCTTTTTTATTTTTAATAAAAAGAGTTAAATAAAATTCAAGATATATTTCTATATAAATTTGGTCGAGTCTTGAATAAAAAGGTTTGGACAAGATAGCATAACATCACAATACTCATCTGACTATAATGATGCAAGCTTTATATGCTTCCATAGCATTATACAATCTTGCTGAACAATCAATATGATAGAACATAATTGCATTGTATTTATTTATTCAACCATAAAATAACATCAAATGGAAACAATAACATTATATCAATTTGAAACAGTAAATAAAATTATGGTTGGGAGCACCGAAAAGCAAAATGCTTGTAATTTGGTGTCCCAAAACAAGAAAAAGTAAAACAGTTAAAGATTAAAAATAAACAAACAAAACTACATTCATTTTCACACACACAGGCACACAAACGCACACACCCTCACAGACACACTCACACACACGCCTGGGACTTCAGTAATAAAATATAAATAGGGGGGGGGGCACATATACATCATTTATCATATACATGCATATATATTTATAACATTTCATTAGAGGGAGCCTAATAATATTGATTTGGACAATAATTTAAAAGTCTTAAGTGATCTGCTTGATTTTATGTCTTGTGGGAGTTCATTCCATTCCTTCAATCCCTTACTGATAAGGGATTGAAGTCCAACTGTAGTTTTGAAAAAAGGAATATAAAGATTATTACTTTGGCGGGTGTTATATTGGTGAAAATCGGAATTGAATATTCAGTGCTTATCTTTAGACTGAGGAATTATGTTATTTAATGAAGAGTATATAAATATTAGTGTATTAAGAGTAACCAATTGATAAATAGGTAATATTTTCAAACATTTGAATAATGGTGCAGATGGTGAGCGAAAGTCTGATTTTGTTATTATTCTAACAGCTTTCTTTTGAACTAATTCAATCTTAGATAAATGGGTCTTGTATGTATTACCCCAGATATAACTGCAGTAATTAAGGTAAGATAAGATTAGAGTATTATATAATATGAGCAAAATATTTTTAGGTAATATATACTTAAGCCTTGATAATATTTCAACATTCTTTGATATTGTATTACAAAGTTGAGATATATGTGTATTCCAGTTTAAATATTCATTAAAAATTACACCAAGAAACTTAACATCACTTAGTCTTTTTATTGTTGTGTTTGCTATATGAACATCATCTAAGTTATCAGGAATCCTCCTGTTCCTTGTTCTAAAAATAACATAATTGGTTTTTGAAATATTTAAGGATAACTTATTACATTGAAACCAACCATTTATCTTTTTTTAACTCAATATTTATGGATTCAATAACATGTGTTATAGATTTATGAGAAATAACTGCACAGGTATCATCAGCAAACAATGAAAACTTTATTATTTTGGATGAGTTGATAATATCATTAATATAAACAAGGAACAGGAGGGGGCCTAACACTGATCCTTGGGGTACACCACAGCTAGTCAACTGCATAGATGATTTGACACCATTGACCACCACATATTGTGTTCTGTTAGTCAAATAATTTTCAAACCAATTCAATGCATTGCCTCTTACACCATAAAAATAAAGTTTCTGTAAAAGTATATGGTGATCAATGGTGTCAAATGCTTTAGACAGGTCCATAAAAATGCCTACACAATACTTTCCATGTTCAATATTCTCTAAAATATGTTGAAATAGATTAAAAACTGCAAGATCAGTTGATTGTTGTTTTCTAAAACCATATTGTTCAGTGATCAAAATATTATGTAGTTGTAGAAATGAATAAAGTCTTTTATGAATAAGTTTTTCAAGTAACTTTGCAAAAATTGGTATTACTGCTATAGGTCTGTAATTAGACATTTCATTTTTATTACCTTTTTTAAATATAGGAATGATTTTAGATACTTTCAGTTTATCAGGTATGACTCCGTAATAAAGGGACTGATTAAAGATATTAGTTAGTGGTTCTACAAAGAGATTAATACAGCTTTTTACAACACGGGGTGATATATCATCAGAGCCGCATGACTTTGATGGATTTAAAGTAGAGCATATTTTCAATACTTCATAGACCGAAGTTGGGTTTAGAAACATTGAATTTACCGGAGGTGCGTTATTAAGAAATGAACTGAATGAGCAGGTTGTAGATGGAATATTCTGAGAAATATCTCTACCAACAGAAGCAAAGTATGAATTGAATTCGTTCGCAATGTCAGGAACTACATCACATTTATTACCCTTGTTAAACATTATATTAGGAACGCCACTTAACTTTCTTTTCCCAAGTAAATTATTTATTTGGTTCCATGTTTTCTTAATATCTCCTTTGATGGTATTGAACATATGTAAGTAATACTCTTTTTTAGCAACACGTAATAAATTTGTTAATTTATTCTTATATTTGGTCAATTTCATTTTATTTTTATTATTACGATTTTTCAAGTAATTTTTATATAATCTGTTCTTTTTATTAATAGATCGCAACAAGCCCTTTGATACCCAGGGTTTTTTTTAAAATCTGTGTTTATATGTTTTTATTTCTACTTCCGGAAAACACTAATCATGAAGATTCAGACATTTTTTGAGAAATATTTCATAACATGTACTAACATCATTATTTTTTTTATAAAACACTCCAGTCCACATCTTTAAGTTTCCTCTTGAATGCTTTAATATTATCATCATTAATCAATCTCTTTTTGAGAGTTGTGTTGGGACATTTATTTACATGTTTAATCTTCTTTATTGCACAAATGGGAAAATGATCAGAAATATCATCTAAAAATAATTTTTTTTAATCACGTTATCGTCATGAGAATTTGTAAAAATATTATCAATTAGAGTAGCTGATGTAGTAGATATTCTGGTAGGTTTGGTTATCAAAGGGTAAAATCTATGACTGTACATAAGATTCAAAAAAACATTAGTACTTTCATTTGTTTCAGCATTCAACAGGTTTACATTAAAGTCACCCTTGATGAAAATTTCGAGGTTATTTCTGTCGATTAAGTTACAATATTCTTGCATTTTATCATTAAAACGTGTTAAGTTTACATTTGGCGCTTTGTAGACACAACCAATAACAAGCAACTTTTTATTCTTACATTTCAGTTCGATGAATAGAGAATCACATATTTCAGAAGAGTTAGATATATCTTGACATATTTCAAAATCAAAATCATTATTAACATAAATAGCAACTCCTCCACCAATTTTGTTACATCTATTTACATGCACTAAATTATAACCAGGAATATTAAACATATCTGTGATTGTACTGGACTGAAACCAAGTTTCAGAGATACCAATAACACTGAATTTATGTTGTAATGAGCCAAGTAAATAAGATAATATGAGCTTACTTCAATTTATGAGCATATAAAACAAGTACATGGGAAGGCTCTCATCATTATTAATTATTGTACTCATGTCACATCTATTGATTAGTAGGAAGACAATATTTGAAGCATAATTCAATATTTTACGTAATTACCCATCGGTTTCTAGCTGAAATGAAACAGCAAGTGAAATTGATATATCTTCATACTAGGAATAAACTTGGAAAGGAGTGACAAAGAAATTCATGATAGAATGGAAGCTTGCCTGTTTATAATTTTTTAATGACAACAGAAAATCAATATTATAACACTTTTGTTATAACAGGTGCAATTTGCTTAAAGTGCTTCAGTGGTATTGCATGCAGGAAGTATAGAGAAGTGAAAATATAACAGAGTGGGTGATTTAAGCTATACTAGAAAATGTTGAACATTTTGGTATTATCTTCTTTACTTTGAGCCTTGTAAACATATAAAAAGGAACCCTAAACTATTTATTTTCTCAACAAGTCATAATAATTACGTTCATAAATGACTAACTGAAGTAAAGGAAGGGCCTTCCTTGTTGAGAACACAATGACAACGTTTTTGTTAAATTTTACAGACATAAAGTAAATCATATACACAACACACTTTCTCTTTAAAATTAAAGATTTTTCTTCTCCTTGTGTACATGTACATTTATGTACATGTACATTTATGTACATGTACATTCATGACATAATATGTGACAAGGGTTTAGTAATTTAAAAAAAAAACAAAATTACTTCAAGTATTTCAAGCTAAATTAAATAAACATTACAATATAATTCTAAAGGATTTGGTTCGATTAATACAAGGTGATACGCAGAAAAAATGATAATAATAACTAAAATATGTTAAAAATATACATTACCAAGTACTGGTTTGACATGTTTTTGCAGGGATTGAATATATTTAGGCTTTTCCCCTATTGATTTCCATATATTTCATTTATTTGTAATCTTGAACATTCAGTGTAAGTTTTGTTTGATTCTGTGATAATTTTTTTCTATCATTACCAGAACCCAAGCTTATCTTTAACCCCCTTCTTTAATGCCTATGCCATGTAAGCAAACTCCTTATATTGGAACAACACATATTTTCAAAATATTGAAGACGAAATGGTCATCATTGCAGTGAGGTAAGGACACAGTGCATGGAAATCGGTCCCGAAAATGGGGATTCCCCCTCGACCCTTACCAACCATGATGTAATGGTTAAAAATAATCTCGCCAAGAGATGACAATCTAATATGTTGTCGAATAGACCGGTTCACTAATGTATGCATAGTAACAGTAGGGCGCTTTCGCAAACGCGACGGAAGCATAGACTACGGGAGAATTACAGCGATACAGCTCTCCCGTCGCGTTTAGGGAACGAACGCTATCATTGCCGCGTACGGTTGTGAAAATCGACAAGACGCGGAAATTTCAGATTCGCGCATGCGCAGATTGTTTTTTTCGCTCGCGTTACCGTACTCTTTGCTTTACGTCGCGTTGCGAAAGCGCCCTAGTGAGTTGGAGATGGCGCGCTTCACTCAAGAACGCTCGGACAAAGTAGCTCACTAACAGACGATCTCCAAATGCTTGCAACATGATCGCATGGACTCCGTTTTGGTTTAAGTTGGAATTGATAATTGCCTTTTATGCCCTATAATTGGGCAAATATGGATTTTGATATGAGCCCTTTTACCACACAACAGTGTTAATAGTTTACTTCTCGATAGTACACAAGCAAAGTAAATTTATAGACACCCCTACTCCTTTACTCTGAAGAGTGGATGGCAAACCTGAAGCAACAACACTTAGCCGCCATGGACGGGTGAATTGGAGCTCAAAAGGTACGTACTAATGCCAGACCACCCAGAGTACATAATGTGATTATCAGCTTGAAATTAATACAAAAGGTAGAACTGCGATTTTTAACAAGTATTGGGAAAGCGTCTGCTAGTAAGTTACTTTGTTAGAGCACTGGAGAGTGACTAGAAGCGCGCCATCTCCAACTATGCAAAGATTGGTACAATGTAAACCGGTCTATTGAGCCAGAAAGAAAAGACAGTTTCGGTGATTGTAGTGAAGACTCTCATGACTTGGCTTTCAAATGCAGTCAAGCATTATTCAGACTTAATGTTACTTCTTTCTTGTTTGCTTTGATACATTCATCAAAATAGATCGGCTTAGTATGCTATGATAGACTGCACGATGGATGGAGAGAGGAATGTTTTAAAGGTAAAGACCAGTTTTGGAAACGCCCCTCTCTCAAAAAATTAAATGGAAGCTCTCATTACCAATCATGTGAAAAAATATGCTTTGACTAATACGTGATGACACAAATTTTGCCGGGAAACCGCCTACTAATTGATATATTTGGTACATTATTATATCTATTGGGACCAAATAGATATCGCGCACGTGGTCGCGTAGTCCCATGCACATCTTTCTGTGTACAGTGCTTGTAACTTTACCAAGACTGGGCCAAATTTCTTATCATTTTGATGATTACAGAACCTTGCAGTACACACAAATACTTATATACTAGATGATCAACATTTTCTGATCGATTCCACAACGTTTCTTTCACAATGCAATCGCATGACCAGAACAGGTCTTTATCTTTAAGATTCCTGTTTTAACATTCGTATGAATAGACACTGAGCTACTAATTAAACTGATATCGGTAATAAAAGACTAGGGAAAGGGGTTCCAAGTTTCTACGTGTTCAATGCATTTCGCGAGAATGTTGGCAATCCTAGTGTCCAAAAAACAGACCCTATTGTCAATGCAGATACTTATGTTTGCCCATAATTAAGGCGCTCTTCGTAAAGGGCAATCCAACCTTCAAATATTAAAGTTCATTTAATAAAAAAGTTATACATTAAGATTAAAGAGAAACAGTATGGTGAAAGTTAAGACATATCGGCCAAAATATATGAGAGTTATAAATGTTCAAATTATGACATTCCTATAACTTTGCGAACCTAACATTGGCAATTCGGTCAGTGGATTTTGAAACATTCATGGACAACTATTCCGTTTGTCGTGTACACAAATATCAATTTTTGTTTTTCTCCAATGTGCCTACTCCCTTTGGACACTACTTAAAACATACAATGAATAGTATATATTATCATAAGTCCTCTAGAGAGAAGATACCCTCTCGAGTCATACGTACTTTTCTGATGACATTTTATTAATTGTGTGTGCTGGAACAAATGGGAAAGTTCCTTGCGTTAGAAAAGAGGACTGAACCAGTTTTTTATTCTAAATTAATATTTCAATTCATCTAAAAATATCTTCCTATAATAAATGGATTTTCTTTGACGTTTATTTCATTTAGGGCTCTATCAAAGTCAGACAAAAAAATTAATTGTTCAGACGTTTTTCCCTAACAAGGAAGTATACATTAGGTCTAGTGAACTTCAACCCCTGTATATTACATTCCATTATAATATTCAGATTCTTGACATAAGCATTGATAATGAGGGGAGCCTCATTGTCTATGTTTATGTTAAGAATCTGAATGTCTTATTTTGAATAAATCAAAACCGTAACATCCCTACTGTGATAGATCCTATGACTAAATCATATCTTCTCTTCCCTCGATAACCTCCATGTATCCTCTATATCCTTAGTGCTACAAGTCTCCTGTAAAAATACAATATATGCCTTGTTATCCTTAAGCCGTGTTGATATACACTCCCTCTTTATCTTATCCCTGATTTCTTTAACATTCTGAGATAGAAAATTACAAACAAAGGATTCACAAATGCCATTTTAAAAAACAATGATCTATAAAATTACAATGTTTTTTTATTTCCGTTTTTCCTAGGGGCGTTTCTTCCTTAAATGATGAAGACTAGAAATACAGTTTGAGAAGCTGCAACTTACCAAAAACAAAGAGCTGCGAAAATTAAAACTACGGTGCACCCAATGCAAAATCCCCTAAAAATAATTAACAGGAAGGAATGACCACTGCCTTATCTAACCCCCCCCCCCTCCACCCCGGTGACCCGCCTACCGCCTACCCTCTATGTATATAGGCATATAACGAGTGTATTTAGTGTTCTTCGCATTTATCATAAACTTCACCAAACAAAAGACAACCTTCTCTTGTTTTGTTATTCATTTATCTGCTATGCTATCAGACTACGCATTCTATATCGAAATAAATATGCAATGACAAGAAAAGAAAGAAAGAAAGAAAAAAAGAACACAGAAAAGTTACCCTGCTACATGTCCGCTTTATAGCCAGGAGGCGATGATACAACCAAACAAAAACGGATCGCACCTAAGATGATTACTGTTCTCCTATGGATATTGGATTCAATTCGATTCGATCAAAACATAAAAGAATGGTTACATAAATTAATATCTATAACAGGAATTTACAATACCACATCGAGAATGAAACTTATTTGAAATTATACAATATTAAATGGCGATAAGTAATAAACGTAAGTTTGGATACAAATTATATATGCAAGGTATTTTCATAAATTGAGTTTTATTTTTTAGGAAATTGAGAAATCCACTAAAAAACAGGACTTGTATTGGCGTGGAGTTCTCAAGACATAATAAAAACAGGAAGAAAGAAAGAAATAAAAGACAAAAGAAATGAACTCATGCACTGCTCGGAATTATTACCTATCATATGCGTAAGGAAAAACACAGTCGAGCAGTGCATGTGTGTCCATGCTCTAACACCCACGAGCGGTGGAGGACTCCATACGTTTATAAATTTAGTCGTTACGTATTTTCATAGGCTGACTAGTAAACAATTGAACACGATGACGTCAGAAGGGAAGCAAAAGTCAAGACAAGGACACGGACACGGACAAAGATAAAGACAATAACAAGGAGAGGGATAAAGCAGGGACAAGGTCACAGACAAACAATATAAAAGGGGCAAAGAAAAAAAAAACGAGGACTAGGGCAAAAATAATAATGGGAGAAAGACGTAAGGAGAGGGGCGAGAATAGAGAGAACAAAAGAAGACGAGGGATGAAGGGTTCATGGTTAGTTCGTACGATTATTTACCATAATGTTAGTGAGAATTAATATCAGCTAGGGTATAATTCATAAGAAAGGAGATTTAATTAGGCTGTATATGATGATAATAGGAACCGTTGGAGTTCTGATTTTAAGGTACTACATCCATAAATCCAAGTTCTGAGAAAAACACGATATTTTCATTATCATAGTTAGCAATGTCAGTCTGGAATGATACTTTGGCTGATTATACTATTGTATGATACAAGTATAAAACCACTCTTAAAAACAAATCTAAGTCTGCACGAATATTTTTCATGAATTTTTTAAATTGTTTTATTTGTGTGGATGTAGTACCTTTTTGGAACCGAAATTGGATGTAGTAGTTATTGGAACCGAACATCTTGCATACTGTATGCAAGTTGCAATGCATAATTTGAATGGATATAGTACCTTTTGGAACCGAACTGATTTTTAAATGCCATTTTTTACTTTTTTTTCAGCTTTTTGGAAGTGTCAGTGTATGAGGCTACTGGAACGGAGCTCTTTAAATACTGAACTAGATACCACCGTGAAATTGTATGGACAGTGGACATATCCCGGAAAATAACGCCACATATAAACAATGTATTATCCCTTTGATAGGTTGTATGAATGTGTGCAAATCCCTTGAATACTAAGGTTGAAAACCCGTTCATATGACATTCCACTGCGTGCCTTGACGGCGGAGCAAACAGTGACATAATACCTGAATTAAAAAACAAAATTAAAATGCGTTATATAAAGATAATGTAATTGACAAAGTTTAACATGAGAGTCGTTCGGCTAAAACCAATTTATTTCCATGTGTGAGGGTTATATACCTAGGAACGCATTCACGCAACCATGGCAACGCATTGGACCGAACTATACATCTAATTTCAATGAGTGGATCATGTGTATTATGTATCTGCGAAATACCCCGTATTTCACAATACGCACGAGCACTGCACATCTCTTGTCAGTTGCATACACTCAACCTGTACACCTTAATACTACATCGTTGTAATCTGGTGGAGAAGTCCTCATCGCAATTGAATAATACAGCAATAGTTCGTAAGTAATATTTCACATTTATAATATGAAATACTTTTTTTTAAATCATTTTAACAAAACAAATCAGACTTTAGACGTTAGATAAGTAATGGTTGGCTATTCTATTGGTTGATTTTAGTGCTGAGTCTAGCTAGAACGCGGTACAATACGAATGTATATGATCCCATAGTGCACGTATTATTCATATTCGCCTGACTCAGTATGAATATATCAGTCATACTATACTGACGAGCAATAGGAGTAGAAGACAGAATAATAAAGTCAAGATTAGATGAAATGCTTGATATTCTATTGTCTGTTTCTGCTTTCCTAATTAGTTTTCCTCCACCCGTCGTACATGTCTTTGTCCCTCTTTGTTTCCTGATCCGCTTCTCTATGTCTTCTCCTAAAGTCATTTCTGTAATTTAATTTGTATCATTGTTAACGATGCAGGTTACTTGCTACCATTTGGTCCTCATCATGGCGTCTGAGTTCCCAGCAGAGGGAGATGAAAAGGTCAAGTTAAGCACTAGAAAAGGTCATGACATGATATGGTCATGTGACATACATGGGGAGCCAATGAAATTTTACTGCAAACAACACAAAATCCCCGTTTGTCGTGTATGTGCTATCGAAGAGCACTGTCAGGAACCGTGTGAGCTAGACGGCATCGAGGATGTCATCTCGGATAGGAGGAGGAAACTGGATGACAAGCAGCAAGAGATAAGGGAAATGAAGACAAAACTGAAAACGCTTGACTGTAAACTAGAGTCCACTGCAACTTTTGCAAGTAACCATTTTCAATCAGTCAACAATGAACTTAAGGTGTCATTCGAAGACAGATTAAAGAGTGTGAAAGACAAGAAAAATCGATCGATTCGTTCGATCGACGAGAAGGCGGATGAAGAAATACAAATCATTATCGAAAAGAAGGAAATACTAATCAGATCATGTTACGAAGAAGCAGAACAGCAACAATTAATTCTCGAGGAAAGCCAGGCAAACATCGAGTCAGAGACAAAAGCAATTAGCGAGGTGATTCCTAAAAAGATACAATATCTCAAAAATAAGAATCATCACGCAATTAGCACAATGGATAATATTGATTCCAAGATCGAACAAATCAAACAAGACGACAAAACATTAGTGCATGAGACTCCTGAAGTACTTGCATCCTTAGATGACAATTTGATTGTTCATCAAGATGTTAGCGATTGTCTTGACAGAATAGAGCATGAAGTTCAGAGAGTGAAGTTTGTCGAGGGTGAAGTAGGTGGGGAACACTACGGTAGAATTGATGGCTATGTCGGTAAATGGGAGGATGTCAAGTCAATTAAAATCCCATCGATTGTTTATGTCCCTCGGCTGTGTGGTTTGATCAGTGATGATGAGATATGTGTGCGGGACGTAGATACCAATGCCACGTATGTTACAAATATCAGCACTGAACACACAGAGAAAGTCATTGTAGGACAGCGTGGCATTTATATTACATCATGCGCCTCCCTACAAAGCAACGTAATAGTATGTGGTAAGTCGAGACGAGACTGCACGGGTGTCAGCTTGGATGGATACATCACTCTCTATGACAGACAATGGAAGGTGATTAGAGACATCAGCATACCGAGGAATAACCCCGATGATACCTACTATAATGAGCTGTACGTTGATGTTGACAGGGATGGGATGATTCTCGCTGCTCAGAGCTCTCAGTGTAATATCTACGTCATCAATCCTGCTGATGGTAAAATAGTAAACACTATTACGATGCAGGGCAAGGTGGTGAGGGGTGAGATACAAGCCTTGTCATCAGGTGATATCGTTGTGAAGACATGCACAAATGAATGCACTGTCTTATCACGATCAGGAGAAGAGAAAGCTGTCATACACTCTGATGAGTGGCGCTGGTCACAGTGTCACGTTGACAAACTAACAGACACACTTTATATCATGTACTGGGATACAGAGCGTACTATCTCCGCAGTTGATCAGGTGTCATGTGACGGTATCATCCAGACAAGGAGGATCGTAGAATACGATGTATTGGACCGATGCTTCTACACTACTAGCGCATGCCTCGTAACTCCTTCTGGTAACCTTCTAGCTTGTGTCGGGGAGAGGCTTCTAGTGTACACGAAGAGGTTCATTACGTAAGCAATTCACTATCTTGTAATTAACCCCAAACTTGAATATGGGCTCATTCATTTATCAAATACCATTTTGAAGTTTGTATTTCATAATGAAGAACATTTTTTTAAATGAAATACAAAGCAAATACCACCCCAAAAAAAAAAAAAAAAAAAAAAAAAAAAAAAAAAAGAAACTGGAACTTTTTGAGTAAGTCTATTTATATCACTTCGTCATCTCGGCCGGTTATATTTAAAATTGATATTCATGGATTATAAATATGATCGAATTTCATATCAATGCAAAGGTCATATTGTCTAGATCATTATTGTACTAATTCCAGCGTCCAAAAGGCAAACATAACGCAGAAATTGCAAATCGAAAGTTGATAAACACCCATCCCGATAAACGCCCCTGATTGGGGTCCCGATGACACGATATCGAGTGACGTCACTGTATGGAGCACTATGATAACGTTCGCAAAAGACTATTGATCGCTCGCGTGCAAAACACATCGCTGCGCTCTTTTAAAAACTTCGAAATCTTTACGAATCTACTCTCAATATTACGGTTACAATGGCCGGGCTTGAACTAGATTTTACAATACAATTGATATATCACAGAGAGAATGAAAAATCAAATGAAATAGAACATTTAATTTTTAAACAGACACTGTTCAGAATTGAGAAAAGGCGCATACGGAAAGACGATTTTTCCAAACATAGTCTACAAATTCAAGAACAACATTTTCCACACCTATTGGACAATTAATATATTGGATGAAAATACTTAAATAATTCTTGCTCATGCACGTCACAGATACAGACACAAAGTGCACTCTCACAATTAAATAAGAATGACCTATATTATACCGGTACATATGAATATTTGTCTGATTGTTGCCAAAGCATACACAACCCTCGGCCTCCGCTACATGTAGCTCACTCATCCAATGTACGAGGTAATCCAAGTGCGATCACCTCTGCCATAGACGGACGTTCTTCTCGTGAGCAAATTTACCGCGGACAAGAAATTAGATCTTTAAATGCCACATTTGAGCAAAACAAGTGTAATATCCCAAGCAAAGGAAAGAGTATTCCAAGAGCAACGTACTGGTTAGTGAGATTTTAAGTTTGAGCGTCCGCAGCTCAGATAGTTCATGCTCGAAACGGGCGACTAGGCCAGGGGCGCAGGCGGAATATCGGCTGCTGCGAAGACCGAGAATGTGCAGGACCAGTATCAGATCACTGATGTTCAGTCTTCATTTCAGTTGTTTTGTTATCGTGCCTTAATTTATTTCTTATTTATACTTCCTATGATTCCTATGAATTCATTTTATATTTCATTTTAAAATCATAATAGTGTTTTCAAGGTATTGGAAATCACGGTAGATCACTGCGTTGATGACCTTTTATAAAGACCGTCTTCGGCGTACCAGTGTACTGCAATGCACGAAATTCAATTCTGCTGAATGTGAAAAAACAGGTCACTTTTATAACAGGGCTCGGGATTATGCAGACAAATGCCGTTTCTTGTAGAATTAATTAGATAAAAATTGGTACTCATTTAGCTTCACCAATACTAGTAAGGTTAACTTGTTCGTTTTAATATACACATTTGAGCTTGTTACTCGGTGTAATATAAATTGTGCACCGTCGACAAGGTCCACCTGCCTTCGAGATCAAGAAGTTAGACAACGTCGAGGCTATCTTTTATTTCTTATAAGGAGGGGGAACAAAAGAGAAAAATGTGTCTAAATGTTAGAATGACAATATACAATAGCTAAATTGAATGTTTTGCAATTTTAACTTCTTTCCACTACTGAGATTTTCCTAAACTGTACGTATGTAGTTCGGAGGATTATTACTAAGATCACTGCAGTGGAATACATTCTTTTCCAATTTGCTTTGGGTAAACTCACTAAATTGCTATTTTCACTGGACGTATGATAACTGTTTAGTCGGTCATAATTGTCGATTATTTTGTTTTTCTTCTGTTGCCATGGACCAAATCAATCAAAATTCAAGTATTAATTCATACGTTTTTAAGGCAAAATCTGTTACAATGAGCTACATACATACTTACTTAGGTGATATTTAGATCTGCCGCGTAGCAGAGCACCTATTGATTTCGTCAGAATCTATTTATTTCTCCCTATTCTTTATGTATGGATTTTTATTCGCTTCTTATCTCATATTTGACATGGTTAATGACAATGAAATGTTCATGACATGTGCCATATGCATTATTATTGATCCTAACAAAGACATTTTTTTAATAACTAATGCGTGAGGCGCCATTTTGTTAGATGATATTATTGACCATATTTCCGTCATATATTGTCATTTCTGAATGATATTTGATATGCATAAACTTTAAAACTTTAAAACTCCAATAAGCAATTGGACCAATTTCCTACACGTTTCAGACCTTTTTGAACATTTAAAAAAATTGCGCGCTCGCGTTTTGGCGTGTGCCGTCCGTACTGAATGTATTAAAATCAATTTTGTTTACTTGTATTGTGTCGCTGGTACTATTCTTAGCAATTTGAAACCACTTGTAGCCTATATCGGACCTATATTTAGCTCATAGACGTTCGTTAAACTTCAAAATTGACATTCACGCGCATATGCAAAAATTGCCCAACGTGGTAAAAAAAGTACCTATATTATTGTATATAAAGTAAACCCGAAATCTCCCCTTCTGGTTCCCGACGAACATTGCACAGTGGCCTCGGAGTTCAGTAGGGGACTCTTCTTTCTTTTCATGAAAAGCACTTTGAAATCGGTCAAGAAATAAATATGTAATTTAAGATTTGCTAACCTTCCATGTTTTCCTGATGATAATTAGTAAATGTGCGATTTACATGACAAAAAAGCTGACCTCTTACGAGAGTTCGCGATGTAAAGCTATGGTCACAACCCCAAAAAGTAGACTGCTCGGAGGACGGGCGGCAAGTTTTTAGCCAACTTCCCCCGGGCACCGAGCGGCGGCCGCCCGGGCACCGCTTATTTTTAGGGCATCGCTCGGTCGCCGCTGAAGTTTTAGCGCAGAGCTAAAATTCGGGCGGCGCCTGCTCACTTTTCACTCGCCGCCCAAAATACGGTCGGTGCCGGGCGGTCGCCGCCCGGGCACCGGCCTAATAGAGCGTTCGCCGTCGAGCGATTTAGGTCAAGGGCTGACGAGCGGTCGCCGCTGGGAGAACAGTCGGTCACTGTCGCGACGCCGCGCGGAGAAGCTCCTCGATTTCGCCCAGTTTTGACCTAAAATCGACCGGCGACCAACGGGAAATCGACACGGCACCGTCTAGGCATCACTGGGGCTCTACAGCCTGCTCGACTTCTCCAATTTCTTTAAAATTAGCCGGTGGTCGCTGGGAGACCGCCCGGGAATCGGTGGGTCATCAGTCGTTCACTGCCGGGACGCCCCGCGGAGAAGCTCCCCGATTTCGCCCAGTGTTGACCTAAAATCGACCGGCGACCAACGGCAAATCGACAGGGCACCGCCTAGGCATCACTGGGGCTCTACAGCCTGTTCGACTTCTCCCAAAATCGTTGGGCGATGCCTAAATTCCAGCGGCGACCGAGCAAGCTACAAATCTGTCGGTCGCCGCTCTGAGTTGTGACCATAGCTCCAGTTCGGCTGAAATTCAAAGACACGCGATAATAGCGATTAGTATAGTATCCGAAGGCGCTTGTACGGAGTTCGTTTAATTCAGCGAACTCCCAGCGCCCGCGCCTTTTTTTTACACGAATCGTTATTATCGTAAATTAAGTATCAAATTGGCACCGCAAACTTAGTATTTTAAGTGTAAACCGCGTGTATTTGCATTTCAGCCGGAACTAACTTTGCGAACTCTCTTATGAGGTTAGCGTTTTTGTCATGTAAATCACGCCTTGAATTATTATTATTCTATTGTTATTATTATTTAATCCGTAAAGTACAAGCTACATCAGAGAAACAATTGCATTCAATTTGATTCCTAGTAATGTATTTATTTGGAGTGGAGTCATGGGGTTTCCTCTAATAGAAGGATAATTCGCTTCACGTTAATAGGTACATGGCCTTCAACGTAATTCCATGTACAGTAAACAAGTCAATTATTCATACTTTTACCAAGTTTTTTCATCATTGAAGTATATGAAAACAATATTTTTTCCCGATTTATGTTTCTTGAGAATATGACACATCTAAGCTTACATCTAAAAGTATTCAACAAAGGCCCTCATTCAACCAGTCCACTTTACATTCTTGAGTAACGAACAGACAGCAAATACATCACATTTACAAGGGGTATGAATAACCTAGTTGTTAATTATATAAGGTTTGTTAATTTCGATTGTTTTTGTTTTTTTCAACAGAGGAACTACGGAGGCCGAGAAGAACGCTTATGACACCCTTCCGGAAAAGGCCCAAAGTGATGGAACAGACAATAAAGAGCCAATATACCACGCCTTAGGTGAGATACGTTTTATACAATTCTGCAAGGACAGATAGGTATATTCACCTCCAAATTAAGAAGTAGTTCATTCGTTTTAGTTTGATATATTTTAGGTCACAGTAAAAAATCTCCGGCCCGGCGTCAGCTGATAGACGGTAAAAAAACATATAAACAACACATTTTGTTAAATAGTAACCATCTATTGTTTTTATAAACATGAAATTGTTAATGCACTTTGTCTTCCAATGTATTCTTTTAACTTTATTATTTTCGCAAACACAACAAAAGATGAAGTGACTCTAGAAAATGAGACTACATGTTCATTTATACATGCACTGTATTTCTAACAGGAGGTTTCTCGCCTGTGACGTCAGAGCTTGTAACATATATATTTACTGTAAAGTATGCTGTTAATAGATATACGGGTATTTGCATTGCTTTTATCAGATGGTAGATCTGCAACTGGAAAGTTTGGGGCACTTGGAGGAAAGCTGTATACCAAATCCCATGGGTTTACGCTCCACATTCCACCTGGTGCCCTTGAGGAAGATGAGAAAATCAGCCTTCAGGTACTGACAGAGATTCCAAATGGCCTCACACTGAAAGAGGATGAGCTTCTAGTCAGCCATGGCTTCCAGTGTTACCCGTCTGGGCTACGCTTTAAGAAGCCGGCAAAGCTGATAATACCTCACTGTGCATTTGTCACTACTCCTAACAAAGTACAGACCATACTGTATTCCTGTAATCAGTCAGGTAACTAAGACCCCGTTCTCATTCACTTCGTTGGAGCGGTCTAACTAAGACCCGTTCCTCAGGAGCGGTTCTTAGGTGAGTGAGAACGGTCAAAGTGGTCCAGGAAGTGGACTTCTGGACCGCTCCAGAAGACCACCTCGGGAGGTGGTCTTGAGGAACGGGTCTTATTAAGAGCGGTTTGGAGCGCTCTAACGTGCGAGTGTGAACGGAAGCGTACTTTGAACGGAAGTGGTCTAGTGACGTTGCACGCGAAACATGTAGTACGGTACATACGCTTAGTATTCCGCGCGCGAAAAATTTACCCGCTGACCTGAGCTGCCATAGTAACAAGACCACTTTGACTCGTGGAGCGGTTTGAGCCATAAAAAACTGCTCGGAGTGTGAACCCTCGCAAACCGTTCCTCAAGACCCGTTCCTCTGGAGCGGTCTAACTAAGACCACTTTCAAAGTGAGTGAGAACGGGGTCTAAATCACGTCTTCAGTCTTCGGGCTGCGTGTTAAAAGAAAATCACATAATAGTTTGTGAACTGACATATAATCTACTGAATATAATCTACCACATTGGCATATGTCTACAATCCAAATCCTTATCAAGCAAAATTTTTATGGAATAAGTTATGATATTTCTAGCATTCTACGATTTCTTCTCATGTTTTTGTTGGTGATGGGGGGACTTACCTCTGCAACTCGAGGACATCCGGGGCCATCATTATCACTGCAGACTTTACATCAAAACGTGTGTAATGTGGGGATGCATAACTCCCCGTGCCCCGCAGTTTGCGAACTATGGGTTTAATTATATATACATTCTAACATATTTTAGTACCAAATATGACATAAGATCAGATATGACTATGATCAATGACATATGATCAATGCGGTTTCCAAATTTTCGGATGGCGATGTAGGCTACGTCAATGCTTTGAAAATATGCACAACAAATGTCTACAATACCAGTCGGGAACTCAAGGAGTTAAGAAAGGTTCTTAGAAAGGCTCATGAACATTGACGCCTATTAATGACCTCATATTGAATAAATTTGACAATGTACCACAATTACCAGTCGAATTCGTCATACCCTGACCTTAATTGTTTTGTTTTGTTTCCTATAAGTTTTATCAACGCAAAAGTGACAAAACACGACCCGAATTGAAATGGCAATGTTGCCAAAAATTAGCTCAATGTGAGGATGTCCATTTATTGAATGAAGCCTTTGATGTTGATTATCATACATTATGAATGATGAATACATGTACACGTAATTTCATGATCCACCAATTATGAAAATGTATGCATCCCCAATCGGTTCAAAAATTTATAACCAATTCTGTGATTTCAGGGGCTCCATGCAAATGCTATACATGAAAAAAAAATATCCCTGGAAATTTCACAGTTTATAAGGATAAATTAATAACGGTCATCAGAAAAACAAATTTTCATTTCCTCCATTAACAGATTAAGTTCTATGTGCGAGTTTTTGTTTCTTCCCGTACTCAGGAAAGATTCATGACAGAAATGTTCCATGAAAAAAATGTTCGTTTTGATTTTGTGACGGATATAATTTTGTATTGAATTGACAAATATATCAATATCTAGTCCTCGTATCGCCACCAATTAAATGTATTGCAGTACAAACAATTATATAATAAAGTTAGTCCTGTTTTTGTAATGTTCACCTTTTAAAAAATTGTATTCAAGTCGCAACAAAAAAATGATGCATGATTATGTTTAGCCTAAGAGCTAAGAAAATTATCGAGATTTAAGAAGTTTCCGGTTCCTTTTTAATAAATTGAATTGAATTTGTTTTGTTTTATTTGAAAGGTACACCTAAACGGATTTCAGATGATCCCTACATTATTTGTTCAGTACAAGAACGATGGCTAGAGGTCTCAATCAGCCATTTTTCTGGAGGATTCCTTGCCGTATTATGGGACTGGCTATTTCTGAATGGCATATTACTCTCATGCATGTCGTTTCTTCCCACAATCTTGCCTCCCTCGAGAAAACCTATACTGGAGGTTCGTTTCGTCAAGAAGCCACATGACCAAACATGGGTATACAGACATTGACACCATTCTTTTTTTTGGGGCATGATCATTGCAGGAAGGCCATGGTTATCCTGGCGTCGATGGTGAGGATGTGTTGCTCTCCCATTAAAACTTTCTCTCTCAAATTAACAGTTTTCGAGCCTTTTCTGTATTTCAAAAATCAAGCAAATGTGTCACTTTAACCGTAAGAATTTGTATGTTAAAACATAACTTTAACCTCTTTCGGCACCTTATGGTTCTTAAATAACAAAATTATTGATCTGTTTGGCTCTTTAAGTCTTGGTTATAAATATTTATCGAGCATGGTCTAGTAAACACCTGGATAACTGTCTTGCATTTTAGACTATAACTTGTAATACTTTTTTCCACTTTCTTAATATCAATTCAACGAATGAATATCCCGATGCCGAATATGTACTTTTAGACTTATCTGTGACATCCCTACTGTGAAAAGAAGGCCTAGCCCTATACTCTCCTGACTGTTTCTCTCAATTAATGCCATCCGATTTTCCTGACAGATAAAGCCCATTTTCACTGATCTTAATGAATTGGTTGACCCCTGCAACCCCAGCTTATTTCTTAGGACGATTCCAGCGCGTACTTTAGTTGGAATACACATAAATTCGAGAGTAGTTGTGTAATACAAGTCAACATATTATTTTTATCTACTTGACAATTTCCAGATAACTTTATCAGAATTTCCTTTTTCTACACCTGAATTTTTAGAACGATGTCCACGCATTAAATCACCCCTGTTTTGAACCTGTGAAGGGCGACGACGATGATATTGTGTTCCGGCAGGGAACACTAACAGTCGCTTGCCAGCTGGGTGAGAAGAATGCCAAATCTGATGTGCATGTAAGTGTACTGTAGTTCTTGGAATTGTTAATACTTAGTTAAAATTAATTGAAACAAGTGCAAAGTGAAAGCAATAACAGTTCAAATTTAGTTTCTAGCAGTTCGTACAACCAATTATATTTTCGTTCATCACTATCTTAACTTGAAATATTTCTTGTTTCAGTATAAAAACACCGACTGGTCCTTCATGGCATATATACTAGAATAACAAAAATTATGAAATTTAATTTACTTTGACGAAATTATATGCAAAACGATGGAATTGATTGGACAAAGTTCGAAAATGCGGACATTTTTTCATTATTTTCATCAGTGCTCACTTCATCTGCGTTTTGGCGCACATTTCATACAATGATGAATGCAAATCAACTATATAATCGGGTAATTTCCTTAGGCTATTCAGTACAGCGACATGAGGGCGAAAACGAAAATGACAGAGTACTTTACGCTCGATCTAACCGAGGAAAGTGATGAGACATTAGTGACACTTGAAGTGATTCAAACCTCTACACAGACGATCAAATTCTACACGCTTTTCAAAGGTAAAACATTTCATACAGATGCTTAGTTTTCCCTGAGTATCAATATTTCATAGCATAACACAAAGGAACTATTGCGGCAAAATGACATCATATCGGTAATGTGCACGGTTTAACTCAACCTGTGGTGGATAAATGCAACTTATCGAAATGAGTGGAAGCTAAGGTTAAGCGACTTTAACATCAACACTTGATATAATTATGTACATGCAGGCCTATATTCATTGACTTTTGTTTTGTATTATCATGACGAAGGTGTAACTGTAAACATAATAAAGGCCAACACTAATGCCTATATTTCATTCGACCTAACGGGGAAGACGAAATGAATATAAAGTCGAAATTAAGATAGATCACCTGTAGATGAACTTGCGGAAATGTGTCTTAAATGACACTCTCTTTCATATTATGATACAATTTAAGTGAAAAGTTGCCATCAAATTTTGGCGAATTTGGGGTTCCAACACTTTAGAGAGGCTTTAAGATAGATTACCTGTAGATGAACTAAACTATGGACGAAATGTGTTTGGATCAAATGGTTCATGGCGTGACTGGGGTTTCAGACCACTTTATTACAGACCAGAATGGGAAATGGACCGAATGATGATTATTGGATTAAGTCGTACACATCTTTTATTTGAGGAATTGGCAATTAAGAACGGTAAAACCACATGATCATAAATTGACCCTATTCTTGCTATTTAGACTAAATAATAATAGATGATCTGGGTATTGGATCAAGTGGCTTTTGCTAGAATGTCAATTGTTTCTTACGTCGTATGTGTAAAAAAATGCGATCATGTAGATGACCCTTGTTAATATACTAAAGCTTCAAACGGAGCCGTAGGAAGCTCAGGAACAGGTAACTGTAGGAAATATAGGGGAGGCTTTACCCATTAGACTAACAATATTTAAAAAAAAGAGTCTTGTGCTTACACAATTGGTAAACGGTGAATTTTATGTACATGACAGGGATCGACAAAGAGACTACAGAACAGAGCGCTCCTTCACCAACCATCGATGAAATGTGAGTAGAACCACAATACACGTGTTTGTGTGTGTGTATTTATAGAAGGAAGTCTAGTTAAAGACAATTTACAAATATTCAATCGTCGTATCGTTTCCTCAATGTGTAACTTGTTGAATGAAGTGCACGTTATGGTGTAAATAATTTTCTTCATATAATAATGTTATTTATCAATCACACTCACAAACACAGACACACAAACCCACACGCACACACACATATATATATATATATATATACATATATATATATATATATATATAAATATAATAATGTATGTATTTATATATATAATAATAATAACAATATGAACCATTTACATAGCGCAATTCCTCCCCTAAGACATCTCAGTGCGCTTTATATAAATTACATAATTATTACCTTAGCTTCAGTTCAGTACATTTCAAGGAATAATCCTACCAGGTACCCATGTGAATTTGAATTTGAACTTGATAAGAACAACACATCACAATAATGACAGTACATATGAACAATCATACAATGCAAAGAATAATACTGATACATGTATACATAACAGAATAGTAATGTTGATTGAACAGTAATGGTTTTAAAACGATATTTAGACATAGATCTGCATACTATTGAATATACAAAAGATATACACGTAAATATGTGTATTACTAATATTTAGGTGAAGTTGTTAATGGGAACTAGGAGTTAGCACAAGTGCTAGTTCCATTCTTTGGCAATAGTTTTTTCTCTTAAATTTGTTGATATATATGAATGTAAAACTTGTTTGTTTTGTATTTACTTATACACAAAATAAAATACCGTATCATGTAACTATTTCACATTTCTAAAAGGAAATAAATGCAAAAAAAATGTTTAAATGCTAAAGCAGTACAATGAAAGATAACAAATCTTTGAAGAAATACAATCGTCACTATGTTCATAAAATGAAAAGGATGTATTAATAAAATAAAAAAAACATACAGATGTCGTCTTGCCAAAGGACATAAGTGCCGCGGCGGGACTCGAAACGCGGACCTTGTGATCCACAGTCCGGTGACATATCCACTCTACCAAGACACCTCTCTCTCTCTCTCTATATATATATATATACGAAGTGTTTTTAATGCGGCAAGAAGAAAAAAATGTTCGGCTGAAATGAGGCATTAGAAATATTTGAAAAAGAAAATCTGTATTAAAAAAAAATGCAGTTACACAGTCCCGTCACAAAGCTCAGGTTTTCCTACTATCTTAACAATAATTGTACATCTTGAGTAACTAATTAAACATACATCCATGTGTGCACGGGGCTGATGTGTTTTGCCTGAATATCTACTACCTGGTTTCTAAGCTGTGCGAGCGAGCAAAGCGTCTGAGTATTTGTTTACATTCATTATAGTGGATATAATATTTCGTCATCAGATTCATAAATATTTGACCTTGAAAAGAAAACAAAAATGTACAAAGAGACCATTTCACTGCCTGAAATGATATGACAGGTGCCTGAATTATCATTTTCACTATGCATTTCTGGGGGGGGGGGTGGGGTTGGTGGAAAACTATAAGAGCAAAAAATGTCAGAGCTAAAATGCTAGATGTAAAAATGACGAGGTATTACAGTATAAGTACTTTCATACACTAACCCTGTAGTTCCGGGGTAATTGTCTAGGGGTTAATTGTCTAGGAGGTATATGCCCAAGGGTAATTATCCAAGGGGCATTAGTCGGGATACGACTGTAGTCTTATATACGTCTCAATAAAAGGCCTACATGAATTTAGATTATTTAGGAGAAAAAATATTCAGTTTTCTAAATTGTTAGGGAGAGGTTTAAATGAACGAATTATTAGACTCCATTCTATCATTATTTTGCTTGTCATTTAATTTTGTGTGTGTATCTGAAAGCCTGAAATCTAGAAAATCATTCCGAAAGGGACACTTGAAGACACCATACAAAAAGTTGTGGCTAATTTCTGCCCGCGCCGCGAATTGTTACCGTTTATTAAAAGCCCGCTTATCCAGGTCAAATTCATTTCTCGTTCCTTTGCAAGTGCATTTCCTAACATTTTTATTAAATTATTTTTATAGTACAATTTCGAAGAGTAAAGATGTATTTCTTTTCCGGGGAGAATTAAAAAGAATCAGTGACTTTTTGCCGAAGCATAATACAATTTTACTTCCTAAATTTCAGTCCATCCGATGAACAGAAAGTGACCGATGCGAATATCCTGAAACTAGCAAGGCTTCTACCACCTAATCTGTGGAGCCCTCTTTACGTTGCTCTTTGCGTCGATTACAGCACCGCTGAAGGTATCAGAAAGGAGTTTAGAGAGATATCTGAGCAATACATACACCTCCTTCAAAAATGGAAAACTGCATCAAATCGGACTAGAAAGGATTTGAATGCGATCCTCATCCAGGCAGGAGCAGGAGGATTTGTAAACAAGTACTTGGATTAAGTGTGAAACCAGAAACAGAGAGTAAGAGAGAAAGAGAGCGAGAGAGAGAGAGAAGAAGGGGGGGGGGGCGAGAAAACGTGAAAACGAATATAATAAATCCATGTCACACACCTTCTTTAATATTCGGTGACCTTGTTGTGTTATATAAGTCAGATGATGTTTGATAACACCATTGAATAAATGGCCGTCTCTGACCCGATTTTGATCAAACAATGATGATTTTGCCATTTAAATGGCATGCTCTTTCAAATGTGACACCCAGTTTTTCATTATCTCACACGTAAAGTATTTTGTGTAGCGCCCTCTATACCAAAACTCAACTACCTTTTTAACGCTTGATACTTATGCAAGTGTGGCTTTTGTTTTGTTTCCTTGTTTTGGGGTTGTTTGTTTGTTGTTGTTTTTTGGAAGAGGGGTGTTTGTTTTAGAAAGCAAGTTTGTACTTGCCACTCCAGTGTAATTGTTTTGTATACATGTACATAAATCTGAATGAATACAGTTCACTACACACCGAAATATGAATATTCCTCTTTTTTCAGATGTTTCCAGTGGTGGGCTGAGATAGTAATGAGATGAACAATCTTAGATTTAACAACTTTTTGTAAATTCTACCTTGTCAATCGTAGATATTTATGTTTATTTTATTTCCATAATCAACCCGCATTTAATGACACCTTTAACCTGTTGACTACTGACTTCTCTAGTTCCCATAGGCTTAATACAGGGACCACCCGGTTCCCGTAGGCAATGGGTTAACATGCAAAGATATACCCTATTATATCCTGCATCTAAAATGTATTGGTTTTTGATTGGTTAAGAGCTTGTCACGTGACCAGAAATATTTCAACTTTTGATTTCCTTTTCCCCCAGTGTTTTTAGGTGACCTGCCGCGAATCGTAGCAGAGCACCTTTTTAATTCGTCAGAATCTATTTTTGGTCCTGTCTTTCTGTATGGATCATGATTGCTTCATTTCTCATGAACGACATGAATGACAATGACATTTTCATAACATTTGCCATATGCATGATTATTATTAATCCTATAACTGTAGGCGCCTTTTTTTCTAATTTATATTATTGACCAGATTTCCGTCATGCATTGTCTTTTCTGAATGATATTTGATATGTATAAACTTGATGTCATGTGTGAACTTTATTCACACCATGTCTGTGCGCACGTTATGGCGGACGCGTACGCGTGCGTTCTTTAGAATTGGTCAAATGCTTATTGGAACAATTAATTCACGTTTCAGACATTTTTGAACACTTACAGATTTAGCGCATATCTCAGAGACGTTCGTTAAACCTGAACATTGCCGCACTGGCGCACATGCAAAAAATTGCCAAGAGTAGTAAAAAAAAGTACCTATTTTGAATCCGCTATAACTCTTCAGAATCGATGGTTACCGCCATTTTTTCTTTCATGTTCTGACATGGTATGTATTGGAGATGCAATTTCATGTATCACGTTTGCCGTTAGAATGCTTTGACGACAACACAGTGCCACCTAAAGGCAAATATTGAATTCGATTCGATTTGGTAATATTTGCCGTAGTTGTTTTAAATATTAGTTCTTCTTTTCTCGTGCTTTTACTATTATATTTGTCGTTTCATTGTATATTTTTTGTAATATACTTATTCATTGTATTATTTTTTTCATTAGAAATAAAAACCATTTGAATAATAACAAATAATATATATATATATATATCATCTATTCCTACTGTGATGTCTCCCATATTTGAATATGTTGTAGCTGAGACTATATTCTACAAATGTATTACGATTCAATTCTTGATCAGAAGACGGGATCGTGGTCGAAATTACGATTTAAGGTGAATACTGCAAAATATGCCATTATGGTTTCTACTTTTACGTGCTATCTCCCATTGGGTTTGTGTTATATATATCCGTCATGGATAGTCATTTATAAATGAAATTTGGTATGCATGGACTTGACGTCATGGGTAAATTTCTGGTCACACCCATGTCCGTGCATGACCGAATTTGTTCATATGTGTGATATATAAATGGATGGTGGGATTTTTCTTTTAAATACTAAATCTCGCATTTAGTTTTGTACATGTGTTATGTCTCGATAAAAGCGGCAGATCACCTAATTCGTCTCCGGGACAAAGTCAGTGTCTAGTTTTGTATATTATTTTGTATTGTCATTTTTTGTTGTTATTACATCTTGATTTTCCTATCAGCTCAATGAGTTTAAAATCGATTTAGTCATGCTTTCTTAAATATTTGTATTTTTAGGCGTGTTTTTATTTTAAATGAGAGGAAGAAAGTTGTATGGCATAACCGGCAGACCGAGAGACTGGGTAACACAGAACGAGAGAGTAAGAGAGGGGCAATGGGAAAGAGAAAGGGGAAGATAGAGAAAAAGAAAGAGAGAGAGAGAAAGAGAAAGAGAGAGAGAGAGAGAGAGAGAGAGAGAGAGAGAGAGAAAGAGCGAGCGAAAGAGAGAGAGAAACAAAAAGAAAGAAAGGGTTCTAGAACAATTACCCCCTAGACAATCACCCCGCCCCCCGGCCAATAAGCAGCGGGACAATAACCCCCAAGGACGATTCCCCCAGAAAAGGGGCTGTATATAAACATATTTGCAATAATTATATTTTGGGTGAATGTATGATTGAAAATTTTCCTATGGAAGAATAGAGATTTTAGTTTTCTAGTACAGAACAAATAGGAGGGGAGGTCGCAAGATACGTCACGGAGTTGCATATTTGTGTTTGATTTTGATAACAATATCTCTAAAATCACAGTTTAGAGCATTCGAAATATTAATTTGTTTCTTTATTTCCCCCTTCTCGCGTTCAAGTTAATTTCATTCTTTTCAAATTATTCAATTCGGTGTCGGAGGGGGGGGGGGTGTGGATGATCCCCAATTCCCTCGTAGTTCTGCCACCGAGTAAATTACGGAATTTACATTTCTTAGAAATTTAACAATACAAAGCGCGCAGACAGTTTCATCATAATTTATCTTAAATTTATCCCAGATCATCCAAGCTTCAGGATGTTCTATTAGTAAATTTTAATCATTTTCAATAATCTTTAGATCTGATTATGAGTAGTATAATTACGAACTTGTCGTTGACAAAGATATACACCTTTCAATTACAACATATAGTGCTTATGTCATTTACGGAGATAATAAAGAGCAAAGGTCCTAATGGATAACCCTGTGGTACTCAATTCGTTATTACCTTTACTTCCGATAAAACATCAATGTCAGCAGTTCTAATTCGTCTAGTTGAGAGATTAATGGGGAACCTAATTCTAATTCTATCTAATTGAACCGATACATTCAAGTTTTGAAAGGAGGGTTACATGGTCAATCATATCAAATGCCTTGTGTAAGTCTACAAAATCTGTTCCTATGTACTGTTCACTATAAGTTTCATTATAAGTTCATTTTCATTTCATTTCATTTCATTTTAGTTCATTTCATTATAAGTTCTCCCTTAAGATTTTTTTTTGAGGCCGCCATCCTCGTCAAGCATCGCTTATGATTGCGGTCTCCTGCACTTTTCTACAAACAGTTAGGATAATACTTCAAATTTATGATATGTTATGGAAATATTAAGTTTCGTTATTTTATGTACACATGTAAAAAAAAAAGATGTTAAAAAAAAACATTTTGACATGAAGTAATTATTGTTTGTATATGTTGTATTATACCTTACATTTATATGTTCTTTGTAATTCAGTTATATTATATTTGGAAAAAAATGCAGAAATAAAATCAAACTATCAAGGGAGTTGAAACCCGTAGTGCTATCAAGAAATACTTCCTAGCTTTCCAAGGAGTTTTCGGGTGGGGGACCTGTAAGATAATGTCTTTACCTTACGTGGGGTTGGAGGTGGATGGACAATGCAAAGCTTTACATAAGTCCTATTCGTTATAAAACGTAAGGCTTATCCTGGTGATTGACAGCACCTGTTATTGGGTAAACTCGAATTCCGCATGAGAGCTGCACTCTCCTATGCGTATTCAAGTTTGCTTCAACGCAAACCGGTTGTGATTTCCTGTTCCTGGTTTAATAAACATAAAACATATGGTGTCATATGAAAGTTGAGTTCATGAGCTTTCCATACATATAGAACTTTCCCCCCAGAATCATACATTTTTTATTCGGCAGCCATTTCAAAAGTGTATATATCTTTTTTTTTTGGGGGACGCACGGTATAGCCCTAACAGCCCCGACTATAGAGACGCCGACGAAATACTAAAGCTGAGTACCCTCGTATGTATATATATATATATATATATATATATATATATATAAGTGTTTTTTTAAATATATAAGTTCAGTAACAATTCAGCTGTAATGTTGCAAGCATTGAAAAAAATAAATCTTGAATATTGAGATAGTTCACAAGAAAGTAATCAGGCTCATTACCTTGAAGAAAATATAATAACATGAGAGATAAGGGATTGCAAACTTGTGATTGATTACAGGACTTGCGATTGATTCGGGTCAATCGCAACTCTTTATAACACGGGGCCCTGACCTATATTATAAGCACTATGCAATACGCCATCCACCACCGAGGAACCTTTGTCTAGCTAAATTGAATAATGCATTAATTTATTGACATTTATTTCAGGAAGAATGAAATGGTTAACTTCATATATTACCTGTACAAAAAACTATAGAAATTGATATACAAAAAACAGGAAAATGTAAATGTACCTTACCAATAAGAATTGCGCCAAACAATCATGGGGAAAATAATACATAAACCATTTAACTGTAGGCAAATACTAATCATACAAATTAAAACAATCATTTCTTCATTTACAGAACCATTCTTCATACATGATTTTATTCTAAACTGCCATTTTTAAATTTTTTAAAATTTTATTTCTGCATTTTTCCAAATACAATAACTGAGTAACAAAAAAACATGTACACGTAAGTTATTTTACAAATAAAACATTATTCCAAAAAATACCAGATTCATGTGAAAGTGTAATTTACATAATGTTATAACGAACTTACTATTTATACATTATAACCTTGATTTTTGTTATAGCGCTAAATACGAAATACCGTCTCTTTGCGCTTTACAGACATTATTACCGTGGTCATCGGAATAAAAAAAAACGCACAATGTGCACCATCTCCAGTCCCTGGAGAGTATTCCAACCATATTGTTACCATGAGGGCATATGGCAATTACAAACACAAAGGGTTGGAGTGGCAAATGTAGATTAATGCCTTGTGAATGGAAATGTATTGCCGTGCTGTGTCTATAATATAGTATTATAAATTTAAAGTATTCTAACAATCTCTGGAAAAGTGCAGGAGGCCACCAATATAAAAAAGGGTTGACTAGAAAGGCGGCCTAAAGATAAAAGCTTACGCTTAAATTTAAGTAAAAATGTGTTCATATGATCTTCGTTTTTAATTGGTTAAGTATTGATTGGTCTATTTGCCCCCCAAATACTATTTGTCTTCAACTCAAGTGATTTTAAAGATGTGTTTGTAAACCAATATCACATTCCGCCCAAGTGATCAATTTGTTTGGCTAAGCGATATTTTGATTTTTAAAGATGAGTGATTAAAACTGTACCAATCACCAACAAATGTGTTCCTCTGTTAGGGGTTTTATCGATGCTATACAATATTCAAAATATCAAATTCAAAAATGTACTTCTATAACGAAATATCGGAAATTTAAATACACTTTCAATGAACAAAAGAG
This sequence comes from Mesocentrotus franciscanus, assembly GCA_037976565.1. Lineage (NCBI taxonomy): Eukaryota > Metazoa > Echinodermata > Echinoidea > Camarodonta > Strongylocentrotidae > Mesocentrotus > Mesocentrotus franciscanus. The sequence goes on along the minus strand of CP137670.1, from coordinate 2,764,425 downwards.
GGCCCTGACAGTAGAAGTTTTGACGCGCGCGTACGCGCTCGTACACAATAATACCCGCACGGAGCCCATGACCGACTTGAGATAGGTTGCAGGATCTGTTGTTGCCATCAAAGCTGATGAAAAGAGGCCCGTCAGCAATTTCAAAGTTACATTTCTTTTCAGTGTGATAAACAAGGGGAATTAATTGTACAAAGTCATAGAATTAAAGTGTCACTAGTATTCTTTATTTCCTTCCCACACCTTTCCCATTGGCCCACAGAATGCCGGGTACAGTTTAATGATGATGATTTTATACTTTCATTGGTAGCACTCTAAACACTTAGGCATTTCTTATACACCAAAAGCCTGTTTCCGTCACAATTAATTAGTTTACCAGAAGGGTTAACGAAGCTCGGTCCAACCTGAAAAGAGCGGCATGGATTCCCATATTCCACGACTCTCTTAGACGTGCCATCACCTGACACATGATCAACTACGTATATATCACGAGAACCCTGATCGATGTCGGATATCTCACGGGTATTTTTGTATGTAATGTAGATTGCGTCTGTCAGCTTGTCGACGGCAAACCACGACTCGCCGTACACACGATCATATACACTAGTCACCTTAATTGCTGATCTGTCGAATACCCAGAATTCTGCATAACCTATACATGTACCGAAGTATCCGCTGGATAAGGCATGTATCCCACGATGCACATCGAGGGCCGGTAGCTCTATAGTATCAACTAACTTACCATCAGCGGGGTTGATGACGTAGACTTCGTGATGACCCTCCTGGGCCGCGAGTACCATCCCGTCCTTGTCAACATCAACCCACAATTCATTGTGAGAGGCGTTCCCTTCCGGTATTACAATATCTCTAACCCACCGCCATTCTCTGTCAAAGAGAGTGATGCATCCCTCTACGGAACCACCTGGACAGTTGAATCTACGCTTGCCACATACTATTAAATTGCTGTTGACAGGTGCGCACGATGTGATGCGGGTGTTAGCACTTCCTTCGATAACCTTCTGTGTGTGTCCATTCTTCAGATTGGTGACATACAGGTCATAGTCTTAGAGTCCAGCACGCACATTTCATCATCACTGATGAAACCACGGAGTAATGGACCATTAACGGTCAGTGGAATTGGGATCGAACTGATCAGTTCCCATCTCTGTGCTTGACCCTCGATTCGTGCGAAGTACTCGCCCCCTACCCGACCACCGATAAACTTCAACCCCTGAACCTCCCGCTCTATCTTAGCTAGATATTCCACCATGTCAACTTCATCATCGACATGTTGAGTCAACGTATCATCCAGGGCAGAAATCACTAGATGAGCTTCGCATACTAACGCTTTGTCATCTAGTTTGATGCGTTTGATCTTTTGACTGATATTAGTCACTGTATCTATTTGATGTTGATTCTTTCTTTGCAGATCTACGATCTTTTGTCCTACAGTGTCTTGCATTTCTTTACACTCTAAAATTAGCTTCGCATGCATTCCTTTGATTGCTTCTTGTTTCTGTTCAGCTTTCTCGAGGCATGCTTTGATTTGTCTGTCCCTCTTCTCCTTGATGATTTGTATATCTTTGTCCGCTTCCTCATTGATGACACGAATCTCCTCCTGTTCTATCGTCTGTTCAACATTCTTCATTTGGATGTCGCACTCAGTTTGAGCTTTCTCACTAATCGACTGGAAATGAGCATGGAGAAAATCTAAACAATACTTCATTTCGGAGCCAACTTTTGTCAAATGCGGCTTTGCTGTCTGGATTTTCAAGAGTTTTTCATCGAGCTTCCCCCCAATCTCCAATATGACATCCTCAATGTCGTCTAGCTTACATGGTTTCTGATGATCTTTCATCGCGCATGGAAGACAAATTGGGATCCCGTGTTCTTTACAGAAGAATTTGATTGGTTCTCCATGCTTGTCACATGACCATGTCAAGTCATGACCTTTTCTACTCTTCAGCTGCACATCGCTATCTGTTGGGAACTTGCACGCCATGATGACGTCAAGCAGATCTGAGAATGGTACCTACAATGGAAACAGTTCTTTCTTTTATAAATCAGTACACCTCAGGTGTATCAAATATGACCAGTATATTATATAGAAAATGTTTTCAAGATCTGTATGCAGGCCTTATAAAATGTTTCAATTCAATCCAATTCAATTAATTATAATCGTATTATATTAATCAAATCTTTGTAATAAACGTCATAAACATCATCATCTTTACATACATGTATATTGAACCAAAAATGTTATCATGGTGAACATTGAATATATTTAGCATGTTCCCGCCCAAAAGAGTTGCACGAATGGGCTAAATTAATATCTAGAATTGCGAATCTCTCAAAGTAAGTATCACCGGATGACAAGGCAAGCCCCAACAGCAACGGGATAAAACCTCATTGCATCGTCTTTGTTCACTTTCAAGGTAAGACCCAGGATGAGAGTACCACAATCAATCTTAATATTTCAAAATCAATCAGTAATGAAAACAGAATACACAAGCGTTGAGAGCGTTCATAAAAGCTTTAAAGCTTCATTAAAAACGAAATACACGAAACATCGTCTACTATAATACAGCGTGTATAGAGCTCTTTCAAGGGGTAAAAAATACTCTACATTATACTTGGCATGTTGTCATCCATGTGATAAATCAAGAAAACCATACAAAAGCATCGATAGTACTAAATGTTCCATTAAAAATCAGACAATTATTTTAACAGTAAGAAAATGTGCTAGCGGACAATTAATTTGCAACAGAAAAATCATTAAGCTTAGTTAACATACCTGTTTTAGAGAACAAAATATTTCGTCACTTCGTAGGCCTGAAGCTATTAATCCTGGAACAAGACATAGACACCGACTAGTCAGAACAAAGTTATGTCCGCCGTCGAGTAAACCAGAGACTATTATCTGAATAGATTACAATGATAACTTGATTGAAGGACTTTGAACCCATTTTGATATGATTCATTCCCCGGATGTTTTCTCTTTATTAAACCAGAAACAGGAAATCGCTTCCGGTTGGATCTATAGAATCCTGGTTAGTTTCATAGATAAAGACAAACAGGATACAATATGTAAGGAGTGAATTGTATCTTTATGGCTAGGAACTGATGAAGAATTATGGAGCAAAGTTCTCAGCCCTTTATATACATGTACCTTACAAATATAATATCCCTGTGCCACGAACGTCTTCAAAATCTTTTCCCCTTTTTTCAGAGTATTATATTGATCTATACTGGTTTTAAAGGCTTGTCGTGGAACTCATCAAGCCAGGAAATGAGTGATGTTGCAAAGCCATTGTGTTGCATAAAGCAATCCTTCAATCAATGGAGGGTTATCATTTTGTGTAAAAATGCACGTATGCAAATGAGCGACAGAGCAGGGATACGAAGAACGCAACCGAAGTGTTTTTGAGTAATAGGAAAACACATGGGTCCATATCACCCTTGAATAAGATCACGTTTTACAAAGAAAACCTAAAACTCAGGATAATTCCTTATGTTAAATATGATCTTGAACAAAATACAAAGCTGGCCTTTGGGTTAAATTTTATTCTAATACAGGCCCTTAGGTTTGCACTAATATTCTGCTTAGTTTGATGACTTTACAACATTTTCAACGAACCACGGAGCGTTTCTGAAAGTGCTGGGGCTGAACAAGCTCGGCCCATATGATAAGTTCAGGAAGAAATTTCGGGGTGGTGGTGGAAGAGGGAACTATGAATATGTACACGTATATGTAAAGCTTAAGTAGAATGAAAGAACGGTTTAGTACTAACATGCGTGAGAGTATATCAACCAAGGAAAATATGGATATTGAACCTTGTATTAGAGTACAATTACAAATCCTAATTTGGGCAATAAATTTAATGTATAGATCATTATAGTCGCCGCTCCTGCTGAAGATTTCATAAGAACGAAAAAAAATCTTATATCACCACTTCTGTAATTTTAGGTGTGGTAGGCCCTATTTCAAATGGTATTTCAAAAATCAAGCCTGTGTTTGTGAATTGATAAGGAATCACAAGACTGTCAATACAGGTTGCAAGATGATTTGCAATTTCGAATATTGAAAGTATGCATTTTAGAACATCATACAGCTAAATTATCTCACGTGAAAATGTGGTATGTACCGGGAAAATGCAAGGGCTGCATCCCCCAGAGACCCCCTCCTGCCTATGATTTTGATCGGTTCCTAGCCATACATAAACTGTCTTTCCCTACAATGCATGTACATGTATATTGTACCTTGCCTTCATCTATTGATTCAGGGAAAGGTTGAACACAAGTGGTTTGCGTGGATATCATTATTTGTTGATAAACAGGACTTTGGGGGGGATGGGGGGTAATGTAGCATTTTTAATATTTTTTTTGTCCAATTCGTGAACAAATATTTAGCGGTGCATCAGCCAGCTGGTGAATAAGCGGGGGGCGGGAGTAGTGAGCACTAAAAAAAAAATAGTACATTGTACAAATGACCCCTAATATCTATAGGTCTGGTGGACATGGAGTGGTCTCACTTTTTAGCATGTTAGAATAATCACTGCCAAAGACATGGGCTGTGCTTCATGAAAACCTGTTGTTTGCCCTCTTAAGCATGAGCTTAACTTTCATGAACATATAATCTCGGTGGGTTTTAGAATTTTTGTAAAATTACCTGCATCGGCTCATGCGCAGTTATATCTTCGAACTGGGATGTAGTTACAAGGGAAGGTTAACCAATTGTTATGCCCAGTTTTATTTTCAAATTTAGAAGGTTGAGTTCTGGGAAAGGAGATCAGTAACTTGTGAGCTTGCTCATTCTTTTTTTTATTTTAGTTTTGAGAAGTATCGTTTAAGAAGTGTCCCCTGAAAAGGATGGCTCTTCTAATGCCCTCATATTCAAAACATGGCAAGTAGCAGCTACATGCTGTTGACAACATTACCACGCCACTTGTTTTTGTAGTCCCATATACACATTTTTTCGTGTACAGTGCATTTGACTTTAAGCTAGGCTAATTTAATATCTTTTTCATCATTCTGAAACCTCACAGCATATACCAATACTT
>CP137670.1:2713373-2759345 GCA_037976565.1 Mesocentrotus franciscanus | reverse complement strand
TTAATCATTTTCTCAAAATCCCCAAAGCTGATTGCTATGAAAATTACATTTAAGCACTTGCCGATTTGCCACAAACGTGTTAAGAGTAAATCTTCCCCTTGGATGTGTTCTCAAATTACTAATTTGATTAAAGAAAGAGATAAATTAAAAAACAAGATATATAAGTTGAAAATTGAATTGCTTGCAGAAAATAATGCAGTTTTAAGGAAATCAAAAGAAGAATTATACGAACAATCATTGAGTAGTTACAAAAAACTTAGAAATTTAGTCACGTCTAAAGTGAGGAAACGTAAACGAAGCTTTTATTCTGAGAAGTTATCTTCTGCAAATTCATCCTCTGATGTATGGAATGTTCTTAAATCTGTTATGCCTAAAAGCAAATCTAAGCAATAAGAAAATTCTGAAATCTCTCAAGACAAGGTAAAAGCTGAAAAATGTAATAAGTATTTTGCTAGGGTCGGTGAAGACTTAGCAGCTAATATTCCTCGTGTTCCACCTACTTCTTTTCATGAAAATGTTAAATCCTTTGCTCTCAGACAGGTTTCTGAAAATGAAGTCCTAAAGGTATTATGTGGTATGAAAAATAAGAAATCTATCGGGACTGATGGCATTCCTATGTATATTTTGAAACTATCTGCTCCACTGATAATTCCTTCTTTGACTCACATTATAAATACTTCATTGTCACGTGGTGTAATGCCCTTACACTGGAAGCAGGCTAAAGTTGTACCGATTTATAAATCTGGTGTCAAAACACATCCCTCTAATTATAGACCAATTGCGATTCTTTAAACCGCTTCCAAAATCATTGAAAAACTTGTTCAAATTCAACTTACCAATCAATTGAAAATGAACAATTAACTTTCGCCTGAGCAGTCTGGCTTCAGAGAAAAGCATTCAACCGTTACTTCTCTTGTAAGAGTCACCGATGAATGGCTTCGCGCTACTGACAATGGTTTATACACTGGAGTAGTCTTCATAGATATGCTTAAGGCGTTCGAAACTGTTGACCCATGTATTTTGTTTAAAAAACTCAAATCTTTTGGTGTTTCAGATTTTAGTCTTGTCTGGTTTAAAAGTTATTTGAACGACCGTAAAAATATGCACATGTATGAATCTTGCTGTATCTGACTTTTCAGACATCCACTACGCTGTGCCGCAGGGCTCAATTTTAAGGCCTCTGCTATTTACTGTTTATATAAATGATATTATCAATAATGTTGATCAATGTACTATCCATTTGTATGCTGATGACACAGTTCTTTATTTTTCCCATAAAAAATGTAACAATTATAGAAAGTACACTGAACACTCAGTTAAAGCATATTTAAAAATGGATGTGTTCTAATAAGCTAAGTTTAAACTTTGACAAAACAGAAAGTTTGTTGATTGGGTCTCGTAACATGTTAATCAAGCGTAATGCACTTAACTTACTTATACAGGGTAAGTGCATCCAACCTCGAGAAAGTGTAAAATATCTTGGAGTTATTATACATCAGCAATTGAAATGGGATAAACACATTGAATATACATGTGCAAAAGTTAGTAAGCTTATTAATTTTTTGGACCGGCTTCGTAAATATTTGAATGAGCCTAGCTTAAAATTGATCTATCAGTCCATTATTCTTCCTATATTTGATTATGCTGGTGTAGTGTACGACTCAAGTAATACAATATACAGCACTCAATACAAAAGTTACAAAATAGAGCAGATAGAATTATACTTGGGATAAGTCCATTCAAACACATATCAAATTGTAATATTCACCAGATGTTAAATTTGGAATCATTGGCCTGTCGTCGTTTAAAACATACAAACTCCATGGTTTTTTAAAATTCTTCATGACCTCAGTGCTTCTTACTTAAAAGACTCCTTTCACTTTGTCTATCACCAATATTCGTTACGTTCCATCGGAAATTTATATTTACCTAAACCACATACAGAATCATGTCGTAGAATATTTTCATATCGTGGGACATCACAATGTAACGTCTTACCTTCTACTTTAAAATCATCCCGAAATTACAATGAATTCATAAGGTTATTAAATAAACATACTTTGACAACTATCTTCCTTTAAAATAGAAGAATTTTAACATTGATTAATAATAGGGTGGGTGGGGGTCCTGGGCTTTTTTCTTTCTTTTTGTTTTTGTTTTTCTTCTTCTCTTGGGTAGGTGGGGGCATAATATTCTGGAAACGATGTTGTTTTTTTATATTATACCAATATGTTAATAATTTTAATTTGTGATATATCATTTTTCTCTCGTTTGTTTTGCACTGTAAACTGGACCCCTCGGTAGAACAGCTGTGCTGCACTGGCACAGCTGAGCAGGGCGATCCATCCAATGTTATTTTCTCATGTTATCATGTAAGTTGTTATTTATATGTTATTATATTTGGTAAATAAAATCAAATCAAATCAAATCAACACCTGAATCATGTCTCCTCGGCGGCGGCGGCGGTGGCTGAGCGAGGGAAGCTTCAAACTCTCAAGTCTCTCATGGTAGCTTTGGTGTTTTATCTCTGGTAACATTTGTGTTCTCTTTTTGTTTTACTTTCCCTGTGATTGTTTTCGTCCTTCACATAGCGAGTGTGCCAGATTACATTGCCATATTCCAATATGGGACAAACAAGACCTTTGTAGAGGAGTGGAATGCAAGTGAAAGATCTGCGTATGCGAGCTAGTACTCCTTTCGCTTTTTTAGCAGCAATTGCAGATTGTTGATGGAAGCTGAGCTTCTCATCAATGACCACTCCAAGGTCCTTTATTCTTTGGTTTCTGGGATCTTAACACTGTCTAGATAATATTCCCTCCGTGGATTGCCTGCACCTAGGTGCAGGGTCTTGCATTTGTTTGCATTGAAGTGGAGCTGTCATTTCTCTGACAATCCCTCAAGTTTCTGTACGTCTCTTTGCAGAGTGGTGTAGTCTCCCTCAGACGTAGCTTTGCAATACAGTTTGATGTCATCTACAAAGATTTTGACTGCTGTCTCAATCTCGTCAGGAAGGTCATTTATGTAGATGACAAATAGAAGTGGTCCGAGCACGCTCCCTTGGGGTACTCCACTGATGACTGGGGTCTAATCTGACATGATGTGGTTCACGACCACTCTCTGCTTCCGTTAAGTGAGGAAGTCTTGGATCCATGTTCTGATAGGACCAGAGATTCTATAGGCTTCGAGCTTGTTTATTAGACGCTGGTGTGGAACCGAGTCAAAAGCCTTCCTAAAATCTTGGTAGACTACGTCAATGGACTCCCCCTTGTCGACAGACAGAGGTGAGACTTATTGGTCTGTAGTTGCTAGGATCTTTCTTGCAGCCTTTCTTGAACACTCGAGCAAAATTGCTTTCCTGCCATCTATTTGGTAGTTTACCTTCTTCCAAGGACTTGTTGTAAATTATGGAGAGAGGTAGGACTCTAGGATCGGAGTGCTTTCTGTGAGTCACGTCGTGAGTGTGATCGTGTCTGTTTCTGTGAGTTTAGTAGTACCGTGTAAGATTTGGTAGTCCTGATGTATGAGTTGGTCCTGAGAAGGACTGTATCATGTAGTAGTCTTGTAAATGACTGTTGCCTGTTGGATATATATTTTTTTGAGATTGTAGTCAAATGACATGGGGGACTGCTGACCAAATATTTACTAGCCGGTAGGGTGGTAATACGGCCGCTCAAAGTTTCAAAGAGGTTGAATGACCGTCTTGAGGAGTGGGGCTAACTGCATCCATGTATTATTAAAGTCTAGTACTACATGTATTGTAGTAGTACATAGAAAATATTAGATAAACAGGGTGGAATTCTCTACTAAGATGTGCCCAAGACTTGTTGGGCATTGTTGAGTAATCGGACAATTCAACTTTGTGTCTAAAATGTTACAGGAACTTTTGAATGGACCAACACCATGTGAAAAGGACGCGACACCTGCATCTGCACCAGCAGCTAGAGATCCTGTCAACTCTGAAGCTGACAAGGTACATAATATTATGTGAAAAAGGAAAAAGGACTGTAGTAATCCTGTAATTGACTGTTGGATATTTTTTCTTGAGATCGTAGTCATATCATGACATGGAGGACTACAGCGCCAGTATTTACTAGCCTATTTTGACTTTGAGTCAAGATAGCCCGTTCCAGACGGGTGATAGGAGGGGGGCTCAAAGTTTAGAACAGGTTGAATGATTGTCATCAGGAGTTGGGTTACCTGCATTCATGTGTTATTAGATTCTAGTACTACATGTTCTGTAGTACTAGTAGAACATTAAACAAATAGGGGTGGCATTCTTTACTGAGACGTGCCCAAGACCCGGCGTGCATGACTTAAACTTTAAAGAACTTATGCTCTATGTAATATGTATAGCGCATCGGTTCTTTTAGTCATGCATACCAAATCTTGGGCATGCGTTGATCCGTGCTTCCATCATAACCAGTACGTGGTGTGTAAAATCATTATGGTTTTCCCCCTTTAAACTTATTTTCTGATAAAAATTGCAAGGAGATTGAAGCATAACAACAGGCAACTGGAGATGCTGTGGTACGAACGGATATGAGCTTGACTTCTAATCACAGATCGAAACCAATTAACTGTCACCACCTTACTCTAATTGTATATTCTTGACCATATAACATATTCATCTTGGTATTTGTTTTCTTGCCTTAATTGTGGATGTCATGTAAATAATGAAATAACTCGTGTAACTTTATTTAAGGGGAACTCCAAGCATTCTGTATAATTTGCCTACAAACACATGTACACATTAACTATTCATTTGATGCATACATACATTTTATAGATATATAGGATTTGCTGAGTATTTTTTGTAAGTTTTAGCTAAATACATACAGAACAAGGACAATGACATCACAGCATCTCATTAGTATGCATACTTTTACAGCTCCAGTAGGACAGATGCACAGATGTTTGGAAAGTGGTATTGTAATGGAAATACATTGCCAAATAACTAGAATTTGTGAGGCTGTGCTGTCATCATCCTTGTTCAATGCATATTCTTCAATTTTTTTCTTCAAAAATGTGTAACTACCACTCTTGACCACTAAAAATTATGTAATTTTTTACCCAACCTACTTATGTTCTGTGAGAATAAATAGCACAAAAAAGGCATGGAGTTTCCCTTTAAATATTATCTAACGTATTCAAGGGAACACTTTTTATGTGTATAAAAATATATATGTTGAGAATATGTACATTCTTGCTTAACACATCATTGTATTTGTTTGCCTGTGCAAGATGATCACTCCTGTAGAAATGGAATGCTAGCCCAGGTTCTAATGGAGCCCTCAGGCACCACATATAGCTCTTTTTAGGATGATTTCTTGGATGAAATAGTTTCCTTGGGCTTGTTGTACTTGAATTAATTTTCTGGGGCTTTGAGGAAAATGAGCCTTGATATATAAATGAATTTTAGGTTAATCATGCTGAACCCTCACTAAGTTCAGGAAAAGAAAGTCTTGTAAATTGGGAGTTTTTAAATGTTACCTTACCAGTCAGTTAAATTATTAGAATTGAGATATTTATTGAAAGAAAGAACAACTCGAAGGATCAGTTTTGTTGAAGAACCCATATGCAATTAATATGAAATGCTCAAATATTTTCATATTTGCGATGATATGTGGTGTCCAACGTCATTGCTTGCCAAAACGGGCAAGTGACATTCAATTTCGATCGGGACTTCAGGCAATTTTTTTTTCTTCATGCAGATCCATACCCATGCTTAAAGGTAATACATGTTGTTTAATATGAAATTAATACAAACATCAATTCAAAGTGTTCATGAACAATGAGAATATATCACGAACCCAGAACTAATTATTTCTGCAATAATATCTTGATGAGTAAGCAGGGTTGCAAAAAGATTTCTTTTTAACACACAAAACAGTTTTTTGTTTAAGCTTTCGAAAAGAAAACAAATTTCCACAACATTTATATATACTGAAACCAAAGAAGACTTTCAAAAAAGTGTTTGTATTCGTGTATTATTTTTGTATATGACATTTTGTGTCAAACTTGTATACATATGAGATACATGATATGTGGTGTCCAACGTCATTGCTTGCCAAAACGGGCAAGTCAACTTACATGTATGATCCCTCCTGTCTTGGTAATGTAATCGATCCTACTGATACTACACCTGTTAAAACCTTTACTAATAATGAATGTGAACATATTGATGATTTAGACCCAGATGATAATTTTTATACATTTGATAGTCTTTCCAAATATTGGCTATGTGATGAATTTAAAAATGACAAAAATATATGTGAAAGAAAAAACACTGTTTTAGTATGCTTCACTTTAACTCAAGAAGTTTGTACAAAAAATTTTGATGCCATTAAGTCTTTTATTTCTCAGCTTGATTTTAAATTTTTCTTTTTATGGTTTCAGTGAGACATGGATGCATGATAACACGCCATTATTATTCAATTTAGAGGAATATTGTTTTTATCATAATGATAGACATGACAGAAGAGGTGGCGGTGTTGCCTTACTCATTCACAATTCATTTAATGTTAAGATAAGAACAGATATATGTTTACCAAATGATCTTTGTGAGTCTTTATTTATAGAAGTTGAATTGTGTTATAAAAAGAATATTGTTGTTGGTGTTATCTATAGAGACCCTCATATATCCATTCAAAATTTCAATAATAGTATTGATGAATGTCTTGAAAAATTATCTTCCGAAAATAAGAATATTTATATTATGGGCGATTTCAACATAAATTTTCTTAACGTTAGTTCCAATAATTGTATCAATAATTTTTTGAACATTTTATACGATAACTCATTCCGTCCCTTAATAGACAAGCCCACACGAATTACCACAAAATCTGCAACTCTTATCGACAATATCCTAACTAATGTACACGCCTCTCCAATTCAGTCTGGGATATTCTACAGTGATATTACAGATCATCTGCCCATATTTCAAATAACTAACTTATACTGTGAACAATCAACCCCACAAATACCCTCTTCTATCATACATAAGACCGATTTATCATCTATTAATTCTATGAAGAATGATCTATCCAGTATTTTGTGGGATGAAGTTTTAGCGTGTGAGGATATCGATAATGCTTATAGTAAATTTTTCCACTTTTTTAAGAATGCATATGAAAATAATTGTATATCAAAAAGAAGAATGAATAAAAAACACCAAGTTCGTAAGCCATGGATAACAAATTCCTTATTGAAATGTATACATAAAAAAGATAGGATGTATAAAAGATTTTGTAAAAACAGAAATCAATCAACAGAAAGAATGTTTAAAACTTATCGCAATAAATTAAATTCTATTTTGAAAAGGGCTAAAAAGCAATATTTTTGCAACTTGTTGCAGAAACACAAAAGTAATCTTTCTAAATTATGGAAGATTATTAATGATGTATTTGGCAAAACAAGAAGAAAAGATATTACTAGTTACTTTATGAAAGATGATATTAAAATAACTGACGACCAAATCATCGTTGAGGAATTTAATTCATTTTTTTCCAATATTGCTACTAAGATTAAATTTAATATTGCTAAAACTTCTACTGATCATTTTTCTATGTTTTTAGGCTTGAGAAGAATTATAAAATTGAACTGAACTGAACTGAACTACATTATATTGATAAATACTATTGTTACAGTTTTGTTTGTACTTGTTATGTGTGTTTAATCGATTCAAAGTAAAACAAAAAAAATGAAAGTCATTCTCTTTTGTTATTATATTTGTCAGTTTCCTGTGGATTACTCCCTTGTGTGACTGCTTGAATTGGAACCAAACCGCCTTGTTCAACACACGACCACCAGATTATACCACCTGCCGTCAGGTACAGCAGTAGATTACTTTTCCAAAATCAAAGTATGTTGTGATCGTAAGAGTTGAGGCTTATTATAACAAAATACTATTCATTATTTTTATCTATGGGATGTTTGCCAAATGAGAAAAGTGATTACTGGGATAATAATATCTGTAAAGCGCTTAGAGACTGTATTCTGTATTAAGCGTTATATAAAACCAGATTATTATTTTTGTTATTAAGAGAAAAGAAGCTGTCTAAAATTGGGAACAAAATTGTTACAATGAGCGTCCGCTTGTGTTGATAACGGCATAAATGAGTTCAATGCATATTCCAGCGTGTGGACATGTACCTGGCGTGGTTAGAATACTGATCGTGACAGGCTCTCGTCCGGCAGTGTATGTGTACACTGGCAGGGACCTCGCAGTCGTCATCCAGTGATGACCAAATAAAATGGAACCTTAGACAGAGTGGTGATAGAGTATTACTTTGAGAGTAAATCAGGGACCAGGGAATATAGAGGAGAATGTTGAAAAGCTGGCAGGAGAGAGGAATGTTCAGGGTAACAGAGCAGATTTTGGTAGACCAGGCCTTGGCAATTAGAACCACATAGCGGCTCTCATAAGTTGAATTAGAAGAAATTAAACGGAAAGTAAATAGAGAGGAGAGAGATTGCAATGTTGTGAGAGGGAGAAATGACAGGGATGATCATGCTGCAGAAGAGGTAGCCCAAGGTAATCATGGCACTGATGCCGTACAGATGAGCCAAGATGACGTTGCACCTCAGATGAGAATGCAGGGCAATGACGGTCATGAAATCCACTCCCAAGATCCTGAAGGGTTGACAGACAGGCAAGACCTCCTACAAAGCTTTTTTAGATCTATTGTGAGGTATGCGCCTAACAAGCGACTCTCCCAGCTCTCCTGACCTTTCTTAGAATTTCACAATCTCTGCACTTTATTTCGCATTACAAGTTTATTAGAAGCATTGTTATGCTACCAGGATACTACTAGACACTGTTGATGATATTTTATGCAGTCATAGTTGATATTTTGATCGATATTTCTGTAACTTGTTGGGGTAACTGTCTGGCCATAATTGACCACAGTACATGCCCATAGCTATAGTACATCGACACCAAAGCCATTCATCTTCACTTGTCATTGACATTGTACTTTTGTGCTCGCTCTACACAGGTATTGTGCTGGCTCTATGTGGGGAATCTTCTAGTCATTCACAATCTACTTTTGTGCCTATTGTACTGGCTCTAATCTCTGCATCAATGGGGGCTTTCATGTGCCTCTTTCTGCTTTTGTGTGCTTTTAAATTTCATGAAAGTACACATTATGCACAGGCACTGCAAAGTGTTAGAACTGGCTGTAAACTGCATCATGTGAAATACTTTTCTTCTCGGATCTTGTACTACTCTAACTCGTCGTCAACCTTTCAGTTTGATCTCCTGATGTTTGGTGATATCAGCCCGAATCCAGGGCCTGATAACTTTACTAATTGTGTTGCATCTTCATCTGCTACCTACGATCGAGATGAATTTCTACGTCTACGTCCTGATGTTTGTAACTATGCTAACTCCTGTCATCATATCCCTCCTTCTACCCTCCTGCATATCAAACAACTTGGGATTCACAGGAAACCATGTAGGAGACAACCTGCTCACAGAGGCAGGAAAGGGGATTGTCGGAGGAGAAAATCCCCTTCGTTTTCGGCCTTGCAGTCGAGTATTCCTGATCGTCAACGTCTACGTTTTGCCGTGTGGAATGCTCATTCCATTAATTCTAGAAACAAGTCTGCTGCTCTATGCGACTTTGTTATCAATCATCGATTGGATATTCTGGCCTTGACTAAAACGCGGTTAACTGGTGATCATCGTGACTCCCGCACTCTAGCTGATATAAATAACACGTTACCTAACTATTATTTCCATCATTCACCACGCTGCCACTCTAGAGCTGGTGGTGTTGGAGTTCTTCTTCGCGATGGGGTCAAGATAAAAGTCAACGATGGTCCAACTTATCAATCAATCGAGCATATGGATATGAATATTTGCTTTATGGCCACGTCTTTTCGTCTGGTGGTCATCTATCGCCCGCCTCCCAATAAGAAGAATAAACTTACACGCGCAATGTTCCTGGATGATTTTGGTTGCTTTGTTGAATCGCTTCTTACTCAGCCTTGCAAATTCGTTCTGGCTGGTGATTTTAATGTTCACTGGGACACTACAGAAAGCTCTGAAGCTGTTTCCTTCCGTGATCTGGTGACTGCTTCAGGGTTCAAGCAACACGTTAATGTGCCTACCCACAATGCCGGACATATATTAGATCTTTTAATTACTGACCGTGATGACACTTTCGTTTCTGCTGTCACAGGAACTTCCGTCTGACAATGCGGTGGTGAAATGCCTCATTGACATTGCCCATCCTCCTCCTATGAAGAAAACGGTGTGTTATCGCAAGTTAACCCGTTTCTTCCGACATTATTCAGCCCGGTAGCCGCCTCACAAACGAGAATAAAAATCAAAGACTCGACCAGTTCGCTGCCGTGCGTGCGTTCAGTGGGCCGTACAATATGCGTGTGCGTTCAAGCCTGGCCAGCGGCTTCGACGAGCAGGAACATAGCGCATGCGCAGATCTGGGCCACCTATACAGCTAAGTTACGTAAGAGGAACAATGGACGTGGCCGAGGGTATAGGTCGTTGTCATAGTTATAAACTCCAACAATAGAAGAGCGGAAATAAGGTAATTGGATGCTGACATACAGCATTGATGATCCATGTATGTATACTACATGTATATCTGGTTAAAATAACCCTGGGGGTCTTGTTGTTTTGCAGTTGTCGTTTTCAAGCTTCATCTCTCAAAGTGATTTCTATTCCGCGAATTTTAATGAGATCTCGAATCCACGTACTCCTAAATAAAAATAGCTGATCATAATTATAACGTAGTACCGAATTTGACCCTATCTAAATTATTAATTCAAATATGTAACAATCAATGAAAGATAAAGGAATAATACAAATGTGATTTAGTAAAATGTCACTGACGAAAAGATGACATAAGAAATGATTGTTTTTCTCTCTCTGTCTCTTTCTTTGTCTCTCTGTCTCTTTCTCGTTTTTTGTTCTCTCTCTCTATTTCTCTCTCTCTCTCTGTATTTCTCTCTCTTATTCTCTTTCTCTCTCTCCTGCTCGCCTTCTCAGCGCCATTTCCCATTTTCATCTCTGGTACTGTTTTCCGTTCCGCTATTTGCTTTTATTCCGAAAGTATTCTTTCGATCTTGAAATAAATTATTATACCATAACCTCGACATGGAGAAGAAAAACACGGAACGAGCGCCTGATTATAATCGAAATAAAAGTATATTAATGTACAATAATTATAAAGAGTAAAACTTTCGAATGTAAATCATGATAAAACAATGGAAACTAGAGAGGAATCCAGAGCGGGTGGGGTTGATCGGAGAGACAAAAGCATATATAGCGGTAATAATAAATAACAATACGCCCAACTTTCTCTCTCTTCGTTTTCTCAATGTCGTTTTCCATCTTCATCTCTCATAGACGTGTTTTCTGTTCCGCGATTTTTAATGAGATTGCGTTTCCACTTTCCACGTTCTCCTAAATAAAAAAAGCTGATCATAATTGTAACGTAGAACCGAATTTGACCCTATCTGAAATATTCATTCAAATATAAAACAATCATGGAGAGATAAAGGAATAATACAAATGTGATTTAGTAAAATGTCACAGACGAAAAGATGACATAACAAATGATTGTTTTTCTCTCTCTCTCTCCCTATCTTTTTTTTCTTTCTCTCTCTATCTCTCTTTCTCTCTCCTTTTCTCTCTGTGTATTTCTATCTCTTTCTTACTCGCTTTCTCAGCGCCATTTTCCATCTTCATCTCTGGTATTGTTTTCCGTTCCGCTAATTGCTTTTATTCCGAAAGTATTCCTTTCGATCTTGAGATAAACTATTATCAGTAACCTCGATATGAAGAAGAAAAACACAGAACGAGCGCCTGATGATATCGAGATGAGAAGAATATTACTGTACAATAATTATAAAAAGTAAAATTGTTGAATGTAAATCATGATGAAAAAAAGAAAGTAAAAAGTAATCCAGAGCGGGTGAGTTGGGGGTTGATCGGAGAGACAAATAGCATAATAATAAATAACAATACGTCCAACATTCTCTCCTCTCTCTCTCTCTCGTTTTCTATCTTCAACTCTCTGTTCCGCGATTTTTAATGAGATCGCGTTTCGACGTACTCCTAAATAAAAAGAGCTGTTCATAATTATAACCTAAAACCAAATTTGACCTATCTGAAATATTCATTCAAAATTTATAACAGTCATGGAAAGATAAAGGAATAATTAAAAAATGATTTAGTAAAATGTCACAGGCGAAAATATGACATGATAAATGATTGTTTCTCTCTCTGTATGTCTCTCTCTCTCTCTTTCTTACTCGCTTTCTCAGCGCCATTTTCCATCTTCATCTTTGGTACTGTTTTCCGTTCTGCTATTTGCTTTTATTCTGAAAGTATTTATTTCGATCTTGAGATAAATTATCATACCATAACCTCGATATGGAGAAGGAAAACACAGAACGAGCGCCTGATGATTTCAAAATGAGAAGAATATTACTGTACAAAATTATAAACAGTAAAACTTTTGAATGTAAATCTCTGTTGCATCAAAATGATATGAAGAAAAAGTTTATTATGCTATATTGAAGGTACTTATTTACGTCGGACAGATATAAAGAAACAAAAAGAAAGTAACTAAAGAAAAACATCGGAGCTGGGGTGATTGGAGAGACAATT
Source organism: Mesocentrotus franciscanus (assembly GCA_037976565.1). Lineage (NCBI taxonomy): Eukaryota > Metazoa > Echinodermata > Echinoidea > Camarodonta > Strongylocentrotidae > Mesocentrotus > Mesocentrotus franciscanus. Next base: position 2,746,705 of record CP137670.1, on the reverse strand, counting down.
ATCATAATAATAAATACAGTAAAGACTACGTCCTACTTTCTATCCCCCCTCTCTCTCTCTCTCTCTCCCACTCTCTGTCTGTCTGTATGTCTGTCTTTCAATCTCTGTCTTTTTTGTCAGTGTCGTTTAGCATCTTCATCTTTCATGTTGTTTTATATTCCGCTATTTGCTTGTATGCCGGCATCATCTCTTCCTTGAGATAAATTATTATAACATATCCGTAATGATGTACACATTATGCCTTATATTTATTATAGGGGACGAAAATAGAGAATGAGCGGCTGATAACGGCTGAGAAGAATGTTACTGTACACAAATTATAGAAAGTAAAAGTTTTGATTTGGTTTGTAAATCTCTGTTGCATCAAAATAAAATAATACGTTCATTATAATGTTATTGACAGAAATAATATACATCGAACATTATATACTTTAGCACAAAAGGGTTATCTAAAAGAAGGTGGATAACATTATAATAGAAAGAATAAAACTTTCTCTTTTATTTATTAAAAAAATAGCATAAATTCCCTACACAAGCAGAATAAATCTTGAAGAGGGATACAGGAAAAAATATAAAAAGGACACAACAAATAAAAACAAAAAATAGGATTCTAGAGCGGAAGATGATAGGGGAAACGTAATAGTTCCTAAGAATTGGCAAATTTTGACCTATATAGAATATACGAAAATAGTTATGTCTTAGGCCCACCTACTGTTACGTAAGAGTTACGTAAGAGGAACAATGAACGTGGCCGAGGGTCAAGTTCGTTGTCATGGTTATAAACTCCAACAATAGAAGAGCGGAGGTAAGCTATTTGGGTGCGTGCCGTCATAAGCTTCTACAGGGCGAGCGCGGATTACGCTGCTCCCAATGAAGTACCAGCAGTATCAGTAATTGTGTATGGAAAGGTCTCAGCGAAAGTCAATATCTATGGGACAGACACCGCGGAACTGTATACGCTGCTATACGAATTTCTTGTGAGAGAAAACTTGACATGTTTATGAAAAAGTACAATTATAGTGAATAATATGAAAGTACACAAAACAGGATCAATGGGTAATGATAGTATATACTTTGGAAATACCCTCAAATCAACTAGTTTAGTGAATTAGTGGCAGGGAAAGGCAATTTTAGGCCTGTAAAAACGTCATTTACCTGTCTATAATGGGAACCTGGTATACCAGGTTCCCGTCTGTGAGTGCGCTCCACGGGAACCTGGTATACCAGGTTCCCGGAAGGAACGGGTTAAGTTCTGTGGATATGTCTTCTTAGTAGAGGTGTTGTGGTCGAGTGGATACGTCGCCGGACTGTCGATCACAAGGTCCGCGGTTCGAGTCCCGCCGCTGCACTAATGTCCTTTGGCAAGACATTGATCTACATTTGCCACACTCCACCCAGGTGAAGTAAATGGGTACCTGGCAGGAATTTATTCCTTGAAACGCAGCGCGCGTAACAGCTGCACTGCTAAAGCCAGGGTAATTATGCTGCATTATTGTAGAGCGCTTAGAGACTTCTGATAAAGTAAGTGTTAGGCGCTATATAAGCACTGTAATTATTCTTTTAAATCTGACATTACAAGCTCTTCTCTTGTAACGTGTCCTGCAAATGACAGGGATTCGCTTGTTGTTCAGTACAACAGCATTCTTCATAGTATTCTTGACCACCATGCACCTAAAAAAGAGAAGGCTATTGTTGTTCGCCCACATTCCCCGTGGTTCTCGGATTCTCTTCGTAAAGAAAAACAGAAAAAGAGACAATTTGAACGGAAGTGGCGAAAGTCTCGTCTTACCGTTGACAAGGACATTTATGCTCAACAGTGTAAGATATAGCATGACCTCTTGTCCATCGCCAAGTTAAGCTATCATAATAATGAGATTTCCCAGTGTGACGAACAAAGCCTGTTTCGTGTAATTGATAAACTTTGCCACGGTAACCAGGTTCCTAAGCTCCCACAGCATGAAGATTCGAAAGATCTGGCTGACAAGTTTGCAGACTTTTTCGACAACAAGATAAGAACCTTGGGAGACAGAATTGATGCTACGCAGCTTCCTCCACTCTATATAGAATTACTTGAAGTCTGCTAATTTACCTTCACTGATTTTGACATCTCGACTCCTATGGATGTTTTGAAAATAATCAAAGAGACTTCTAAGACATCCTGTGAACTTGATCTTCTGCCATCATCTGTTTTCACTGGATGCATTGATGAACTTGTTCCTACGCTGACGAGGATCATCAACCAATCTTTGTCGTCTGGCTACTTCCCTGCTCATTTCAAGGAAGCTTCGGTCCGACCTTTGTTGAAGAAACCACATTTAGATGCAGAGGTCTTTAGTAACTACCGCCCAATTTCAAGACTCTCATTTGTATCAAAGCTCATTGAGAGGGCGGTAGTCAGTCAAATTCAAAATTATCTAAACGAAAATAATCTGTTTAGTTCTGCTCAATCTGCATATAGAGCTTTTCACAGCACAGAGACAGCTCTTGTCCGTGTCCAAAATGATATCTTGTGTGCTCTCGATGTGCTCTATGGTGCGGTCCCACAAGGCTCTGTCGCCGGCCCGCTACTCTTTATTATGTTTACTTCTCCCTTGCAAGATATCATTTTGGCTCACAATATATCATGTATGACATATGCAGACGACTTGCAATTGTACTTAACAATTGATTCTGGGAATCGCTCTTCTGCTGTTCAGAAGATGGAAAATTGCTTAGAGGATGTTAGAACTTGGGCACTTCAGAACAAGCTTTCTCTAAATGACTCTAAAACCGAATTTCTTCACTTTCATTCCAAGTTTTGTTCTCATGTCCCACAAATCAGTTTAAGAATTGGGCAGTCTGTAATTAAGCCATCCTTTATGGCCCGTAATCTTGGTGTTGTTATGGATTCTTCACTTACTTTGTCTCAAAATGTTGATGCCATTTGTAAATCTGCTTTTGTAGCTGTAAGGAAAATAGGAAAAATTCGTAGGTTTCTCGACCAGAATACAGCCCATCGTCTTATCCTTGCTTTCGTCACATCTAGGCTCGATTGTTGCAATTCCCTTCTCTTTGGTCTTCCTGCAAAAATAACCTCAAAACTCCAGCGTATCCAAAACACAGCAGCTCGTCTTGTTTCTTGTGTTCCTCGTACTTCTCACATTACCCAATATGTTCTTCAAAAACTTCACTGGCTTCCTATCACTTCTCGCATCACTTACAAAATTCCCTCCTTACTTTCAAGATTTATCATGGTTTCGCTCCTTCATATCTTTCTGAACTCCTTCCTCGATACACTCCTGTCCGGATTTTGCGATCTGCTTCTCAATCTCTCCTCTCTCGGTCTCGCACTATTTCTTATAAACAATACGGTCAACGTTCTTTCGTTTTAATATGCAGCTACATTTCTTTAGAACAATCTCCCCCACCAAATTTGCAATGCCAGTTCTTTAAATACCATTAAAACAATACAAAAAAAAACTCTTTAAGTCTTTATGAACTATTTGTATTTTGGTTGTTAGCGATTTGTAATTATGTACATGTATTATTTTAATTTGCAAAGTTTTAATGTTAATTGATTTGATGTAATTTGTAATGCAAATTCTGTTTCCTTTACTTCTCAACTTTTTTTCCTTCTAAACCGCTTAAAGGCTTTTTGCAATTTGCGGTATAGAAATGTCTTATTATTATTATAAAGCATTAAAAAGGTTGTAGAATAATTTGAGAAGCACCAGCCAAGATCACTAAGCAGATTGACAGGAATAGGCTCTGCATGAGGCTGCTAAGGAGGTGAATGAAGTCCTGAGGCATATTGAGACAAGTGATATCACCGGGACCAATAGGCTTATACAAGCTGCAGTAGTGGTTGCCTCCCGTTACCTGGGTATTCACAAGAACCTTTTGGGAAAAGGGGAATCCAATGAAACATAGACCAACTCAGAAGAGGATTAATCAAGTTAGAGAGGAAGGAGAAGAACAAGGGTAACAGAATAAAGGGGCTAGCTCATATCGAGAACAAACGGAAGGGACGAAAGGCGGCCATTGAGGAGTTGAAGCCGTGGGTGACACCGAAAGCTGCAAAACTGAAGAGATACGATCAGAGAACCAAGTCAATACAGACAAAACTGCATGCTCCAGTATGACCAAAGGAGGTTGCATCATAAGCTGGACGGGGTTATTGACAACATCGACATAACGCTAAATCCCCGTGAGAGCTGTGACTTCTGGAGTGGTATCTGGGACAATCCAGCTGAACACAACCGAGAGGCAGAATGGCTAGCTGATGTTGAAGAAAGCTTAAAGGATAAGACGGTACAAGAGAATGTGGTCATTACCAGTATCTGTGAACGCAGGAGACCGCCAAATTCAGACAATTTCAATAGCCTCGTCATCACCTCTAGAAACACGCGAACATTAAAATGACGTATTACACAATCCGATTTTGATTTCTGTAGGATATGCATTAGGCTATTAAAATTGCCATTAAGTTGTATTGTATATAGTTGTTGCGACCGTGTTAAAAGTGTGTCAAGTAAAATTCATAAATAAATGACATAAAGCAGTCAATTATTGTTTCCACTTTTGAGCGCTTTATTGTGTAATCAGATTGTAATAATATTCCTGATTTCTCTATAGACTTGTACAGGTCTTTCAAGGTCTTTCCTGATTTCCACTGTCTCAGTAATTTCTCGCAGGTTACATAGTAATCGAACTTGCTTCATTCTAAGAGGTTCTCATCACTTTTGAGATCAAAGCCAAAGGCTTCACAAAACTGTTCGAAATGATTTATACCGAGTTCTTCTGACATATTCTTGATATGTTCGTTCATCGCAAGGAAATAAAGGTAACTTAGATAATCCTATCTTTATCGGAGGCCGAAGTGACCAAATGAATTAAAATGCGTTAAAATCTAAAGCAAAAGTTTTAAAAGGATCATAGTATATGTTTTTTCCTAATTTGAAATTAATGCTATTTGAGGAGTTGAATAATTTAGAAAGTTATAATACGGAAAATGCTTAGTTGTTTCCTACAGTAGACAGCTAACATACTGCTTACAATATCACGAATTGAATGAGTTTTTCACTTTGTAAGTAGTGATTTCTCGAAGAAAGGCTTGAACCGAAATGTTTATAAAGGAACGAGGAAGCGATTACCATAGCGTATTGAGAGAGATAGCTGTGACACGCGCACGCGTACGCACTCAAGGTTCAAGTCATGGAATGCTGTAGTAGTTACCTTCCATATTATTGTATGTGGGAGGGAACAATTTGGAGCTCCATGAATTGAGCTTTTATCGAGTAAGTGTGCGCGTGCCACAAGTATCTCTCTCAATATGCTTTGGCGATTACAATTGTGTACTGATTCTATTAATTGTGCTTTGATTTTTGAGAACAAATATAACAAAACTATCTTCTTCTTTTTTCATACCAAACCTAGACTTAACTGCAACAATTATGCATTCAAAGTTTTTTTTTAACATTTATTCTCTACCTACACACATATTCTAGTATGATATTCCTTTTTTATAAAATGGGTTCAAGAATGTAGCCAATGGGAAGCGTCAAAATTGATCACGTGACCGTGCATTTTTTTAACCATATGAACGGGGAGTGCATTTTGGTGATAAACCGTGCAAAAAAGGTGCAACAAAAAAGCATAATGCACGCTGCGTGTAATTCAATGCATGTTTACGAGAAGTCGAACCATGCACTACACAGCCTGTTTACGAGGCCACTGCTGCCGCGATCGTCTGAATGCACACGTTATTTTTTATGACGGTTGCAGGTTTACAGTGTTATCGCCTTGCTAAGTAAAATTGTCGACCCATTTTATAAAAACAAATAATACACAGGTTTTCCTCCGTGACGTTATGGCGATGCAGCGCTATTCGGGTATTCACAATGACACAAAATACACTCGGCTACGCTTCGTGAATTTTATTGCACCGTAGTGAATACCCTCATGCGCTGCAGCTGACCATAACACACTCACACCTGTGTATTATTTGTATAATATGACCAAATATTTATGAAATGTACCACTATTGTAAATTTCAGCTTGTAGCACAAAAAAATATCACATTTTGTATAATTGGTTGTAATTCGAATACAAAAACTCAACTTAAACATTGACAGTCACATTGAAATCAAATACTCTCTTTTCGAGAAATCCTCCTTTACTTCCTTTTCTCAATGACATCTTTATTTTTTTTCAAATGACATATAAGCATTTTATAGAAATTTATTGCAAACCTTCAACGTTAGCTGATACATCAACATTTTCTTTAAACTCCTAAATTTCAAGAAAAACCAGTTACTTTTCTCCAAGAAAACTCAGGGGAAACATAACACTCGGGCGAAACTCAGAACATGGCCCTACACACATAATATAAGTAAACCGTGACAAGATGCACTTTGTGCATGATATGTACACTGCTAGATCAGGCAGATTTCCATATGCGTGTCCACCTGTACATATCACGACTACTCTAATTGAAATATCTCTCATAAAATTCTATGTTTAAGGATGGATGTAAAATATATATTCTTATATTAAATTCTCAAAAGTCTCTGCCATTCAAGTTTAAGCGTTGATATCTCTCTTGTTAATTTATTACTATTTATTTCCCTTTACAATTATGCTCCATTTTTTTAAGATTGCGTAATTATGGGCTGTGCAGTACACCTGAATATGGGGCCAAGTCAAAAGTGAAATGTGGCAAAATGTGTTGTTATTGTCAACTGTAAATTTTTCATTTGTTTGGAGGATGGACTGTGTTTTTAATGATAATCTCTGAATCAATCGATTCAAACACATTTCATCTTTAAACAAAACAAAAAGCAGCTTATTGTACTTCATGAATGACAACATCGTTCAAATCATACAAAACATGTTTTATTCTCAAAGTATGGGAGAATACACCATTGGCATTCATGCATGGACGCTTCAATATATCATTATCAATAGCCTGAAGAAACCCGATGGGCGAAATATTATTTCACCTATTAAGCAGAGGGCCAAAGTCAGGAAAGAGGGGTCTGCTTGTCCCTACTTTACACATTCTTTATTCTAAACATTTTATCGTAATACACAATATTTCAGAGGTCTTTTTTAATTAGTAGCGGTCAACCCATAATCGGAGGGGGCCTTCAAGAAAGCGGGCCTTTTATAGAAAAAATGATTTTTTGTTGTTGATTTTTTAAATAAGACTTGAAGGAAATCTTGAACCACCCTGAGTTTTGTTTCATATGAGTATTTGCATTTTGATACCTATTTCGATGGAATGAGAAGTAGATGACATCACATTTGTTTTGGTTTTAAATGGGGATGATTTTTGTCTGCCTTTACTAATTTATTATCTTCAATTTCTTTTAAACCTCTTAGTAATAAACCAACAAGGATTACAAAAGCAATATTTTGTCAAAGGCATAGCTAATAATTAGAATGGAATCATATACTATGATATTTCAGACCATTTACCCATATTTACGATATGTCCGAATAATAAACACTTATTAAAAATTCCCAATAAAGAACATACACCACGACGTAAAGAAACAAAGCGTAATCTAGAATCCTTAAATATAGACTTGAGTCAAGAAGATTTGTATGATATTTATTTTGAAAGAAATGTGAACATTTCATATGAAAAATTCATAAACAAACTTCTTTGTCATTATAATAAAAATGTGCCCCTCACAAGAATTAAATCTAATAAAAAGAAAACTAAACGATCATTGATTACTCAAGGTTAGGTATACTTAAATTAATATCTACTCGAATTCGTTTAGATAAAATATCCCTTCGATTACCTACAAATGTAATTTCAAAATAAATATAAAAAGTACCGTAATAAATTGACTTCAATCATTCGTTTGTCACGTAAATTATATCATTGTAATAAAATTGAAAGTAATAAAGATAATATTCAATCATTATGGCAAACAATTAATGACATTCTAGGGAAGAAAAAAGATGCTCCAAATAATATTGAATTTAATGACAATGAGCATCAAATTAAAAACCCAAATGATGTTTCTGAGGCATTAAATAAATACTTTACTAATATTTGACCAGATTTAGCTTCCAAAATCATCAATAAAAATAATGATTTTTTTTTTGGAAATACTTAATCAATCCTTATTTTTTAATCCAACAAATATACAAGAGATTTTAGAAATTGTTCGTTCATTAAAATGCAAAAAAAATCTAGCGGCAATGATGATTAAGTGTATCTTTATTAAAACAAATAATTCACTTCATAGCTTCCCCGTTATCACATATTTTTAACTTATTTCTTTCCCTAGGGATTTTTCCCGACCAACTAAAAATTGCGAAAATAATTCCGATATATAAAAAGGAGGATCAGTCTAAAATTACAAACAACCGACCAATTTCTATACTAACAAGCATTTCGAAAATATTAGAAAAAATAATATATAATCGATTATATTTTTTTCTTAAATATGAATAACTTATTAATTCCTGATCAATATGGATTCAGAGAGAATCACTCCACTGTTTATGCTATTCTACAATTATGTGACAAAATAACTGATTACCTGTCGAAAAAAAACACATTGTAGGTGTTTTTATGGACTTATTGAAGGCATTCAACACCATGGACCATCATATATTAATTCGTAAATTGAAAGCATATGGTGTTAGAGGGATTGTAATTTCTTGATTTGAAGACTATTTGCGTAGTAGACAGCAATATGTTATTTTTAAATCTAAAACATCAAATATTTCCACCGTAAAGTGCGGAGTACCACAAAGCTGTATCTTAGGTCCCTTACTGTTTGTAGTATATATGAATGATATTGTTAATGCATCACCACTCCTAACATACGTTTTGTTCGCAGACGATACTATATGTTATTTACATAAAGACTTAAGCATTCTTATTATAACCCTCAATTTATAATTGAATAAATTATCATTTTGGTTCAAATCCAATAAACTCTCTCTAAATATGAATAAGACTAATTGTATTTATTTCAGAAACATACACTTAAAAAATGAACTTCATTATGATATTTTTATAGATGACATGCCTATAATTGAAAAAGAAGTTACACAATTCTTAGGTGTAATGATTGATTCAAATCTAACTTGGAATAGTCATATTAACAACATTTGCATGTTAATCTCGAGAGGCATAGTCATTCTATATAACTGGAGTAAAATATAATCTATCACAAAACTCATTATTTATGCTTTACAATTCTTTCATTTTGTCATACATATCTTATTGTAACATAATATTGCGTAATAGTAATAAGATGACAAATTATGTTCATATATCGTCTCCAAAAGAAAGCACTCCGTCTTTGTACACATTCACATTATTTAGCCCATACTGATCAAATATTTTATAAAATAAAAACGTTACAAATCGCTGATATTCACATTTTTCAAACTGCAATCTGTTTGTATAAATTTTGGATAAAACTATACCTTTGGCATTTCGAAATATTTGTGTTTACAATAGTAATATACATTCTTATCCTACACGACACTCATCCGACTTCCATAATAACTAACCCATTTTTTGTTATAGCCTATACATCGATAAGACACCATGGCCCAGATATTTGGAATGCTTTACCTGACAAAATTAAACACTCTGCATCTCGTTGTTCATTCAAAGCCTGGATGAAAAAAATATTTAATGTCCAAATATTGATTAACATTATAAGGGTCTTAACGATTTCAATTGTTTGTTTATATAAATTAATTTTAGATGACCAGTCCATGAACAATACGAATCAAACACTAACTTGCACACACACACTTGCACACACTTGCACTTTTTTCACTTTCTTTCCACTTTTTATTTAGATACTTTCTGAATTGTTTTTGTATACGTGACACTCTATTCTCCTACATATTCCTATGACAGCGTCATGTATTCCCCATTTCCCGGCTGCTATCGACTCAAGCATTCATGCTTATGATAGTTGACCTCTGCATTTATCTTGATTCTTTGATTGTATATACATATAGATATATATGCATTTTTGTGTGTGTGTATTTAAGTTGTAACTATTTATGTAAATCTATTACATTATATACTATTATTGATATTTTAATGTTTTGTATTTGATTTATCAATAAATGCAGAAACATCTGCACACACAAAAATATCCAATCCAATCTAGGAATTTATAAAGCGCCAATCTAAATTGGGCCAGTATCTCGGTAGTTTAACTCTGCGATAGTAATTTGACATTTAGTAATTATAGCTCTTTATTGTAAGTTTTTTTAGTCGTATGCGTATCTCCTCCGTCGCAGAACATAATCATCTCTTAGATATATGCCCAGTACATGTGGTCATGAATGTTTGTGTGTGTGTTGACCACATTTTCTCCTCACAAAGCTTACTTTGTATTGATGTTAATTACAGTGAACAACTAAACCCCCCAATTCAGCTGCTCTCAGAGCTTCCTGTAAGTCAGCCACACTACGGGTCGATTTATTCTTCCATTTACTCAAGCATTCCCTCGTTGCCATCTCATAGTCGTTGAGATTCTTTACCACAATGGTCCTGGCCTGGGTGTGCTCGATTCCTAGCTTTTCGCTAAACGTGTTGTAGTTTCCGGTTGGAATTCGTCTTGCCAACTTCTCTAGCATTTCGTCGCTCACTTCCCTGGTTAGATATATAAAAATATATCCAGTTTCAATGCAGTTATTTTTTATTATTGTGCATCTTTTCTAGGTGCAATTTTATCATTTATTATTTCGTTTTGCCACAATAAGCACCTTAGATTTATTTAGTTCAAATACCACGATTAAAAAGACTTTGACAAAATCAACTTACGGGCAATTTCGAATCCATATTGTCTATAAAAATTGTTATGTACTCTTAATTAAAAGTTCGTAGATGAAACTCTTGGTATAACATTCCGATAAAAATGTATTTAGCACGACGTGTACGCAGCTTACAATTTGTTACTCGTTGTATGAAACCATAACTAATAAACAATTATATTTTTACCTCTTACGTTATAGCAGATTTTGGATATTCCGAAAAATTGATTGGTGATTGTGTGAAAATAATTTATCATCTGATAGGCAATCCAAACTATGAATGATATCGTATACCGTTCATGTGGCAACAGGATAAATTCAGTTTCTACCCACATTCCCCCAAATTTAATACCCCTTTTCTGTACATTTAAACTAAAAATTAAATGATTTCCTTAACTTGAAATTTTACTAAATGATTACAGTGTAACTCTGTAAACTAGTTTGTTTCGTAGATACTTATCAGTATTCATTATTTGTTTAAACCATTTGTTCTATTATATATTGTAATACTGTATAGTTTATATATGTTGTTTTGATTTTGGATATTTGAGTGGAAAAATCAAACAAATCAAAATCAAAATCAAATCAAATCAAATGTTGCCTTTATACGATTTTATCACATTCAATGCTGTAATTTGTATATACTATGTAAGACATAACATTTTTCATGTGTAGTATAGTAATATATTTATTTAAAATTGAAATATCCATTCATGGTTTACTAAATTCAATTCAATTCAATGTGATATCTAAGAAAAATATCGACATTGTTCCCCACATCAATGAGATTTTAATCAAGAATGATCCAAAACCACATTAGCAATTAAGAAGAAAAAAAATTAACCTTGCTGTACAAGTAGGATCTACATTGACTGCTGCTGCTGCACCTTCAGGAGGAATGTCGACTACTGTGGATGCCAACGGTCTCGGAGATGTGGAAGTTGTGATCCCTAGTGATGCCTTGGTTATTCCTGATTTTGAGAGAAGGAAATGATCGAGTCGAAATGCTTTATATCATGTAGTTTTGACAAGTTGTTGATATGTTCGTTTGTCACCTTCTCTGCATCTACAATGAAATAAAGATAACTTACTAAATCATATCTTTATCAGAGGCCCTAATGACCAAATAAATTTAAAGGGATTGAAAACTAAGAAAAATTGCAAGGAATATAATACATTGTTTGTTGTTTGTTTCCTAGTTTGAAAAATTAGTGCTATTTGAGGAGTTGAATAATTTAGAAAGTTATAAAACGGAAAATGCTTAGTTGTTTCCTACAGTAGACAGCTAACATACTGCTTACAATATCACGAGTTGAATGAGTTGATCAATTTGTAAGTAGTGATTTCTCGAAGAAAGGCTTTAACCGAAATGTTTATAACGGAACGACGAAGCGATTACCATAGCGTATTGAGAGGGATAGCTGTGACACGCGCACGCGTACGCACTCAAGGTTCAAGTCATGGAATGCTGTAGTAGTTACCTTCCATATTATTGTATGTGGGAGGGAACTATTTGAAGATCCAAGAATTGAGCTTTGATCGAGTAAGTGTGCGCGTGTCACAAGTTGTGACACGCGCACACTTACTCGATCCATAGCATATTGTGCACTTATCCAATTGATAGTGCTTTATTTTTCTTTTTTAATCTTAGCGTGAAATTCATATAAAACCAAGACTTTACTGCAACAATTATACTTTCTTGTTTTATTGAAATTTCCTCTCTACCTTCATATATCTTGTAATTTAAAATCTCGTGTTTTTTAGACTAATTTTTAGTCTGTAATTTAGGCGTATTACAGATTTTGTACCAATGTCATAAGTAACGACGTTCAAAATCATTGATGCCATTGCGATGCCCCCCTTTGAAACTCTCGCAGACCCTATGTACTCATATGTATATGAGCTTCAAGCCAGAAACTTAATTAGCCCGGCCATCCCCAGCCTGCCGCCATACTCCTAAATTTGCTCAGCCAGCTGAAGCCGGACGGAGGTGATAAAAATTGCAGCTGGCTTCCGCCAGACGGAGGTGCTTAAAGTCGCCGCTGGCTTCAGCTGGACGGAGATGATTAAAGTTGCAGCTGGCTGCAGCAGAACAGAGATGCTTGATGTTGCAGCTTGTTGCAGCGTACTGAGCTTTCCAATGGCATTATGTCAAACAGGGCGCTCACTTGTCGATTGTGACGTCATTTATGTTTGCATTATGTTCCCTGCGGCCACGACTGCGCCGTTTCAGGCCATCGTGGACAAAACGGGATGGAGGTGAAGCAACGAGGGGGAGATGGCCTTGATAGACCTTGACAAAAACTTAGCAACACCTGACAAAACGCAGGGAACAAAGTGTAGACGTAGATTTAAGCGCGATTGAGATAGCGGTTGCGTTTAATGATATCGCACCTATTTTGTCACCGAGTCCCACCTTTTCTTGTATGACTCACCAGGTACGTTTGTAACAATATGAACAATTGTCTATTTGTAGAACCATGTCTTTGCTTCAAACGCACCCCAAAAATATGAAATAAAATAATAATAATAATAATAATAATAATAATAATAATAACACTAAAAAATACTGGGGCGGTGATCGAATTCGCTCAAAAGAGACCTCAATTCAAGTGTAAAAAATCAAATATTTCATGTCATTTGATGTCTATATCCATTATTTTACATCATTTTAACCTAGCGTCCACTAAGGGCGCGGACAAGACGCGGCAAAAAAAAAATGATTCAACAACCGAACCGCGTATTCTTGAAAGATTCCGTTCAATGTTTTTACGATTCTGAAACACTTCCTTGCGTTTTCGCATCTTCGGGAGAGGGCAAAATTTCCGCGAAATTTGGAGACCAAAATATGGACGCGGAAATTTACTTCCTAACACTTCGGCAAAAAAGAAAAAAGAAATAAAAATTGAAAACCTGGAAACTCCCCCTTCGCACGCTCGCCATTTTAAGTATCTAAACTTATTATTTAATGCTGTTCTTAAGAAAGAAATATTAAGATCTACCTGTTTCTTTTCCATATTGATGTCATTTCCATTTGATATAATGTCTTTCATTATGATTATCTCTCTGTGTCTATCACTCTTTATCCCTGTCTCTATCCATACACCCTCCTCTATTTTACATTTATATGTTTCTACTTGCCCATCTCTTGCTGATATTTCCTTGACTTTTTATTTCTTGCTCGTCTTATTCAAAAAAAATAATTTGTCTTGTTTAAATTGGTTTCATTCCAAAGGAGCTAAATCCACTTTGGGTACTTATGAGTAAATCACCTTTTTTATTTCTCCACTTTCCCTTTAGCAATTTACCTTAATGTTAAAGGTGTCGCCCTTGACCACTGAGCGATTTTTCGGCCGGCGCGATTTTCAAATTTGCGGGAGAAAAAAATAATAATAATTAGTGCTCACTACTCCCCCAATTTTCGGCCGGCGCGATTTTCAAATTTGCGGGAGAAAAAATTGTGCACCCTTGTGCCCCTTCTAAGAAATCCTGGATCCGCGTCTGTATCGATATATTATGTAATTTATTTCGTCATCTATAAGAGGGCGAGGGGCGTCATTTTTTTCACCACGAGAGTTCCATGCCTTGGCTGATATGTTTTATGTCATTGGCAGCTTTAAAAAGATCGCAAACAATTAGACTTTGATTACTTATTGCTTTGTTGGCTTTCCTCATTACAACATTGCATTCAGCTACATATGTATGAAGAGCTACGGTCAAGGCTTAATGGCACACTTCCTGTCACATACAAAAGAAGCTTACTCTGAATGTAGCCTGCCATCGACCCTCGCCGGGGACAAAGGTCGTTGCCGTAGCTACAAACAGTGTTGTAGATCCTTACATAATACCTATTGTTCAGGGGGGATCCTATGTTCAAGGGGATAAAAGTAACACGGCGCAAATGTACCAGCGGCTCCCACTCCTAGTAGAAGCGCGATGTACGTATACGCCCTGCACAGAGCATGCGTATTTCATTGCCCGACATGCTGCCCTGAGGGTAGGCAGGTCAACACATCGAGGAAATTTTTTTACAGCCAAAACATCGTTTTTTTGGCACGGGAGTAAAATCTTCAATTGCCTAAAATCAATTCTGGACAAATATGTGCTTGTGCTATCACTGTCATTTTTAAATGGTCAAAAATAAGCTTTTAGGCCTGTATTAGGCGAAATTTCAAGGACGAAATTTAATGCTAGGATACAAAAATATAAAATATGGCCGCCCTCCTAGAGGTGCAAATGTAACAACGTTATAACTAGTATAATTTTCCCCACGTAACTGGTATAAATATAATGTAAATGAGTCAAGCATATGTCATAGACATAGTTTTTATTAACAATTATTTTATTGGGGTTCTATAAAATACTGTTTAAAAGATGAACATCTGTCCAGCGCGTAATCTTTAATAAAAAATAAAAATAAAAATAAACTTTTTCTGAGGGATATGTGATTTGTAGGTACAACCTTCTACCCCATGCAACCTTATTCCTACTATATAATACGCTAGTTTTCCCGTATATAACATATTGTAATAGTGTATGGGCGAATTGTGGTTCGACAAAAAATAATTCTATTTTTAAACTGCAAAAGAAAGCCATACGCATTTGTACAGGTTCGCATTTCTTAGCTCACACTGCATGATCCTTTATTCTATAAACTTAAAACATTTTTTTTTAAATCGATTTGAACACTATTCAGGTAGCAGTCATTATGTTTAAGTACATTTATAATCAACTTCCACCATCCTTTGATAACATGTTTAGGTTTAATAGTTCTATTCATTCATACCCTACTCGCATATCTGGAAACTTCCATCCTACAAATCCCAAATTATCAATAACACACAAATCTGTTAGACATTCTGGTCCGACATTTGGAATAATTTTCCCGACAACATAAAGTCTTGTTCAACCATCTACTCCTTAGACGCTACACTTAAACGACAAATAATACAATCATACGCTCCCCACTCTTTAAATTAGTATATTAGAAACCGTGACTTATTTTATTCTTTATCATGCAACTGTTTTCTCCACCTGCAGTTTTCCCATGAGAGTTATGTCGCCTATTTTTGTTTTGTATGAGGCCGTCATCCATCTCCAGCCCAACCGCTCACGATGGTGGTCTCCTGCGTTCTAAATTACCTCTTTAATTCATTGAAAAATATTTACTATATATTTCTCATCTTATTTGTATGCTTCGTACATGTTAATTGTATGATGTAATTGTACATGATTTTCTATTTAATTACTTTTGTAAACATTTTATTCATTGTATTTGTTTTTGTTCGAATTTTTGTACTTTGAATTTGAATTTGTATCTTTTCGAACGCAGAAATAAAATCAAACAAACAAACAAACTTTATGTGGTTAAAACTGCCCCACGGGTGTTTTACAATCGCCTCGTGTTGTGGGGCAATTGTAACACTTCACTACCGGTTTTAAAATGATAATGGCTTCAAAATAGCTTGTTTTACTTGACTCAAACCTAGTCATATGTCATGCCAAGATATGCATCTTTCATTTCATATAACCTTAAGTAAGTATATAACTATAATAAGTTGATATGTCAGAATTGGAAAAAGGTGTTACAATTGTCCCCGGTCTCCCTAAGGATCTAGGCCACTGGCTACACGGCAGGGGCGGATCCAGCCGGTGGCGAGGAGGGACCCCAATTCATAAGAAAATATTTAGCAGCGCATAAGTGGGGTGGGGGTAGTGAGCACTATCTTTGTTTTACTCAACAACCCCCCTTGAGCAAAAAACTTTTTTTTTCCTAGGGGTGGGGGCCCGCCTTTTTTTATAGAGAATTTTTGTTCGTTACCATCTTTAAAAAAAACGTTATTTTGCCACTGCTACACAGAACAGTAGCAAGCCGAGAATGAATAAAATAAGTGAGTGGCCAACTGTCTTTTGTTACGTTTATCTAGCGGTACAGTGCCCCCAACAATTTTCAAGTACCCCAAAAGTGCTTCTTTTTACATAGAACAAGTGCCCTTTCAACTTTGTAAGAAGTGCCCCTTTGTTCATAGGAAAAGTTCCATTTTTACTTTGACGAGTGCCCCTATTAATTTGTAGAAGTGCCCCTTCCCCTTTATGTCATGATCATCATTATTTTGGCTTTCCTCTTTTTCGTAAATTACCCTTTACAACATTGCATTCAGCTACATGTATGGAGAGCTACGGTCAAGGCTTAATGACACACTTCCTGTCACATACAAAAGAAGCTTACTCTGAATGTGGCCTGCGATTGACCCTAGCTACAGGCAGAGATCCTTACATAATACCTTTTGTTCAGGGGATCCCCCTTGAACATAGGATCCCTGAACAATAGGTATTACGTATAAGGATCTAATTAAGCCACTGGCTACAGAGTACAGGGAGCAGTAGCAAGTCGAGAATGATATAGAATAAGTGAATGGCCAACTGTCTTAGCGTTACGTTTAGCTAGCGGTACAGTGTCCCCTCCCCACACTTTTTCAACTACCCCAAAAGTGTCCCTTTGTTCGTAGAAAAAGTCCCCATTTTTCTCTGACAAGTGCCCCTATTAATTTGTAAAAGTGCCCCTTCCCCTTTTCAACTCTGATAAGTGCCCCTTTATTTTGACACGCGCCCCTTTTCCTTCGACGAGTTCCTATTTTCTTTTGCAATAGGTGTCCATTTTCCATTCTCATAAGTGTCCTTTTTAATCTCTAGTAAGTATCCCTCTTTAAGTATGAGAAGTGTCCCTCTTCACTTTTGATAAATGCCCCCATTAAAAATTATTAAAATCTGATCGGTGCCCATTTTCTTTCAACTAATGCTTTTTCATCCCCCTCTCTCTCTCTCTCCCTTTCTCTCAATATCTTTCCACTGCCACCCCTTTATCTTTCTTGCGTCTCTTTCTTTCACTGTGTTCCACTCTTACCTTATTTATTTTTCTTTTCCTCTCCGATTTATAACCTTTCTACTTCTCATTTCTATTTATTTCACTATGTATCGCCCTTCTTTATTCCTATCACTCTATTTCACTCTCTCTTTTCTTCAACTTTTTTTTGTTCGTTTTCCTTTTTTCTCTCTTGCATAGCTTTTTTTCTTCTTATCTTTATCGTGCCCTTTCAACCATCATTTTCCTTTGATATATTAATTTCCTTCTCGTAGCTTTCTTTTTTCCTTTACTATTTCATCTATCATGTCTTCCTCTTTCTGACGTTTTCCTACCTTATCTCACGGATTAATATACGATACACGCTAGTAGAAAGTGATAAGGTTTATCCATAAAGATAAAGTACAGTAATTACTTGATTTAGACAGGTGGTGTACAAAGCAATTACGTGGTTTAAGCAAGTGGTGTTAGCAAGACACGATTAAACGATTGTTGCAGCTGGCCGAATCATCCTAACAATGCCCTCATAACCATTATAACTATTTACACGATTCAGAGCGACAGTCTTCAATCGTCTACATTTACACGATTACACAGTTAAACGTTTGTTGCATCTGGTCGAATCATCCCACCAATGCACTTAACTATTTACACGAGTACACGATTCAGAGCGACAGTCTTCAATCGTGTAAATCTACACGATTCAGGTGAATCGTGTAAACCGTGTAATCCAAAAATATATTGTGTAATCGTGTTGCGGAGATTTTCGGCGTGTACTGTATACCGCATAGCGACATTATTTCCCGAGAATGTCAACTGCACATAGTCTGCAGGAACAGACTCAATTTTACCCTAAAAAAAAACCAACCAAACAAACAAACATTGCAAGTGCGATCTGTATGAAAAAAGCATATCATATTTGAATGGCTGTGAAATAAAATAACAACTCAAAATTGATCTTTATTAGATACAGGAATTTCAGAGTTTTCACGGCTTTCTAAAAGTGTCTCTCTGTCATGCCTTCTCCCCTAATTCCCCTTTTTGCTATTTGCCATTTCATCGTATTGCCAATGCCAAACTGATGTCAAGCCACCATGTAATAAATTATGTCTTATTCATAGTACGGTAAGGTGTAGCGTGCAGTGGCGGATCCAGGGGGCCTCCCCTAGAAAAAATCCATGTAAAAACACCCTTTTTTTGGAAAAAAAGAAGATGGACCCCCTACCCTGGCGCTCAAGGGGTGGTGGTGAATTTTTTCTTCAATTCTTGAAGGCAAAAAAAAATTGTGCTCACTACCCCCCTCCCACTGAGCGGAAAATCGGCCGGCACGGTTTTCAAATTTTCAAAAGTGGGCCCCTTTTTCGACCCCCTCCCTTGCCGCCGGCTGGATCCGCCCCTGGTAGCGTGGGCCTATATCCGTATGATACCTCCCGGGATGGGAATCTTGACATTTGCTGTTCTCTCTCTTTTAAAAGCCTACTTTCTTCTATTTTTTCGTCTTTCAAAACCTAAGATTAATGATACAAACACGGATTTTTGTTCTCTTCTTCTAAAACCGCAAACTTGTGATCGACAAATTTCATATTTGCTCTTTTAAAATTGAAGTTTATTTTGTGTTCACTCTCTACTTTTATCTAACAGCGAGGTTAGCTCGATTTTTTCTTCTTCTTGTTCCCTACTTTCATTCTTTTCTATAGGAAATCATATGCCATGCCGATACAACAACATGATCTAAAATATTCACCCATTCTAATGACCACAGACTTTGGGTGATTCAAGTTAGGCAGCCATAATCCGCACCTTAACAAAAGAATCTGGCAAGCCGGACAAAAGCGATCAAACAATAGCGTTGCGTAGTAAAAGCTATATGACAATAGTCTTGTCCAGACGGAGGTAAGTAATACCCTAGGGTAAATTCGAAAAAGGATAAAATAAAAAGGGGGGAAGGGGGAAGGGGAAAAAGAAAAGTGAGAAAAGGAGAAAAAGGAGGGGGAAAGAAAAAAGAGGGGGAAAAGAAAGAAAAGGGAAGAGAGAAAGAAGAAGAAAAGAGAGAGGAGAGAACAGGGAAGAGGAGAAAAAGGAGGGGGAAAGAGAGAAAGGGGAAGAGAGAGGAGAGAAAAGGTGGAAAATGAAGAAAGTGGGAAAGACAGAGAAGAGAAAAGGGGGAAAAGGAGAATAATGAGAAGGGAAAAGAAAGAAAGGGGATAATAATATAAGAAGGTGTTTTTTTACCGGGAAAGGAGCGGGGGGATGCAATTTCGTCTTCTTTCTCTCGAATAATTTAATGAAACGTGAACGCTTCGACTTGGTTACTCCACCCAACATCTCCCTCTCTCTCTTACTCCCACCCTCTCCTCTCAGACTCTTGCCCCCCTCTCCCCCGTTTCTTTTGTTTCCCTTTTCCCTTTTTTTTTCTTCTTTTTCTTCTTTTCCCTTTCATTTCCTTCCTTTTTTTTCTTTTCTTTCTTCTCTTTCCTTTCTTTCCTTTCTTTTCCTTTTTCTTTTTCTTTTCTTTCCCTTTCCCTCTCATTTTTCCTCCCCTTTTCTCATTTTTTAGCCCTAGGGTAACTTGCCTCCGTCTGGACAAGGCTTAAATATGCTTCATTGTTGAGCTTGCAGTTGACATGTTTGTTATCATTTATGTCTATTCAGTCCACAAATGACCGATACAGGTGTACGTTAGATTATATTTTCTTCGAAAGACAAAGTACCCCTGATTTCTAGACTGCGAACTATATCTTTCAAACGCAACGCATCAGAACTTGAAAACATGACGGCGGCATATGTAATATAATATAATATTATCTGTCTCGCCTCGACTTGACAAAGACAATTATCTTCCCGGAATTGACAAAGATAATATTTTCTCCCTCACCGCGACTTTGACAAAGATAACATTTTTTTCGGGCATAGTTAAAAAAAGACTTCACTTTCAACCAATCAGATGACAGTTTTAGGAAATATTCTTAAAGGTACATAATAGGATTTATCATTGATTGTGTTTTCTTCCGAAGCATAACACGAATAAACATAAAGATATGATTTGGATATTTAGACAACAGGCGAGCCAGTAATTTAAAATAGCAAATCTTATGTTGTAACATATAATGTCAACAATTATTTTGAATATAAAGTACAAGGGCTCTAACCCATTTGCATGCAGGGTGCATCCAAAGGAAATGAGCGCGCATATTTCCACGGTACGACCGGTCTCTTTATTGATAAAGGCATATCAGAAAAGAAAGACCACTTATATTTCTTTAGTGACTTGTTGTTGTTGGGTTTGTAAGGCTGTCCAATCTGAAAAGATTATTTCCACGTGGCTATACTGTTTTTCGAGTTATTGATCCGTGGTGAATAGATGGCGCTGTTTCTTTTTCCTCTGACGAATTAAATTCTAGTTTATAAAGATATCGTCTGGCCGGGTGTGGCAGTGCAGCAGGTCGCGGGTGGCTGATTCGTTTAGGCCGGCCGCGGCCAGACGACCCAATTTAGACAAGGCTCGGCTTCCATTCGGGAGGCTGCAGCTGGCGCATATTTGAGGGCATGCCGCTGTCCTCCTGCCGGCTGCAGCCGGCTGAGCTCATCTTTTCTAGCTTTTTACGAGCTCGGCTTCCATTCGGTAGGCCGCGGCCGGCGCATACTTTCGGCTTGCCGCTGGCCTCCCGCCGGCTGCAGCCAGCTAAGCTAATAACAAAAATGCAGCCGGACGCATAAGTGCAGCTGGCTGCAGCCAGCCGGTATGTTTATTTTTGACGCCTCGCCTTATATACCTCACTTTAGAAATCTAGCCATCTGATTGGTCGAAATTGGAGTCGTGATTTTAAGCCATGCCCCACTCACAGGGAACATCCATCAATTTGTGCCCTCGTAGGCCGCTCACAGGGAATATCAATTAATTTGTACCTCATCCTCCTGCGATCCCCATTGGTTTACGTGTTAATTAACTTAGTTTGTGCGGAGCGCGGTATTCCATACCATTTTTGTGCGATTAATTTGGCTGCTACAAACACACCGCAGGCGACCGCCGTTCTCGATTGTAGCTAGGCCTAGATTTACATGTAATGACGAGATGACGCCCCTTTGGAAATATAGAGATAGACCTGCTCTTTTATATGACACCTCATGTTTTGAGTATCACCTTCAGGATCACAAGCAATCAAGGTTTGAATCTTGATTTTAAATTTATTACTTTGACCAATTTGGCATGATCGCGCAATGCACGTAGACTGCGTGGGATATATGCGTGCAATCTCAATGGCCAACTAAGCTACCTGCAAGTTTATCAAAACAGACTTCGATAGCGTAAAACAAACTTGATAACCATGATTGACCAGTAAGTCGCACAAAATTGTATTCTATGACCCTGTTTTCAGTATATAAAAGTTATAATGACTGCTTTAATATTCGAGGCATAGTTGTTTTTTGGCTCTCGGGGAGGTTACATCGTGCTATCAACCCTCGGCACGCCTCGGGATGATAGCACGATGTAACCTCCCCTTGAGCAATAAAAACAATTATATTCCACATACTAAGAATCTTGGTCTACGGTTGGTCAAAAGTAAATCACGTGATGAAAGATAGTTCGCCCATCATTGATGGGAGAAGAAAAGTTCGTTACACTTATTAGATGGTACTACTATCTTCAGTGAAAGTGCGTTGCACCCGGTAGATAGTAGTACAAGTAGTACAAGGTGTAACGCACTTTGCGGAGTTGCGTATTGCTCTCCTCTTTAAGCGCTTTTAGTGTTAGTACGCGAACTTTGGTCACGCGCGAGCTATGATCACACAACCATACTGCATGCACTGTACGTATCGTGCACCGTTTGCTAGCTAGCTGTCAATTGATGACTTGTTGCTCTAAAATGACGGAAGAAGTGAAATGTTTCCGATGTGGAATATAAAGCAAATAATCACCTTTTGGTTTCATGCGATGGCAAACTATCACTTCCTCGGCGATCTGAATGTATACGCTATCTTTCCTCAGCTTCGCTTCGGAAAGATAGCTACATCCAGATCGCCTCGGAAGTGATAGTTTTTCCCATCACCTTCACCAACGGTAATTATTTGCTTACTATGCCTCTCATAGCAGTCATTATTACTAAATTAAATGATGTTGTTTTTCTTTTTCTTCCTCCTCCTCCTTCTTTTTCTTCCTTTCTTCGTTATGAATTTTAAAGCTCAGCTAGGAGCCAATATTATATATGATTTCAAGCGAATAACACTTACCTGAAAGAATCATCGGGCAAATAATGTCTATCGTTGCGCTTTGTTTCAAAATGAACTGAACGAAAACTTTGGATGTGCCAGCGGCTGACGTGTTAACGACGAATGGTACATTGACCTCACGTGATGTACGAAATAAAGTTTTCTTCCGTGTCTGTTAAGAAATACATAGGATAAACTTTTTAAATACATATCAGATGTACCCGTCATGTGTATGAATTAGAATGTGTGACCTAAACGATTTACGTCATATAACATTATCTCTTACTCTACAAGGCTACAGTTTAATGGTGCTACATGAGTCTTCTATTACACCCCGAATGTAACATCCTATATAACATATCGTGTTTTTGATCCTGTGTTAAAATGGTTAAGTAATCAAACGCGCGCGCGCGCGCACACACACACTCGTGTGCTCGTACCCACTATCGTCGAGCGATGGTAAATAAACAATATTCTTTTTATTTTTCGTCTATTGATACGCAATATCATTTTAATACACATTTTGTAAAAACTGTTGCATATATTTGCCAAAATAAAGAAACATTGTTATTCAGGTAATATCATCGAGTAACTTTAAATTTTGTGAAAACTTTTAGAGAGAAAAATGGCATGTATACTTACTTCTTTTTCCTCCATAGTATACTTCCGTCAAATTATTGAAAAAGATAGTTGTGACTCGTGCAAACGTTCGCGATCAAAGGCCAATTGATGGAACTCCAAACAAGTTCCCTCCCATATAGAGATTTTGTGTGGGAGGGAACTTATTAGAGCTCCATGAATTAACCTTTGATCGCGTACTTGTCCGCGTGTCACAACTATCTCTCTCAATACGCTGTGGACCGACCATACAGACTGATTACACACCAACTAAACAAATGCATTGCTCTGAATGGCCAACAAATCGATCAGTCAAATTTGAGATGGTGTTGTCGTTGTGACTGAGGCATTTATATTAACTTGCCTTGGTGTCTATGTGCTTGTTGTCAACCTTACAGGTTACTTTAAGATCACCAGAACGCCATGCAACAAAATACTCTTCTCCCTTTATCGGTGTCACGTATCCTGCTTCAGGCTGTGTTTTTTTTAAAGCAAAAATGAAAGTTTTTTTTTTAAATTGTAAATTTAGTTATTGCCATTGGTAACTTGCGAAGTTTCTCTCATTTACATAGCGTGGTTTATATTACAAACGTTAAAACATACTCGTTTAGAATACATGTTCCAAAATATTCATGTTATCAATGAAAACAATGAATAATTTTCAACAGACAAAAAGAAATTGCTGATATTGTTTAGTAAGGCTGATATGATTTCCGTTATGTGTTTTGTGCCATATAATGTTCTGTTTTAATGGCAAAGACTTTCGAATAATCATATGCTCGAATTTCATAATACAGTGTGTATAAACAGTACACCCAACCTTGGCAGATATCCATTTAAACCTGTGTGCACGTTGGATTACATTCCATAGGTTTTCACGCTCAATCTACCAATTTGGTCATGAAATATAATCTTAAAAACATGCTAATTCATGATTAATTGGCCGCCACGGCATATTGTCATTCGAATTCTAATTCGTTCGTTTAACTTCGCAATTCATCTGCTCATGCAATAAGCTCTCTAAATTAGTCATGTCAATTTAAATAAGGAGCATAAGATTTAACGAATGGTCTTCATTTCTTTTCTCTATCGTTCGAATTTGGTATCCACCCCCTCCCCCCCCCCAAAAAAAGAAACACGTTTACATAATTATATACATTATATTCAAATGAGTCGCCTGAAAAGTAGTATGCATTCGAAATCATTTTCCCTCGTTCAAATTCATTATCTTTGCAATTTCGTTTCTTTCAAACGTGTCATTTTGGATTCAAAATCCTCGGCTTTTTTCAGTCATTCAATTTTTTGAAAGGGCAAGTTTGTTTTAAATAAGTGCATTTGATTTAAGATGCATATTAAAAGGAAATAAAGAGAGAAAAATGTTTTCCTTGTCATTTTCATGTCATTTATAAAACTTAATTAAGTAACATGGCATGCAATAGTTTAAAACAGAGCCTCCAGAATGTATCCCCCCAACAAGGAGAACACTGATGAAAACAATGAAATGACCAATCATATTGTCTTTGTACACATCATTTTTTTTTTTGGTATGTGAAAAAGTTTTGAAATCTTATGATTTAAAATATTAAGTAGGTATGGATAGTACATATAGATAGTAGATATAGAAAAAAAACACACACACACACAACACATACACACATATGGAATCCATTACATATGCGAATTATTACAAATAAAATTGAACACTCAAACAGGCTCTTGAGGCGTCAAGCTAGGCCAGGCCTACTGTGTTAACATGAATGCAGGAACCTGGAAATTCATTACACGAAATTTGAAATTGGTCGTACGTTCACGATTTTGTTGGCACGTTTACATCATTTTTGCCCAAAAATAAACCAAACGCGGATAACACAATTCGAATACCCTATAAACTGTAATACGTTTGCGATGAATTAAATAGAACACTCATAAATTAATTCGCATGTCTCTTAATGAGTTCCATTGCCCGGATTAAAAATTTAAAAGACATATATCGATTGCAAGACAATAATGCGTGAATTTGAATGCACCATAGCTGATTAGAGAGAGAAAAAAATGAAATAGGCCAGGAAAACCTATAATAACCGGGGTAATAAATAACTCTGCTACCAAGGGTGACTGAGCAGCAGACTTTTCAAAAAGTATTGACAAATCCTCTCGCACAAAGTTTAGGCTAAAAAAATAGACGTCGGTCAAAACCCATTGCGCATTTGATAAAGGGATATTTCTTTTTGGGAACAATTATTACTAAATTACTTACATTACCTTCGTGCATTTAAATACAAACGTTTTTCATATTAACTAAAACAAAGGAAAGGGATCATTTACTAGCACAATAACTGATATTGTCTTTGTTATGATGTCATTATTTTGGATTTTCTCGCATCCCATGTTGAAGGTGAGAGTCTTCCAAAATGGACAACATATAGCTTGGGATGTTATTTCTTTTATCATGAAAGATTTCTGTCTTTGAGAATTTTATCATGTGTTCCTCTTGCATTTACTAACTCTTTGAGGTTAGGAAACCTTTCGGTTTTCATTGTGCTGTTCGTGATATTCACCTTTTCATACGCACCTTAAACAAGTAAAATGGTGAAATTGACAAGTGAGCAGAGAAAACTGACATATGAGACAAGAAATAACTTGAAACAAGGCCCTATAAACGTTGAGAAGCAGAAGATCTAATACGGTTTTAAGACCGAAGTAACACAATTATCTGGCATTGATCCATATTTTGTGTATCAGCCTTGACTTGGTTTAGGTCCTAAGAAGATTTTGACCGGACTTTTTAATGCATCTGGAGCTCTTTCATCCGCGGCAGAAAATATTATTAAAAGGAGATCAATAGATAAAGAATATGATACGATTGATCATGAAACAGATTTCAAGGTCACAATGATTAAAGACTTTTTAATCATAAGCTTCCAAAGTTATGTGATACGCACTGTATTTGTCATTGTCATGTTAGCGCATTATTTGTTGACGAACAAGACGATTAAAAATGCCTTTTTTCTGACATTGTGTGGCGTCGAATGTGCAGAGGAAGGCCGCAAATAGATGTGAATTGTCCAATCCATAAAGTTAAGTGTGACGTCATAAGCTTCTCAAGTTGTCAAGGTTGCTGTTTTAAAAACTTTGTGCTTAACAATGGAGTTAGGCCAACTGAATAGGCCATTTTCGTAATGTAGGCCTAATAACATTTAATGCACAAATTTTGTAACAAAATATTTCATTCACCTGAGAGTGTGTGTGTGTGTGTGTGTGTATGTGTATTGGGTTTTTACAGACGTGTATCAATCAGATTTGATTATTTACGTCTGGGGACCGACCTTTAAACCGATACGAATAATATACGAATAACTGATACGAATAATTGTATTTAGATAGTCTGAATGCGACAAGCTATAATGTTTGTCCTATTAACAATTAATGTATGTCATTCTGACTACTGAAGTGAATTATTCCCAACAGGTGAATTAAATAATGTGTTACATGGCACTTAAATATGACGTAAGTACTTTGGTAGTCTTTGAATAAACTGTGTCACATTACCCCTTCCCTTTCATACCTCTGCTTTTCCTTGGTTACTGTCTCTAATGCAGAGCCTCAACAGATGCTTAGCGTTCATAGGGCTCAGCTCGGGTAAAAAAGGCGTACAGATGACACGCTTGCCCACGAATACCTTTCTGATGAAGGCAACAATCCACCATTCAGAGAAGTGAGAGATATAGAGGTCAAGGTCTCGCTCTCTAACATCACATCGAGAGTCACCATTGGCAAAGGCAGTCAACGAAAAACTGTCGGAGCCTTTTAATTGAAAACACAAGACATATGTGTAATCGCAATTTGTTCTTCTTTGCAAAATCTAAAACAAGGCAAAGTAAATACAAATACGAATTTCAAAGAACGCAGAAGCGACGGGGGTAGTACCCCATCTTTTTACCACCCATCTCCGTTATACGATAGATCATCCCCAACTAATACCTCTTTAAAAGAAAAAAAGGAGTCATGCTTGAAGCAGAAGGAAATAGCTTAAGACGGTTTCTCACCAAAAAAAAAGGTTAAAACAAACCCTTTACATCGAAATTGATGACATTGTATCAATTTTTTTGGAAATTGCAGACCACAGGTGCTGCGCTCTTTTTTTAGCAACCCCGTATAACAACCACAAGCAATTTGCTTCTAAGGGTGTCCTATACCGTATTATGTTTACTATGTTACTCATTTGTATGTACATGTTTCATTTTATGGTTAAATAAAAAGTTTCATACGGCCGTATAACAAAAAACAAAAACAAAAAGTTGATATCGCCATATAGTCAGGTCAATTTATGGGAGAAAAGTAACGACCCCCCCCCCAACAAAAAAATGCAACAAAGGTATTTCAAGGGATATCAGAAACAACGTAGGCCTACTAAAAATCTAACAAAATCAGACCCCCTAAAAGTTGTTATTTTCAAAATGGCGTCCAAGATGGCAGCCATTACGTTAGATACATCTAACGTAAGATACATCTATCTTAGAGAAGTGATTTTAATGTCTATACATATAGGTTTGGAGGTTCGAAGAATCCATTCATACTAAAACTGTTTTGTTGCATTTGGGGTCAAACCCTAAATTGACCCGAACATTTTGAAAAGTGGTCTCATTGTTTTTTTAATGAAGCGATGGGTGATCGAATGATGGTAACATTAAAATATAATGCGTCTAATCAAAGACATGCAGTTAATAACAACTAAATTAATCATACCCCTTGTTAATGTTTTTTGTGTTTGTCCTAACTCAATAATGAAAGGTGGAGTGGTTGGATTAGGGCCTGTGTTGAATACTTTAACATGTAAGTTTGAATATGTCACATTCAAACATAAATCAAGACAAGTCAATTTGTCACATACTTTAGAAATTATAAAAAAACTTGGTTTGGGTACGAATAATTTAGTTATTAACTGGAAAAATTGTTACTGCTTTTCCGATGGTACGTCCCAATAGATGCAGAATCGGGACTTTTGAAAATTGCTGAATGAGGTATCGTCACTTTTACTGGATATTTGAACTTTGCATCAGAAGGTAACGCCTTAAGGCCAACACAAATGATTGCTTGGTCCTCCGTTAACAGGTCAACCAGTTCAGCTGGAACTTCAGGTACTGCCTGGATGTCATCAACGCCCCAGATCTCACTTGGATGGAACTGGACTTCAATGCCATACTTCTCGATGCGAATCAAGCCTGACTGCTGATCGGATGCCCCCGTGGAATCACGAATAACATCTTCTACGACCTGTTCAGAAGATGCAGAGTCTATGTTTTGCTGTTCGGGATCTGAGGTCTGCACGTTTGCTTCGGTATTCACCTGTTTTTCGACACACCCGCTTCCCATTTTTGAACCAACGGCTGGATCTACAAAGAAACAAACGAATGAGGTGTTATATATATAGCACAGAATATACATCAGAAACGGTAGTTTATTCCTATCTCATCTGTTCACTCACTATAAACGAATGTGGGAAATCTCAAAGCGACAATATACTATTTTTAGAAATTGGTATATACCCCTACATTGTGATTACATTTTCAGGGAGGATTCCAATATTTGTTTCTCTCTCTACATGGTCCAAGAAACTGCTTAAGCATCATACTTTGCAGTTGGGTGCGATGAAAAGAGGGCAGACAAAGGAAAAGAAACACCTGTCAAAATATAAAGGACACCTGTCAGATTTGAAAAGAGGCAATTAAAAAAGGTGAAGGGACACTTATCAGAGACGGTAAGAGGCACTCCTTGTACCTGAAAAGGGGCATTAACCTAAGATGAATAGGGGCACTTTTTACAAAGGAAAAAGGGAACTTGTCGAAGGAAAGGGGCACCTATCATATTTTAATAGAGGCATTCATCACAGATGTGAGAAAGTTATGATGGCTCCTATGGGAAACGCAAACGCAAACAATTGACGTACACCTATGCAACAAATTTTTCGTGTTTTGTTCAAGACGTAAAAATCAAATATTGACGTAAACCTTTGTTTGGTACTTTTTCATTTTTCTGTACTCAATGGTCCTGCGGGTTCGCGCGTGCGTGAAGTTAGCGACCGAAATGATCATCATCAATTCATAATGTGAATTACTTGCATGAATTTAATGAGGATCTGAGATTACAGTCGCTAACTTTACGCACGCACGCGCCCGCACCCCATCGTCGGTATGTTTGCTGTGAAACCTGTGAGAAAGTGCATTTATACTAATATCTTTGTTCTTAGGAAAAATACTACAAAAAATATAAGAAAATTGACACGAACCAGGTAAGAAAGATAACGACTTTTCAATCATTACCATATTTTGAACAATTGTTAAAGATTTAGTTGATGTTTGGTATGTTATAGTAGGGTATCTCCATTCAAGTGCTATGTTAAGCTGTGTTATAATGCCAACGTTGTCTCCTGCAGGGACGTCATATGCTATTGCGCAATACAGCTCCGAAACTGGACTTTTTCTCTAAGCGGTCTGAGTCGTCATTTTTAAAGCTAGATTCTAGAATTATTGATGATTTCTAAGAAAAATTATTGTCATATTCGGAATATCCGTCAAAAACTCTTATTCATGTCCTTTTTATTTTATTTTAAGCCCGTTTTGATTAGAGGGGCCCTTTAAAGACTGCGCATAGCTCAGTTGTGCATTGTGTACTTGTGACATGAATTTTTTGTAAGAGATTTTTGTTTATATAATTTACATTCATATCTTTTTGTAAAATCAAACAGCAAAAATGACCAGTTAATTTGTGTTATCATTGTGTGGACACACATCCCCCCTGCTATCATACATACATATAGGACAAAGGCAAAGGCAATAAAGGCAAATGAAACGAAGCCTTGTTCTCAGCATCCCACTTATCCTCCATTATACTGTTTTATATTAATTTCAGGTTTTCCAAAGCTGGTAAAGTAAGTTATGTAGTTTCTTTTGTTTAATGTTCACTATTTTAGGCTCAAACTTTTAGAGTAGATCACTAAATTCACATAAAAAACTGTGATTTGACTTATTGTGAAACCTTCATATATTCTTGAGATTTGTCAATTCTAAATTTGTTTACTTATAACTGCTATGGTTATTTGTTCACTTCTTGTAATTTGCTTTTAAACATTTCCTTTGTTGACTCATTTGAAACAATCTAGATTTATCAAAACTGTGATTTGACTTATTATTGCCAAGCCTTGATTGAGTACGTCACCATTCATGAGAGTGGGAAACCTGTTGTCAGTGAAGATAGTTACATATATGAATACAATTGATTATATAGTTTTGAAATAAAATTGTTCAAGATTCAAGATTCAAGATAATTTATTGGTCCATGCATGCAAACATTACATATAAATTTTGCTTCCAATGGCTGTTTTGACAGTGAACATACAAATGATACAACATACAATACAAAATTCAACAATAGAAAACGATGTACATAAATATGGATACTTATTGACAATGTGCATGTGCCCCTTAATTTCATTCAAAGACCCCCGTCCACCCATTGTGATTTTAGGCTACCATATTAACTTCGATAATGCGATAGATTCCAATGTCAATTTTGGTGATAAATATTTCAGATTCAGATGAAAGGAGTGATGTCTACTGTATTGTCTACAATTACCATGCGTCATAAATTACCATGTCTCATAATATTTCCCGTGAGCTTGCCCTCCCCCTCACGCCCCATCCGCTAGGGCCCGATCCACAGTCTCCAGTTATCCGTTATCCGTTTAATTGCACTTCAATAGCTATCGAAAACAACAATAACAATTCCAAATCGAGTAGGAAATGCATGATTATAAAGATAGCTTTATGTATAGTTATCGCGTCTTAGTTGAATTATACATATGTATGGAATTGGGGACAAGTGAATTCCGAAAACGGGAAAGGCGAATACACGAGGAGGGCACATTCTTATTCCAGAACGGTTGAACCTGAAACACTCCTCGAATCTGTGATTATTTTAACAATTCGACGAGAAAGAGCCTTTCAAAGCATTTCATGATGTTTGATGTTAGCGCCGCCGGAAATCATTTGGTTCCTGAGCTTTGTTTTTTTCTTAGGGATGGGTATAATTGTGGATGTCTTCCACAGTTTGGGGATAACCCCTGTATCCAAGCACATTTGAATAATACGACATAACAATGGAGGTAATGTCTATGCCAAAAGCAATTAAAGGGCCGCCGCAGCATTCCCACGGTCACATACTTAGCAGTCACAAACGTAAGGGTAGCCGCAGGGCAGACTTTTAATTTGTGGAGAAAACCTGCGGCTGCCATACGGCCTTTGAAGTGATGACGCAGGGTCGCCTTAGGACGTCCCTGCGGCGGCCGTAGGCTTTTGACAAATACCAAGGCAGACGCAAGATAAATTATCTTGAATCTTGAATCTTGAACAACGCCATGGGGCCCCCAATCACACATATATGAATATTTATGTCGGGGGCTCCTACCCCACCATCGTTCAGGAGGTCCTAATAAAGCCCTGTACTAAAATTGGCGTTTGTACAACAACAACTCGATGTTATATTACCTTATAAATTATTTGTGGGCTACGAGGCGACGTTCCTGCCTCACACCCTTATACGATATTCTTGCCAGGGCCTCCTACCCTTAAATTGTTCGGTAGGTCCTAAGGAAGCCCTGTACCAAAAATGGCGTTTGTACAACTACAAATAAATGTTATATTACCCTCCAAATCATTTGGGGGCTACGAGGCGACGCCCTGCCTCACACCCTTATATGATATTTTGCCGGAGGCTCCTACCCTTATTTCGTTCAGTAGGTCATAAGGAAGCCCTCTACCAAAAATGGCAACTGTACAACAACAAATCAATGTTATATTACCTTTTAAATCATTTGGGGCTACGAGGCGACGCCCCGCCCCACACCCTTATATGATACTTTGCCGGGGCTCCTACTCTAAAATCGTTCAGTAGGTCCTAAGGAAGCCCTGTACCAAAACGGCATTTTGTACAACAACAAATCAATGTTTTAAAATCGTTTGCGGGCTCCAAAGACGCCCCCGCCCCCACACCCTTAAATTGAAATTTTTGCCTGGGGCTTCTAGCCTAATATCGTTAAATAGGTCCTAAGGAAGCCCTGTACCAAAAATGATGCTTTTATCCGGCAAGTAACGATAATCGATAAATTTTACCCTAAGCCACCTGACTACCAGGGATAGCCAGGGATATGTAGATGAACTGAATAGATTTTGGGCAAATTCGCCTAAGGTCAAAGGTCAAGGTAATTTGAACTTTGGCTCAAACTCCCCTTTTATTACCAATAACTAAAGCCAGAATATCAAATGGTAATGCAATTTGGTAGGAAGGATAGAAATAAAAAGGCAAGCTTTTTGTGTAAGGGTATAGGAGTGAAAAACCAACGAACTTTGGCTAAACAGTCATTCTTTTCACCTATAACTTCAGCCAGGAATGACCAATTAAAATGGGATTTGGTACGAAGGGTAGAAGTGAATAGCCCAATATTTGTGTGAAAGGTCAAATATCAAGGTCGACGGTCAATGAACTTTGGCTAAAGATGCCATTTTTTTTATTCTGAACCTTGTTAAATAGGGGTGAAAGGTCAAATGTGATATGTAATGATCACTGCGTTAACATGCGGAGGCATCCCAGTTGACTGCACGGCAGTCAATAACCCTAGTTTTCTTTGTTTTTTAAGGCATACCAATCGTTTGTAATGTCATTTCACCTACAATTAGATCCTTCGGTTTGGTGCTCACAGAAATGTTTAAACTAGTTATAATCAGGCCCGTAGCTACGGGGCACGGGGCACCTGCCCTGGTTATAATACCGTGAGCCCTTTTCGATTTCTTTGTGATAC
>CP137670.1:2683696-2712873 GCA_037976565.1 Mesocentrotus franciscanus | reverse complement strand
AAGTGATAGCAACTGATGAACAAAATATTGAGAAAAGATTATGATCAAAATCATGATCATAAATTTAATGAAAATATAGATATAGAGAAGGAGAGAGAGGAGACGAGTTATTGACATGTAAAAATACATGAGCTGGACCGAGGAAGAAAAGGAATCAGAATGCATACACTTTGAAGGAGAGGACATGGTAGGGGTGAAATAAGAATACAAAGGGGCAAAATGAAGAGCTAGAAATTAAAGAAAATTACAATAGATATCGGAGGAGAACGAGAACCAGAGGCCGGGAAAGGGAGAGGGTGAGAGAGTATACAATGAGAGCAGAGACAGAGGAGCTAGGCAGAGCAGAGAGGGAGACAGAGATAGGGAGAGAGAGTGAAAGAGTAGAGAGATGCAATGAGAGAGAGCAAGAAGGATAGAGGCAGATCAAAGAGAGGAAACAGAGCAACAGAGAGCAAGAGAAAGAGATGCAATGGAGAACGATGCTTTTAATATTTCCAGCATAAATAGAATTGAATATTTACTATATTATAGAAAGAGAAGTTATAAACATGTAAACAATTATATGTCCGCGGGAGAGACGTAAAGATTGCATATACCTGGGCTGAATTACTGGAAAGTATAAACGTCTGGGAAGGAGACTAAACATCATGAAAATGGGATGATTTGATATATTCCAACAGACTTGGGAGATTAACCCTATAGGTTTAATACACGACAAGGAATCAGATTTCCATAGGGTTGTACTCAAACGATTGACATTCTTCTCCCATAGATATAACACGCAAAATTAGGCATTTTATTACATTGTTTGTGATTATATATGATAATATGTTATAATAGTCGAAGAAGATCATAAAATCAAATTTAAAACGACGGCAAAAAAAAAAAAAAAAATGACCCACCAGGAATCGAACTTGGGTCGCCGGAATGGGAGGCAAGTGCTATGACCACTATACCAAAATAATCCACATAGACATTACACGTGAACGGAAAATGGAATTCTCAAATCCCACTTTGCAAGTGAAATATGAGCTTGATCCCGGCATCTGATCGAAAAATAAAGGGCACACTTACGATAGCTTATTGTCTCAGCTACAACATACTCGAAGCTCGGCGAAAACAAAACTAAAACGACGGAGATATTGCTCGCGAAAGACGGGAATGTAGAATCCAGTTTAGAAAAAGTCATGTCCCATAGAGAATACACGCAAAATGTGAAAAATTGACATGCCTCCTTTAATCCCAAAAATACGTCATGATGCCTTTGTCAAAATGAAAATCGTGGTGACTGCATTTGTAGAGAATTGTCTCAGCTAGAACATATCAAAATTTGGAAGAAAATCGATCAATATTTACAGAGATACAATCAATTTTCCAAAAATATGCTGACGTCATAATATGCAAATTGAAATTTTGAGTTCGGAGGCCGATATGATGACGTCATGAGTTGATTGAGGGTCAAATGAGACATGAAATCATATCTCCGACTCATAATCTATCCAAATATGAAAAAAATTGGGGTATCCATCCATTCTGAAGAGTTACAATGAGTTTTGTATAGGCATGTTTTTGCCTATGTATTGTGGATAGAATAGCGCGGTCCGCGGGTGCTGTTATACTTTGACGGACGCTCATTGCGTTATTACTGGTCAGAAAAAGTGAACAAGGTATCAAAATGCTTGGAAAAATGTGCCAAATATGATGCAGAAAAATTCGGTGATTTGATGTTGCAAAATGCCAAAACGCGCGAAAACGCGCGCGCATAAGTGCGCGCGCAAATTTTGAAAATGCTTAAAATGGCCTGAAACGTGTGCAAACAAAATTTGGGACGAATGGAGCATTTTGAAATTTTGATGCGCGCGTACGCGCGCGTCGAGGTGCGCACGCGGATTTTGTCGACATTTTTGTTGACCTTTGACCTAAAATTGATGTATACCAAATATGGTTGATTTTTGATGACTCGTTATCGAGATAAGATAATGACCTGATGTTTACAAAATGGCGCCTGGATGACGTCACGATGACCCCATGACCTTGAAAGTTACTGAACTTGATATTATAGGGCCTGATGACTGACAGAAATTCGAAGGAAATTGACCATGTCGATTTCGAGTAAACGTTTACACAAAAAAGTGTACGGATGAAATAAAAATAAATAAATAAATAAATAAATAAAGAAAGAAAATTCTGACGAAATCAATAGGTGATCTGTCAATGACAGATCACCTAATAAATAATAAATAAATAATAAAGAAAGAAAATTCTGACGAAATCAATAGGTGATCTGTCGTTGACAGACCACCTAACTAGAAAAGTAATTCGTCATCAGGACGAATTAGGTGATCTGTCTTCAATTCTTATGATCATGCTAATCTTCAATTCAATGATCCAATTTAATGATGTTAATGTAAAATGATGTATTAAGATATGAACTGATGAATGAAGTACTGATGAACTGATAGATTGAACTGATGTGAAATGAACTGAATTGATGAGCTAAACTGATGAACTGATGAATGAACTGATAGATTGAACTGTGACCTGAACTGAAGTGATAACTTAACTGATGAACAAAATATTGAGAAAGATTATGATCAAAATCATGATCATAATGAAATTTAATGAAAATATAGATATAGAGAAGGAGAGAGGGAGACGAGTTATTGACATGTAAAAATACATGAGCTGGACCGAGGGAAGAAAGAGGAATCAGAATGCATACACTTTGAAGGAGAGAGGACATGGTAGGGGTGAAATAAGAATACAAAGGGCAAAATGAAGAGCTAGAGGAAATTAAAGAAAATTACAATAGATATCGGAGGAGAACGAGAACCAGAGGCCGGGAAAGGGAGAGGGTGAGAGAGTATACAATGAGAGGCAGAGACAGAGGGAGCTAGGCAGAGCAAGAGAGGGAGACAGAGATAGGGAGAGAGTGAAAGAGTAGAGAGAGATGCAATGAGAGAGCAAGAGAAGGATAGAGGGCAGATCAAGAGAGGGGAAGGGAAACAGAGCAAGAGAGAGCAAGAGAAAGAGATGCAATGGAGAACGATGCTTTAATATTTCCAGCATAAATAGAATTGAATATTTACTATATTATAGAGAAAGAGAGAAGTTATAGACATGTAAACAATTCTATGTCCACGGGAGAGACGTAAACATTGCATATACCTGGGCTGAATAACTGGAAAGTATAAACGTCTGGGAAGGAGACTAAACATCATGAAAATGGGATGATTTGATATATTCCAACAGACTTGGGAGATTAACCCTATAGGTTTAATACACGACAAGGAATCAGATTTCCCATAGGGTTGTACTCAAACGATTGACATTCTTCTCCCATAGATATAACACGCAAAATTAGGCATTTTATTACATTGTTTGTGATTGTATATGATAATATGTTATAATAGTCGAAGAAGATCATAAAATCAAATTTAAAACGACGGCAAAAAAAAAAAAATGACCCACCAGGAATCGAACTTGGGTCGCCGGAATGGGAGGCAAGTGCTATGACCACTATACCAAAATAATCCACATAGACATTACACGTGAACGGAAAATGGAATTCTCAAATCCCACTTTGCAAGTGAAATATGAGCATGATCCCGGCATCTGATCGAAAAATAAAGGGCACACTTGTGATAGCTTATTGTCTCAGCTACAACATACTCGAAGCTCAGCGAAAACAAAGCTAAAACGACGGAGATATTGCTCGCGAAAGACGGGAATGTAGAATCCAGTTTTGGAAAAAGTCATGTCC
Source organism: Mesocentrotus franciscanus (assembly GCA_037976565.1). Lineage (NCBI taxonomy): Eukaryota > Metazoa > Echinodermata > Echinoidea > Camarodonta > Strongylocentrotidae > Mesocentrotus > Mesocentrotus franciscanus. Next base: position 2,709,110 of record CP137670.1, on the reverse strand, counting down.
CATAGAGAATACACGCAAAATGTGAAAAATTGACATGCCTCCTTTAATCGCAAAAATACGCCATGATGCCTTTGTCAAAATGAAAAATCGTGGTGACTGCATTTGTAGAGAATTGTCTCAGCTAGAACATATCAAAATTTGGAAGAAAATCGATCAATATTTACAGAGATACAATCAATTTTCCAAAAATATGCTGACGTCATAATATGCAAATTGAAATTTTGAGTTCGGAGGCCATATGATGACGTCATGAGTTAATTGAGGGTCAAATGAGACATGAAATCATATCTCCGACTCATAATCTATCCAAATATGAAAAAAATTGGGGTATCCATCCATTCTGAAGAGTTACAATGAGTTTTGTATAGGCATGTTTTTGCCTATGTATTGTGGATAGAGATAGCGCGGTCCGCGGGTGCTGTTATACTTTGACGGACGCTCATTGCGTTATTACTGGTCAGAAAAAGTTAAACAAGGTATCAAAATGCTTGGAAAAATGTGCCAAATATGATGACAGAAAAATTTGGTGATTTGATGTTGCAAAATGCCAATACGCGCGAAAACGCGCGCGCATAAGTGCGCGCGCAAATTTTGAAAATGCTTAAAATGGCCTGAAACGTGTGCAAACAAAATTTGGGACGAATTGGAGCATTTTGAAATTTTGATGCGCGCGTACGCGCGTCGAGGTGCGCACGCGGATTTTGTCGACATTTTTGTTGACCTTTGACCTAAAATTGATGTATACCAAATATGGTTGATTTTTGATGACTCGTTATCGAGATAAGATAATGACCTGATGTTTACAAAATGGCGCCTGGATGACGTCACGATGACCCCATGACCTTGAGAAAGTTACTAGAACTTGATATTATAGGGCCTGATGACTGACAGAAATTCGAAGGAAATTGACCATGTCGATTTCGAGTAAACGTTTACACAAAAAGTGTACGGATGAAATAAAAATAAATAGAATGATATAACTGATGACTGACAGAAATTCAAGGAAAATGACCATGTCGATGTCTACACAAAAAAGTGTACGGATGAAATAAAAATAAACTAGAAAAGTAATTCGTCATCAGGACGAATTAGGTGATCTGTCTTCAATTCTTATGATCATGCTAATCTTCAATTCAATGATCCAATTTAATGATGTTAATGTAAAATGATGTATTAAGATATGAACTGATGAATGAAGTACTGATGAACTGATAGATTGAACTGATGTGAAATGAACTGAATTGATGAGCTAAACTGATGAACTGATGAATGAACTGATAGATTGAACTGTGACCTGAACTGAAGTGATAACTTAACTGATGAACAAAATATTGAGAAATGATTATGATCAAAATCATGATCATAATGAAATTTAATGAAAATATAGATATAGAGAAGGAGAGAGGGAGACGAGTTATTGACATGTAAAAATACATGAGCTGGACCGAGGGAAGAAAGAGGAATCAGAATGCATACACTTTGAAGGAGAGAGGACATGGTAGGGGTGAAATAAGAATACAAAGGGCAAAATGAAGAGCTAGAGGAAATTAAAGAAAATTACAATAGATATCGGAGGGAGAACGAGAACCAGAGGCCGGGAAAGGGAGAGGGTGAGAGAGTATACAATGAGAGGCAGAGACAGAGGGAGCTAGGCAGAGCAAGAGAGGGAGACAGAGATAGGGAGAGAGTGAAAGAGTAGAGAGAGAGATGCAATGAGAGAGCAAGAGAAGGATAGAGGGCAGATCAAGAGAGGAAGGAAACAGAGCAAGAGAGAGCAAGAGAAAGAGATGCAATGGAGAACGATGCATTTAATATTTCCAGCATAAATAGAATTGAATATTTACTATATTATAGAGAAAGAGAGAAGTTATAGACATGTAAACAATTCTATGTCCACGGGAGAGACGTAAACATTGCATATACCTGGGCTGAATAACTGGAAAGTATAAACGTCTGGGAAGGAGACTAAACATCATGAAAATGGGATGATTTGATATATTCCAACAGACTTGGGAGATTAACCCTATAGGTTTAATACACGACAAGGAATCAGATTTCCCATAGGGTTGTACTCAAACGATTGACATTCTTCTCCCATAGATATAACACGCAAAATTAGGCATTTTATTACATTGTTTGTGATTGTATATGATAATATGTTATAATAGTCGAAGAAGATCATAAAATCAAATTTAAAACGACGGCAAAAAAAAAAAAATGACCCACCAGGAATCGAACTTGGGTCGCCGGAATGGGAGGCAAGTGCTATGACCACTATACCAAAATAATCCACATAGACATTACACGTGAACGGAAAATGGAATTCTCAAATCCCACTTTGCAAGTGAAATATGAGCATGATCCCGGCATCTGATCGAAAAATAAAGGGCACACTTGTGATAGCTTATTGTCTCAGCTACAACATACTCAAAGCTCAGCGAAAACAAAACTAAAACGACGGAGATATTGCTCGCGAAAGACGGAATGTAGAATCCAGTTTTGAAAAAGTCATGTCCCATAGAGAATACACGCAAAATGTGAAAAATTGACATGCCTCCTTTAATCGCAAAAATACGCCATGATGCCTTTGTCAAAATGAAAAATCGTGGTGACTGCATTTGTAGAGAATTGTCTCAGCTAGAACATATCAAAATTTGGAAGAAAATCGATCAATATTTACAGAGATACAATCAATTTTCCAAAAATATGCTGACGTCATAATATGCAAATTGAAATTTTGAGTTCGGAGGCCATTATGATGACGTCATGAGTTAATTGAGGGTCAAATGAGACATGAAATCATATCTCCGACTCATAATCTATCCAAATATGAAAAAAATTGGGGTATCCATCCATTCTGAAGAGTTACAATGAGTTTTGTATAGGCATGTTTTTGCCTATGTATTGTGGATAGAGATAGCGCGGTCCGCGGGTGCTGTTATACTTTGACGGACGCTCATTGCGTTATTACTGGTCAGAAAAAGTGAACAAGGTATCAAAATGCTTGGAAAAATGTGCCAAATATGATGCAGAAAAATTTGGTGATTTGATGTTGCAAAATGCCAATACGCGCGAAAACGCGCGCGCATAAGTGCGCGCGCAAATTTTGAAAATGCTTAAAATGGCCTGAAACGTGTGCAAACAAAATTTGGGACGAATTGGAGCATTTTGAAATTTTGATGCGCGTACGCGCGCGTCGAGGTGCGCACGCGGATTTTGTCGACATTTTTGTTGACCTTTGACCTAAAATTGATGTATACCAAATATGGTTGATTTTTGATGACTCGTTATCGAGATAAGATAATGACCTGATGTTTACAAAATGGCGCCTGGATGACGTCACGATGACCCCATGACCTTGAGAAAGTTACTAGAACTTGATATTATAGGGCCTGATGACTGACAGAAATTGAAGGAAATTGACCATGTCGATTTCGAGTAAACGTTTACACAAAAAGTGTACGGATGAAATAAAAATAAACTAGAAAAGTAATTCGTCATCAGGACGAATTAGGTGATCTGTCTTCAATTCTTATGATCATGCTAATCTTCAATTCAATGATCCAATTTAATGATGTTAATGTAAAATGATGTATTAAGATATGAACTGATGAATGAAGTACTGATGAACTGATAGATTGAACTGATGTGAAATGAACTGAATTGATGAGCTAAACTGATGAACTGATGAATGAACTGATAGATTGAACTGTGACCTGAACTGAAGTGATAACTTAACTGATGAACAAAATATTGAGAAAGATTATGATCAAAATCATGATCATAATGAAATTTAATGAAAATATAGATATAGAGAAGGAGAGAGGGAGACGAGTTATTGACATGTAAAAATACATGAGCTGGACCGAGGGAAGAAAGAGGAATCAGAATGCATACACTTTGAAGGAGAGAGGACATGGTAGGGGTGAAATAAGAATACAAAGGGCAAAATGAAGAGCTAGAGGAAATTAAAGAAAATTACAATAGATATCGGAGGGAGAACGAGAACCAGAGGCCGGGAAAGGGAGAGGGTGAGAGAGTATACAATGAGAGGCAGAGACAGAGGGAGCTAGGCAGAGCAAGAGAGGGAGACAGAGATAGGGAGAGAGTGAAAGAGTAGAGAGAGAGATGCAATGAGAGAGCAAGAGAAGGATAGAGGGCAGATCAAGAGAGGGAAGGAAACAGAGCAAGAGAGAGCAAGAGAAAGAGATGCAATGGAGAACGATGCTTTTAATATTTCCAGCATAAATAGAATTGAATATTTACTATATTATAGAGAAAGAGAGAAGTTATAGACATGTAAACAATTCTATGTCCGCGGGAGAGACGTAAACATTGCATATACCTGGGCTGAATAACTGGAAAGTATAAACGTCTGGGAAGGAGACTAAACATCATGAAAATGGGATGATTTGATATATTCCAACAGACTTGGGAGATTAACCCTATAGGTTTAATACACGACAAGGAATCAGATTTCCCATAGGGTTGTACTCAAACGATTGACATTCTTCTCCCATAGATATAACACGCAAAATTAGGCATTTTATTACATTGTTTGTGATTGTATATGATAATATGTTATAATAGTCGAAGAAGATCATAAAATCAAATTTAAAACGACGGCAAAAAAAAAAAAATGACCCACCAGGAATCGAACTTGGGTCGCCGGAATGGGAGGCAAGTGCTATGACCACTATACCAAAATAATCCACATAGACATTACACGTGAACGGAAAATGGAATTCTCAAATCCCACTTTGCAAGTGAAATATGAGCATGATCCCGGCATCTGATCGAAAAATAAAGGGCACACTTGTGATAGCTTATTGTCTCAGCTACAACATACTCAAAGCTCAGCAAAAACAAAACTAAAACGACGGAGATATTGCTCGCGAAAGACGGGAATGTAGAATCCAGTTTTGAGAAAAAGTCATGTCCCATAGAGAATACACGCAAAATGTGAAAAATTGACATGCCTCCTTTAATCGCAAAAATACGCCATGATGCCTTTGTCAAAATGAAAAATCGTGATGACTGCATTTGTAGAGAATTGTCTCAGCTAGAACATATCAAAATTTGGAAGAAAATCGATCAATATTTACAGAGATACAATCAATTTTCCAAAAATATGCTGACGTCATAATATGCAAATTGAAATTTTGAGTTCGGAGGCCATTATGATGACGTCATGAGTTAATTGAGGGTCAAATGAGACATGAAATCATATCTCCGACTCATAATCTATCCAAATATGAAAAAAATTTGGAGTTCCCATCCATTCTGAAGAGTTACAATGAATTTTGTATAGGCATGTTTTGCCCATGTATTGTGGATAGAGATAGCGCGGTCCGCGGGTGCTGTTATACTTTGACGGACGCTCATTGCGTTATTACTGGTCAGAAAAAGGTGAACAAGGTATCAAAATGCTTGGAAAAATATGCCAAATATGATGACAGAGAAAATTTGGCGATTCTATGTTGCAAAATGCCAAAACGCGCGAAAACGCGCGCGCATGCGCGTGCGCGTTTTTGCAAAATGCTTAAAATGGCCTGAAACGTATCCAAAATGAATTTGAGACGATTTAGAGCATTTTGAAATTTTGCGCGCGCGACGCGCGGACGTACGCATGCGCGCGCGTTTTTTGACCTGAAATTGACCGGACGGATATTGACCTTGATCATGATAAATATGAATGAAAAATGACTTTCCGTTATGAAGATATGATCATGAGTTGAAAGTACCAAAAAACACAAAATGGCGCCTGGATGACGTCATGAAGACTTGATGACCTTGAAAATGTTACTGTCACGTCTCATGACTATGACCTATGACTGTGCCAAAATTGAAAGAAATTGACCGAACCGATCTTGAGTTATCCTCTACACAAAAAAGGGGCGGAAATAAATAAAAATAAATAAAGAAGAAAGAAAATTCTGACGAAATCAATAGGTGATCTGTCAATGACAGATCACCTAATAAAGAATAAATAAATAAATAAATAAATAAAGAAAGAAAATTCTGACAAAATCAATAGGTGATCTGTCAATGACAGATCACCTAATAAATAAATAAATAATAAATAATAATAAAGAAAGAAAATTCTGACGAAATCAATAGGTGATCTGTCAATGACAGATCACCTAATAAATAAATAAATAAATAATAAAGAAAGAAAATTCTGACGAAATCAATAGGTGATCTGTCAATGACAGATCACCTAATAAATAAATAAATAATAAATAATAAAAAAGTAATTCGTCATGAGGACGAATTAGGTGGTCTGTTATTAAGTCATCTTAGTAATCTGAATAACTGAATTTGTAGAAAATTGTCTTAGCTACAACATATCAAAATTTGGAAGAAAATCGATCCATATTTACAGAGATACAATCAATTTTCCAAAAATATGCTGACGTCATAATATGCAAATTCGTATTTTGAGTTCCAAGGCCTTTATGATGATGTCACGATATTTGTACTGGCAAAATGAGACATGAAATCATATCTCCAACTCATACTCTATCTAAATAGAAAAAAATTGAGGGGTATTCAGGCATTCTGACGAGCTATGGCGGATTTGATATAGACATGTTTTTACCACTTTTACATTATATTGCCCATTGACGCGCGCACGAATTTTAAAGTTTGACGCACGCGTGTGGCATTATAGAAGGTTGAGAATGACTGGAAATAGTTGGAAATTGTCAAAAATAGTGTCAGGAATACAAACCATGCAAAAAAACGGCGTTTTACGTTTTGTACGCGCTGTGCGCGCGCATAACGCACGCGCGGACGCGCACGGACGGAAATTTTTGAAATGCTTAAAATGACCTGATTCGCACTCTTCTTCAATAGTTAAGTGATTTTGAGCATTTTTAAATTTTGACGCGCGCTTACGCGCGCGTCATGACGTTTATGTGACCTTTGATGACATGAGCTGTTGACCCTTGACCTGAAGTATATGTGATATGAATATGAAAGACCTTTGATGACGCATCATGAATTAAGATATGATTGATAATGTGATTTCACAAAATGGCGCCTAGATGACGTCACGATGACCTGATGACCTTGATAATAATGCTGGCACTTGACGTTGATACGCCTGATGACTGAAAAAAATTTGATGAAAATTAATTGAGCCGAATTTGAGCAATCACGCTCACAAGAAAGTGGTGGAAAATAAAAATAAACAATTGCGTTACCGATATACCAAAACTTTTCCCATAGCGATTACACGTGAACGGAAAATGGAAAATGGAATTCTCAAATCCCACTTTGCAAGTGAAATATGAGCATGATCCCGGCATCTGATCGAAAAATAAAGGGCACACTTGTGATAGCTTATTGTCTCAGCTACAACATACTCGAAGCTCAGCAAAACAAAGCTAAAACGACGGAGATATTGCTCGCGAAAGACGGGAATGTAGAATCCAGTTTTGAAAAAGTCATGTCCCATAGAGAATACACGCAAAATGTGAAAAATTGACATGCCTCCTTTAATCGCAAAAATACGCCATGATGCCTTTGTCAAAATGAAAAATCGTGATGACTGCATTTGTAGAGAATTGTCTCAGCTAGAACATATCAAAATTTGGAAGAAAATCGATCAATATTTACAGAGATACAATCAATTTTCCAAAAATATGCTGACGTCATAATATGCAAATTGAAATTTTGAGTTCGGAGGCCATATGATGACGTCATGAGTTAATTGAGGGTCAAATGAGACATGAAATCATATCTCCGACTCATAATCTATCCAAATATGAAAAAAATTGGGGTATCCATCCATTCTGAAGAGTTACAATGAGTTTTGTATAGGCATGTTTTTGCCCATGTATTGTGGATAGAGATAGCGCGGTCGCGGGTGCTGTTAACTTTGACGGACGCTCATTGCGTTATTACTGGTTAGAAAAAGATGAACAAGGTATCAAAATGCTTGGAAAAAATATGCCAAACATGATGGCAGAGAAAATTTGGCGATTCTATGTTGCAAAATGCCAAAACGCGCAAAAACGCGCGCGCATAAGTGCGCGCGCGCAAATTTTGAAAATGCTTAAAATGGCCTGAAACGTGTGCAAACAAAATTTGGGACGAATTGGAGCATTTTGAAATTTTGATGCGCGCGTCGAGGTGCGCGCGCGGATTTTGTCGACATTTTTTGTTGACCTTTGACCTAAAATTGATATATACCAAATATGGTTGATTTTTGATGACTCGTTATCGAGATATGATAATGACCTGATGTTTACAAAATGGCGCCTGGATGACGTCACGATGACCCCATGACCTTGAGAAGGTTACTTGAACTTGATATTATAGGGCCTGATGACTGACAGAAATTCGAAGGAAATTGACCATGTCGATTTCGAGTAAACGTTTACACAAAAAAGTGTACGGATTAAATAAAAACTAGACTTTAATTCGTCATGAGAACGAATTAGGTGATCTGTCTTCAGTTCTTATAGTTCATGCTCATCTTCAATTCAATGATCCAATATAATGATGTTAATGTAAAATGATGTATTAAGATATGAATTGATGAATGAAGTACTAATGAACTGATGAACTGATAGATTGAACTGATGTGAAATGAACTGAATTGATGAGCTAAACTGATGAACTGATGAATGAACTGATAGATTGAACTGTGACCTGAACCGAAGTGATAACTTAACTGATGAACAAAATATTGAGAAATGATTATGATCAAAATCATGATCATAATGAAATTTAATGAAAATATAGATATAGAGAAGGAGAGAGGGAGACGAGTTATTGACATGTAAAAATACATGAGCTGGACCGAGGGAAGAAAGAGGAATCAGAATGCATACACTTTGAAGGAGAGAGGATAGTATAAGGAAACATGGTAGGGGTGAAATAAGAATACAAAGGGCAAAATGAAGAGCTAGAGGAAATTAAAGAAAATTACAATAGATATCGGAGGGAGAACGAGAACCAGAGGCCGGGAAAGGGAGAGGGTGAGAGAGTATACAATGAGAGGCAGAGACAGAGGGAGCTAGGCAGAGCAAGAGAGGGAGACAGAGATAGGGAGAGAGTGAAAGAGTAGAGAGAGAGATGCAATGAGAGAGCAAGAGAAGGATAGAGGGCAGATCAAGAGAGGGGAAGGGAAACAGAGCAAGAGAGAGAGAGAGAGAGCAAGAGAAAGAGATGCAATGGAGAACGATGCATTTAATATTTCCAGCATAAATAGAATTGAATATTTACTATATTATAGAAAGAGAGAAGTTATAGACATGTAAACAATTCTATGTCCGCGGGAGAGACGTAAACATTGCATATACCTGGGCTGAATAACTGGAAAGTATAAACGTCTGGGAAGGAGACTAAACATCATGAAAATGGGATGATTTGATATATTCCAACAGACTTGGGAGATTAACCCTATAGGTTTAATACACGACAAGGAATCAGATTTCCCATAGGGTTGTACTCAAACGATTGACATTCTTCTCCCATAGATATAACACGCAAAATTAGGCATTTTATTACATTGTTTGTGATTGTATATGATAATATGTTATAATAGTCGAAGAAGATCATAAAATCAAATTTAAAACGACGGCAAAAAAAAAAAAAAAAATGACCCACCAGGAATCGAACTTGGGTCGCCGGAATGGGAGGCAAGTGCTATGACCACTATACCAAAATAATCCACATAGACATTACACGTGAACGGAAAATGGAATTCTCAAATCCCACTTTGCAAGTGAAATATGAGCATGATCCCGGCATCTGATCGAAAAATAAAGGGCACACTTGTGATAGCTTATTGTCTCAGCTACAACATACTCAAAGCTCAGCGAAAACAAAGCTAAAACGACGGAGATATTGCTCGCGAAAGACGGGAATGTAGAATCCAGTTTTGAGAAAAAGTCATGTCCCATAGAGAATACACGCAAAATGTGAAAAATTGACATGCCTCCTTTAATCGCAAAAATACGCCATGATGCCTTTGTCAAAATGAAAAATCGTGGTGACTGCATTTGTAGAGAATTGTCTCAGCTAGAACATATCAAAATTTGGAAGAAAATCGATCAATATTTACAGAGATACAATCAATTTTCCAAAAATATGCTGACGTCATAATATGCAAATTGAAATTTTGAGTTCGGAGGCCATTATGATGACGTCATGAGTTAATTGAGGGTCAAATGAGACATGAAATCAGATCTCCGACTCATAATCTTTCTAAATATGAATTTTTTAAGGGGTATCCATCCATTCTGAAGAGTTACAATGAATTTTACATAGGCATGTTTTTGCCCATGTATTGTGGATAGACATAGCGCGGTCCGCGGGTGCTGTTATACTTTGACGGACGCTCATTACGTTATTACTGGTCAGAAAAAAGTGAACAAGGTATCAAAATGCTTGGAAAAATGTGCCAAATATGATGCTGAAAAAATTCGGTGATTTGATGTTGCAAAATGCCAATACGCGCGAAAACGCGCGTATGAGTGCGCGCGCAAATTTTGAAAATGCTTAAAATGGCCTGAAACATGTGCAAACAAAATTTGGGATGAATTGGAGCATTTTGAAATTTTAATGCGCGCGTACGCGCGCGTCGAGATGCGCACGCGGATTTTGTTGACATTTTTGGTTGACATTTGATCTAAAATTGATAAATACCAAATATGGTTGATATTTGATGACTCGTTATCGAGATAAGATAATGACCTGATGTTTACAAAATGGCGCCTGGATGACGTCACGATGACCCCATGACCTTGAGAAGGTTACTTGAACTTGATATTATAGGGCCTGATGACTGACAGAAATTTGAAGGAAATTGACCATGTCGATTTCGAGTAAACGTTTACACAAAAAAGTGTACGGAACAAATAAAAATAAAGAAAATTCTGACAAAATCAATAGGTGATCTGTCAATGACAGATTACCTAATAAATAAAGAAAGAAAATTCTGACAAAATCAATAGGTGATCTGTCAATGACAGACCACCTAATAATAATAATAAAGAAAGAAAATTCTGACGAAATCAATAGGTGATCTGTCATCGACAGACCACCTAATAAATAAAGAAAGAAAATTCTGACAAAATCAATAGGTGATCTGTCAATGACAGATCACCTAATAAATAAATAAATAAATAAATAAATAAAGAAAATTCTGACAAAATCAATAGGTGATCTGTCATCGACAGACCACCTAATTACCAGATCCCTCTAAAGCCGATTGTGTGAAGTTTGAATAAGCGGGCGCTTATGGACAATAGCGAGTGGGAAGGGTTCTAGATATGACACAAGTCGAATGTTGGTGAACAATAAGCTGCCGGAAGTTTTTCTTTTTATTCCTGTCGTAGGTTGATATGATACACTGGTTAGCCGCCTTCGCGCTCCTCCCTGATGCCTGCATCATTTGGTCCAATGTGTTGCCGCGAAGGACTTACACAGGTTTCGACAATGACGAACAGCCAAATAATTCTAGAACGCGGCTAGTATTTAACAAGTATGCCATGAATATATGCCGCAGAATTGGGGGTCGTTCATTTGATCATTCGGGCTTCGCGCACGAGCGACACGAGCTGTTTCCTAGTGATGCAGATGGAATACATCTTTCTGGCAGGAAATGACTTGTTCCTTCAAAGCCTTATTCGCGAGTCGACGAACGTTGGAAAGACTGCATTCCAGATGAGTTCTTTGTTGTGGTTCACTCTAATTTGTTATTAAATTATTTGTAGGCTGTTTTCATGAGCTTGGTCTCGCTCGTATTCATAACGGCGTCTGTCACTTAATACTGTTTTCGATTTTAAAATGTATTCATGTTAAAATGAAAGATATTTGTTCACGATTAACTTTGTTAATGGGCCTATTTGCTCAAGCCTCAAATCGCAAAAAGGTATATAGTTAAATGAAATTAACCAATTAGGTGATGGGTTGAGATTACCTGGTGGGGTTGTTATATTATGGCACAATATGAACACTTTATTAGTGAAGTTAGATTAAATGTTGATTGGACTGTAGAAATTGAATTTAAAATTGATGATATGAAATTTGTTATTATTAATATTACACCGCCTATTGAAAGTATCGATAATGAAAGCATTTTTTTTTAGAGAATAGGATATTGCTTCAGCTGCTGAGTTGGATACCATTAGTGTTTTTATACATGTAGTTGGCGATTGGAAAGCTGACATTTCTGATCACTTATAACTTTTTGGCAAATCATTTGAATGCCTTTCGTGGTGACAATGACATTTTGTCAAGTCTTGAATTTTATTTGCCGATAATATACGTATGTAAGCGAATTTTGGCATATTACGTTTTGGTTGGATCATTGCATTAGTACAGCAGATGCTTATGCTTTTATTGAGGATATTCAGATAAAATATAAGTTTGATACATTAGGTTATATTCCAATTGGTAAAAAAAAAAAAAAATGATTTAGGACACCTGCAGGGGTCATATGGACACAGGGCAAATAAAGTAAGACAAGGAAAGTTCGATTGGGCAAAGATTGATGGTAGTCTGAAAAGTGAATATCACAGTCAGACTGAGTTTTTGTTATGTCAAGTTAATTATCCCCTCGCCGACGACGTCGGAGGGGATATAATAACGCTGCTGTCCGTCCTTCTTCCTTCATTCCTTCCGTGCGTCCGTTCGTAACAAATTCGGTTTCCGATCGATAACTTCAGTAACGTTTGACTGATTTTAATGAAGTTTGATATGAAGGTACATGGTATCAAAATACAAGCTAAGTTCGATTTCGGAGTAGGTAGGTCAAAGGTCATAGCTCATTAAATATGCGAAAAAATACACATCTGGTTTCCGATCGATAACATTAGTAATATTTGACGGATTTTAATGAAATTTGATATGAAGGTACATGGTATCAAAATACAGGCTAAGTTCGATTTTGGAGTATGTAGGTCAAAGGACAAAGGTCATAGCTCATGCGAAAAAAAAACCATCTGGTTTCCGATCGATAACTTTAGTAATGTTTGACGGATTTTAATAAAATTTGATATGAAGGTACATGGTATCAAAACACAGCCAAAGTTCAATGTTCCGAGTATGTAGGCCAAAGGTCATAGCTTGAGCATTAAATATGCGAATCTGGTTTCCGATCGATAACTTTAGTAATGTTTGACGGATTTTAATGAAATTTGATATGAAGGTACATGGTTTCAAAACACGGCCCAAGTTCGATTTCAGAGTATGTAGGTCAAAGGTCATAGCTAATTAAATATGCGAATCTGGTTTCTTATTGATAACTAACTCTTTGCCCGCCACGTACACAATCCCCCCTGTGCCACATTGTTTTTAGGGTGCCACCTTAGGAGGGGTTCTGCATGGACTATGCTTATTCAACTCGCAATAACTTTTGATTGGTGTACTGTAATGAAAAACTTTGTGTAGCAATATTGTATAGAAATTAATAGTCTTGCCAATGGTATCATTTTTGTAATGTATATTATCATAAATTTTGAGATTATCAACTATACATTTTGTATCCAAGTTTTCGTTTAGAAGGGTATTCTATACCTCTTATATCTAATACTTTGTTATGGAGGTTTATGTCCTGAGTTAGTTCATTCTCGGAAAATGTCAATGTAAACAATGTCTGCAGCGGTGCAATGAAGTGTGATGTGTATACAATGCGAAGCAGCGTTACTATTGTGTGTGTGTGCGTACAATAGAATTAAATGCGTTCCGTGTGTATTGTGAATGAAATGTGACTTGAGTCGAAGTTGGCAGCCCGCTGTATGTTCCGCTAGCCGAACGTAGCGGGCAAAGAGCTAATTTAGTAATGTTTGACGGATTTTAATGAAATTTGTTATGGAGGTACATGGTAGCAAAACACAGCCTAAGTTCAATTTCCGAGTATGTAGGTGAAAGGTCATAGCTCGAGCATTAAATATGCGAATCTGGTTTCCGATCGATAATTTTAGTAATGTTTGATGGATTTTAACAAAGTTTGATATGAAGGTACATGGTATTAAAACACAGTCTAAGTTCGATTTCGGAGTATGTAGGTCAAAGGTCATAATTTATTAAATATGCGAATCTGGTTTCCGATCGTAAACTTTAGTAATGTTTGACAGATTTTAATGAAATTTGATATGAAGGTACATGGTAGCAAAACACAGCCTAAGTTAAATTTCCGAGTATGTAGGTCAAAGGTCATAGCTCGAGCATTAATTATGCGAATCTGGTTTCCGATCGATAATTTTAGTAATGTTTGATGGATTTTAACAAAGTTTGATATGAAGGTACATGGTATCAAAACACAGCCTAAGTTCGATTTTGGAGTATGTAGGTCAAAGTTCATAGCTCATTAAATATGCAAATCTTTTTTCCATTTGATAACTTTAGTAATGTTTGATGAATTTTAACGAAATTTAATATGAAGGTACATGGTATCAAAATACAGCTTAAGTTCGATTTCCGAGTATGAAGGTTAAAGGTGACAGGTCCTAGCTCATTAAATATGCACAAAACACCTAATTATATATGTGAAAATGTGGTTAACTTCCTTCCCTAGTAATATAATAGTATAGTTATATCGACTGCTACGACAGGACTAGCTGTTTCTATCCGCTCAAGGGATTCAACTATCCCTTGAGCCAGTATAGAAACAGCTAGTCCTCGAGTATTAAAGCAGTCGATATGACTTTTATATGCCGAATTAAAACAAAAATCTACCAAGAATTCTTACCTTAGCCTTTTAGTGAGTAAAAATTTGTTAAAACATTACAGAAAATCTGAAACACTGTCTGTTAATCTTCGCTTAAAAATGAGTGAAAGTTTCAATCATTTGGGAATCGCAGACAAAGAGCACTGTATGGCGTCCGTGCTCGCACGTAGATAATTTTAACACGCAAACCAATGGGAATCGAAGGATCGGAGGGTAGAAACTTTTAACTAGGCCCTGTGTATGGCGCGCCGTTTGACCAATAATACAGATAAACACTGTTTATCGCCGATAAACATTGTTTTTTGGCGATAAACAGTGTTTATCGAGATAAACTATGTTTATCGCCTGATAAACACAGTTTCTCTCGATAAACACTGTTTATCGAGCGATAAACTCTGTTTTTCGGCGATAAACATTGTTTATCAAGAGAAACTGTGTTTATCAGTCGATAAACATAGTTTCTCTCGATAAACAGTGTTAATCGCTTGATAAACAGTGTTTATCGCTCGATAAACTGTTTATCTGATTTATTGGTCAAACGGCGCGCCATACCTGTGGGCTATTGCTATGCCCTGTGAATTGGGCATGGCTTGAAATCACGACTCCAATTTCGACCAATCAGATGGCTAGATTTCTAAAGTGAGGTATATAATATAGTCTAATGGATGTAACTTGTTCTGACGTATATAGGCCATTTGTACCCTGCGAGGGGATGCTATGCTTTGCGTTAGCTTGTTTGGATTATTATGTATTTTTATGTAGAGATTTTAATTATACAAATAGTGGTTATCTTGGGGACTTACGTATTGTGTATAACAGGTTCGTAGGTTGTTTATACGCAGCATGTGATTATTTGCATAAGCGTATAGGAGTATTGTGCGTAATGTTAGGCTTGGCTGGAATAAACCTGTCGCAGAGCTTCACTCACAGGCTCGAGAACCCCCTTTTGCGTTGGGTGGAGCTCGTAAAATCAAATAAGTATTTCGAGCTTATCGTACACGGTTATATACTGCATATTTTGGAGTAGGTATAAAAAGAGCAGTACAAAGAAGCTAACGGTAGCCTATAATGATTATATGAGAATAAATATATATTAATTACATTGGCACTTTAGTGCAAGTAAAATGTTTGCAGATGTGAATATACCTGCATGTCAAGTTGTTGTAAGAAATTTAATTTTCAAGTTTATTCAGAGAATTGAAACTTATAAAAGTCTTGAATTGAATACGTGCGTAAGGTACGTAAAAATAATATATACAAATTACTTTGGCACCTTAGTGCAAGTAAAATGTTTGCAGATGTGAATATATACCTGCTTGTCAAGCTGTTGTCAGAAATCTAATTTTCAACTTTATTTACAGAATTGATATTTATAAAAGTCTTGAATGGAATACGTAATGTACGTAAACACAATATATACGAATTACCTTGGCACTTTAGTGCAAGTAAAAGGTTTGCAGATGTGAAAATACCTGCATCCCAGGTCGAAAATCCCATAGAGACCAATAGAGACCATTAGAAAAATTCTATTGGTCTCTAATGGTTTCTGTTGGAGTCTATTGGTTTCTGTTGGACCCATAGAATTGAATCCAATAGAGACCATTCAAACCATCAGAAACCAACAGAAACCAATAACACCCATAGAAACCAATAGAAATAGAAACCAATAGGACCAATAGAAACCAATAGGACCAATAGAAACCAATAAGACCAATAGAACCAATAGGACCAATAGAAACCAATAGGACCAATATAAACCAATAAGACCAATAGAAACCAATAGAACCAATATGACCAATAGAAACCAATAGAAACCAATAGAACCAATAGAACCAATAGGACCAATAGGACCGATAGGACCAATAGAAAACCAATGAGACCAATAGAACCCAATGGGACCAATAGAAACCAATAGGTCCAATAGAAACCAATAGAAACCAACAGCTAAATCTATCTCATGCATATTCATGATTACTTTATACGTGTTCACAGAAAATTACATTTATCATAATTTGTTAAGCAACTTGTGACAATGTACATCAATTTTGTGATTTTTATTTTCTTTCGGCAACTAATGACCAATAGATTATTTGTTTAATCATGTTACAATTTCATTCACGTTTTAGCAATAGATATATTGATTATAATGATTACTAACCAAGAAACAATTCATGTATGTTTATTATATAGAATAGTACAAGCCTTCAGTTAAAATAAAGGATATTCTCAAACTCACTTCAAGTGATCTTTGTGATGGAGTTAATGCAATTGAGATTAGAATATACTTTTTTTGGTGGACAGTTGCTAAAATCGATTTTTATTTATCATTATTGATTTACCAAAAGAAGCCATTGGACTATTGGTTTCAATAGGGAATTCAGAATATGGGACCATTAGAAACCCATAGAAAGATCTCTAATGGACCAACAGGAACCCATAGAAAATATCTAATGGACAAACAGAAACCCATCATAGAAGAAAATATCTAATGGACCAACAGAAACCCATAGAAGACATGGGTGGATACTGGTCCAATAGAAGCTTTCTGTTGGTCCATCAGCATTTCTTTCTGTGGGTTTGTGTTGGTCCAATAGATATTTTCTAATGGTTTCTGTGGGTCCATCATTTCACTTTTCCTATTGAAACCATTAGACACCAATAGCTCTGATGGTTTCTAATGGTCCAATAGAATCGGATCCTAATGGAATTTCGACCTGGGATGTCAAGCTGTTGTAAGAAATTTATTTTTCAAGTTTATTTAGAGAATTTATATTTACAAAAGTTTTGAATTGAATACGTAATGTACTTAAAAACAATATATACAAATACTAAGGTACTCTAGTGCAAGTACAATGTTTGCATATGTGAATATACCTGCAGGTCAGGCTGTTGTAAGAAATCCAATGTTAAAGTTTATTCAGAGAATTGAAACTTATAAAAGTCTTGAATTGAATACGTAATGTACGTAAAACAATATATACGAATTACCTTGGCACTTTAGTGCAAGTAAAATGTTTGCAGATGTGAATATACCTGCATGTCAAGCTGTTGTAAGAAATCTAATTTTCAAGTTTATTTAGAGAATGGATATTTATAAAAGTTTTTAATTGCATACAAAATGTACGTAAAATCAATATACACGAATATCTATGCACTCGAGTGCATGTACAAGGTTTGCAGATGCAAATATACCTGCATGTCAAGTTGTAAGAAATTTAATTTCCAAGTTTATTCAGAGAATTTAAATTTATTAAAGTTTTGATTTGAATACGTAATGTACGTAAAAACAAGATAAACGAATACCTAGGTATTCTAGTGCAAGTAAAATGTTTGCATATGTGAATATACTTGCATGTTAAGCTGTTGTGAGAAACTTAATTTTCAAGTTTATTTACAGAATTGATATTTATAAAAGTCTTGAATGGAATACGTAATGTACGTAAAAACAATATATACGAATTACCTTGGCACTTTAGTGCAAGTAAAAGGTTTGCAGATGTGAAAATACCTGCATGTCAAGCTGTTGTAAGAAATTTAATTTTCAAGTTTATTTAGAGAATTGATATTTATAAAAGTTTTGAATTGAATACGTAATGTACGTAAACACAATATATACAAATACTTAGGTACTCTAGTGCAAGTACAATGTTTGCATATGTGAATATACCCGCAGGTCAAGCTGTTGTAAGAAATACAATGTTCAAGTTTATTCAGAGAATTGAAACTTATAAAAGTCTTGAATTGAATACGTAATGTACGTAAAACAATATATACGAATTACCTTGGCACTTTAGTGCAAGTAAAATGTTTGCAGATGTGAATATACCTGCATGTCAAGCTGTTGTAAGAAATCTAATTTTCAAGTTTATTTGGAGAATAGATATTTATAAAAGTTTTTAATTGCATATATAATCTACGTAAAATCAATATACACGAATATCTATGCACTCTAGTACAGGTACAAGGTTTGCAGATGCAAATATACCTGCATGTCAAGTTGTTGTAAGAAAATTAAATTTCAAGTTTATTCAGAGAATTTAAATTTATAAAAGTTTTGAATGGAATATGTAATGTACGTAAAAACAAGATAAACGAATACCTAGGTATTCTAGTGCAAGTAAAATGTTTGCATATGTGAATATACCTGCATGTTAAGCTGTTGTAAGAAACTTTTTTTTCAAGTTTATTTAGCGAAGTGACACTTATAACTGTTTTGAATTGAATACGTGATGTACGTAAAACATTATTTACGAATACCTAGGCACTTTAGTGCAAGTAAAAGGTTTGCAGACGTGAATATACCTGCATGTCAAGCTGTTGGACGAAATTTAATGTTGAAGTTAATTCAGAGAATTGACGCTGATAAAAGTCTTGAATTAAATACGTAATGTACGTAAAAATAATATATACGCTCAGTGGCGGCGGGCGGTGCCCGTGTGGCGGGAATTGTCATTTTTGCCTCTTCGCATATATTATGTGTGTGCGTATATATGTTAATATATAAATATAAAGGTTATTATGTGTATTACACACTGCTCCAAAATACCTCATGGGAAGGTTGTGTTTTTGAGAATATGGATTGGATTATTTAAGTTGGCCATTGTATCTTGCAGAGCTCAATATTTATTGGTTTCCGGTTGGGGCTCCGATGATAACAGGCATTCCGTCCTGTCGTTTATTTATAACATGTACCCGCCTGTGAATTAGGTTTCTGTTCGCCTGTTTAATGCAGTGGAACTGTTTGCCTTCTTTGTATGCAGATGGGTGTTATACGTATGTCCTGTACTCACAGTTCCAAATGAGAAGGTAAACTCTGTTCGCCAGGCAGGGAACAGTGTCGCCTTTTTACGGGCTGTGGGGGATGTACACAAGTTCTCGTCTGTTGGTGGCCCCAATGCAGAGAGTACTTTGGGTTGGACATGGTAGCTCCATGCTCCAGTGTTTTCAGGTGCAGATACTTGTATAAATTGATCAACATATTCGAAAGTAATACCCGGGTCCTTCCCCGGGGTGGATTGGAGCAGTGTAACATTTAAAGTAAAAGTATTCTATATTCAGTTGGGAAAGTTTGTGTCGTAGATGTTGCTATATTGTCATGATGTTGATATTCAGGGTAACAAGATTCCATCCTCTATTAAATCTCAAATACCCGCAAAAACGCATCCCGTTTCTTTTGTTGCTGTGAATGTAAGTTAATTCTTTGTCGCCAATGAAAATTGAATTTTATTCTACTCCATTTTTTATAAATGTTATAACCATTGAGAAAAACTTGGACGGATTCAATGTCATATTATTTTTAACGGACCATTGGTATAGATCAGTGATCACATTTTGTAGTTTAGACTGAGATGTTACTTTCCGGCTTACTACAATCGTTAAGTCGTCAACATATTTGTAAAATGGTAGGTTAACATCATGACAGGCATCATTGATCATTACAATAAACAGAATTGGACCAAATTTGGTTACTTGCGGAACACTAGCATTGACTGTTTTCATATTAGATAACTGACCAAAATATTTAACCTTTTGTTGACGGAACTCGAGGAAACTCAGTATCCATGATATTACACTTGGCCTCACTTGCAGGTGAATCAATTTTTTGATTAATATGTTATGATCAATGCGATCAAACGCCTTAGAAAAATCGGTAAGTATGATGGTGGATAAAGATTTTGGTTTATCCGCGTTGGCATATATTTCATGAAGAAGTTGTATCAAATAGTGGTTAGTGCTTAAGCCAGGCCGATTTTCATATTGGTTGGGATCAATACGCATGGTAAAATCTTCCAGTAACCATTTACATATGAAAGATTCAGCAAGTTTTGCAAAGTAAGAAGTAAGTGAAATGGGGCGTAGATTTTTCAATGTGGGTGGTTGTGACTTAGGGATGGGTACTATTTCAGCTTGTTTCCAGAGTAGGGTGACGACAGAGCTATCACTTTCCCTTTCAGTCTTTCATTATGTTATTCTTTGTTTCTTCCTTCTATCACCTTTTCTTATTGTAGTGATATGACTACAGGTTTTTATACAGGTTAATGCATTCCTCTTCAGCATACACTGTCCATGTACCTTTATTTATATATTCATGCCCATGCATGCTCATTGAAGTATTGATTTGAGTAATGGCTTACACAGGGTGCAGTGCTTGAACCGAATATGTGTATACCATTCAGGTGTAGGTCTGCAACTAGTGTAAGGCTTCATTGTTATTTGGACATTAAAACAATGTGAGAATATAAAGGGCAGACATATTTTGTTCTGAGAAAGGAACATGACGGACAAAGAAAGAGGACAAAATATACAATTCCTCATTCTACCCCACTGCAAAAACCAGAGTGTTAAAATTAACACCAAGGGTGTTCAATTTAACACTTTCTTGGTATCTATATCGGGCAACTCCTCTGGAGTTAGATAATTTCAATTCCACTTTTGGTGTTAATATTTGACAACTCCTACTGGTGTAGATTAACACCAATATCTGGAATCATAACAAATTCAATTCCACTTTTGGTGTTTATATTCTTGTTGATCCATTAGAGATTTTTCTATGGGTTTCTACATTCCATATTCCCTATTATCGACCATTATCGACCAGGGTAGAAGAACCAGTGGTAAACTGATAATTCATATTCGATGTTGGCAACTGTCCACCAATAGATCATTTGAAGTAAATTCAAGATTTCAAGATTTAACATTAAAGTGATACAGGCTGGTACACGAATATATAATAAACATGCATGTTGTTTCTTGGTTAGTAATCATATAATCAATATATCTATTGCTAAAACGTTAATGTAATTGTAACAAGATCGGACAAATAATCTATTGGTCAATAAATGCCAAAGGAAAATACAAATTACAAAATTGATGTGCATTGTCATAATTTGCTTAATAAATCATGATAAATGTATTTTTCTGTGAACACGTGTAAAGTAATCATTAAGCGCGCGTACACTTTGTGAAAACTTATTTGACCAATCAACCGCCTTCAACGAAATCACGTGATGATACTTTCAACACCGAGCATAAAACTACACCATGTTACTTAACACCCAGTAATTATTAATGCATGCTTAAATCTGACCGGTGTTAAAAATAACACCACTGAGACAACACACCTTTATAATCAACACCAATGGTGTCAAAAAAATTCAATACCATACTGGTGTAAGCATTTCTACACCCTGGTTTTTTACAGTGCCTCAACAGTTGCTGTGGTAGACAAAGGAACATCCCATCACTGCTATTATGTAAAATAAGTAGAACAGGTGAATATGCATGTGACACCTGTTCTACACATTTTTACATAATAGCAGTGAAGGGATGTTCCTTTGTCTACCGCAGCAATTGTTGAGGATAGAATGAGGAATTGTATAATTTGTCCTCTTTCTTTGTTCATCTTGTTCATAGTGTGTACACTAACGACCCCATGTTGAATTTAGGTGTGTCCTTTGCAGGAGCGACATGTATATTAATAGATACAGAAATAGCTGTGTAAGTTTGCACCTATCAATACATATGGAACCAAATGGAATTCTTGAATCCTGCGTCCTTATTGCTTGACTCGTTACAATATGTTATTCTTTGTCTTTATTAATCTATAACTTTCTCTTTCTGTTTTTCGTTATGTTATTTTGTGTCTCCTCCTTCTATCACCTATTCTTATGTTATTCTTTGTTGTTATTTTTCTATTATTTTCTCTTCATATCTTTCTTTACGCTATCCTTTGTTTCTTCCTTCTATCTTTTTTTTATTTAGATGGCGCCATTGAGATAGAAGTCACGCATTGACAGCCTCGTTAGAAAATCCTAACTAAAAATACGCATTTTTCAGCTTCTCCGTTAGTAATCTTTAACTAGCTTCAGCTATGAGCTCCCAAGGGAAAATAAGCAAAGGTGACTATCAACTTAGGAATAATAACCGACCAAATAAACAGGAAAACGACGATTTGGAAAATTTGGGCGTGGCAGGCTCAACGGATAACTCGACGGTGACTCCGACCTACGACTCGCCACCGTCCACCAACGCCGACCCTAGCCCATCCAAGACAACCCAGCATACGGACCCACCTATTGCCTTACTACTCGACAGCTTCAAGACAGAGATAAGAGGTTATGTTCTCGACCTTAAATCACCAGATTAACGAGAGATTTGACCATGTTCTTCTTGAAATTGCCGAATTTAAACGTAAAATGGCTACAGTGAAATCGTCTATTACAGAAATAGGCGCTAGTCTAACCGATACATCAGACCGCGTAATTAATCTTGAATCTGTGAAGATTCCTGATCTGTGTGAAAAAATAAAAAATATAGAGAAAGAATTAGATGAGAAGCTTCTAAAGCTAGAAATTCATGATAGAAGGCAAAACCTTCTGGTGTATGGTGAAAGAGCTACACCCAACGAAAATGTGTTTTCAGCTCTAGATTTGTGTACTTTTCTCGTTTATCTTTGATTCCATTTATAAAATTACCATGGTAATGGTCACTTCATGCACACGTTTTTTTCTATATGTTCCACATAAGATATGTTGGTATGTACATAAATACTGGATTTTTTTTATTTTTAGGAACGGATGTAATATATGTTTCAAAGAGTAATTGTCCTAGGATAAAATATGAAAGATTTTAGGACAAGAGTAGGGCCTATATGAAATATTTTTTTCTTTCACATCTCCAATCGTATTGATGTACTGTTTTCTTCCCCCTTTTCCTATCTGGATTTAGGAAAGGGAGGAACAAAACAATGTCTTGGTTTATTTAGGCTTGTAAACTGAAATTTGTCCGGCAAGAAACTAACATGAAAATTGTCTTTGTTATTTCGAACTTGTGAACCCATTCATGATCATATTGTTGCGAGCCTTTCGCCCCCCTCTTCCCCCACCTTTATGTACCCATCTCGCTTTGAGAAAAATGAAGAATACGTAGGCCTTGGTTTATTCAGGATATAATCTGAAACATATGAAAGAAATCAAGCATAAAGTCTTTTACTCCAATTTTGTCCATGCTTTGTGTAATATAGACTGATCAGACTAAACAGGCTGAATGGATAGAAGTAAGGGGTACCATTCTCGTTTAAATATGAATCTAATCATGAAGTAACCATGGAAATAGCCACTGCATGTATACGATTTATGTACCATTCTCGTTTATCCAAATATTATACAAATGACCGTGGTAATAGTCACTTCATGCGCACGATTTTTCTGTATGTCCCACATTAGATATGGTGGTATGTACATTAATACCGGATTATGTTTAGGAACGGATATGTTATCTTTCAAAGAGTAATTATCTGAAGATAAAATATGAAAAAAATTTAGGACAAGATAATATGAAACATTCTTTCTTTCACCTCACAAATTGACTGAGTTTGGGCATTAAATTGTTATATACCATGTACCTATCAACAAATGCCAGTAGAAACGTACTCATTAATCAATTATTTGTAATACTTGTCTTGTCGATGTCTATGCAACATAATATTTTGTACTGGTGAAGTCATGCACACAATTATCGTAATCATATAGATGTACTGTTTTCTTCCCCCGTTTTCTTATCTGGATTTAGGAAAAGGAGGGACAAAACAATGTCTTGGTTTATTTAGGATGTAAACTGAAATTTGTCCGGCAAGAAACTGACATAATTTCTTTGTTATTTTTTAAACTTGTGAACCCATTCATGATCATATTGCTGTGGGCCTACTGCTCCCCCCTCCCCACCTTGATTTACCCATCTCCCTTTGGGAAATGGGAGGATACATATGCCTTGGTTTACTCAGGATATAAACTGAAACATGTTTTTATTCTTGGATGTGTCCGAAAAAAAATCAAGCATAATGTCTTTTACTCCAATTTGTCCATGCTTTGTGTAATATAGACTGGTCAGACTAAATTGGCTGAATGGAACAAATAAAGGAGTACCATTCTGGTTTATCTATGATTCTTCTTATAAAATAACCATGGTAATATTTACTTCATGCAAACGATTGTTCTGTATGTTCCACATAAGATATTGCTGGTATGTACATTAATACTGGATTATTTTAGGAACGGATGTGTTATCTTTCAAAGAGTAATTGTCCTAGGATAAGATATGAAATAATTTAGGACAGCAGTATATGAAATATTCTTTCTTTCACCTCACCAATTTACTGAGTTTGGACATGAAATTGTTATTTATCATGTACCTATCAACAAATGCAAATAAAAACGTACTCATTAATTCAATTATTTGTGATACTTGTCCTGTCGTTGTCTATTCAACAGAATATGGCATTTAGATATTTTGGTACTGGTGAAGTCATACACACAATTGTCGTGATCGTATTGATGTACACTTTTCTTCCCCCTTTTCTTATCTCGCGTATCAGGACAATTACCCCCTGGGCAATCACCCTCGGAAAATTACCTCCCGGAAAACTACCCCCAAGGACAATTACCCCTGGAAATTTACCCCGGAATTACCCCCGAGGACAATTACCCCCAAGGACAATTACCCCGGAAAATTACCCCGGAGAATTACCCCCGAGGACAATTACCCCGGAAAATTACCCCGGAGAATTACCCCGAGGACAACTACCCCCGAGGACAATTACCCCCCGAGGACAACTACCCCCTGGAAAACTACCCCCGAGGACAACTTTGATGAAGTCTATTCGATGTTTTGTTTTCTTTTTTGGGGGGAGGAGGGGGGGGGGGATCAAACCTTTCATAGTAAGATCTT
>CP137670.1:2567695-2683196 GCA_037976565.1 Mesocentrotus franciscanus | reverse complement strand
TCTCTTTAAAGTCCATCTCTGCTCGAAAATACTCTTAGGCCTACAAGGTCATTCTGTCAATCACATCCACACTTGGGCATGTCTAAAGCGATCAACTTTGGAGAAAAAATTGACAATCGTAATAGCTGGTAATGTTTTACCAATTGAATATCAAGGAATACTACTTTTATCTTGATGATTATTTACCATCTCCTCCTGTCATCTTCTCATACCTCATATTTCATCCCCATTCTTTAATGATTTTTATTTTGTGAGAATTTGACAGAAATTTTTTCCTTGATATTCTTGAGTTTATGTTGCAATCCTTCTTCATGATTATTTTATGGTGATATTCAATGTAAGTACATAATTAAGATAATGTATTAATAATATAATTTGAATATCATGCTGTAATCGGTTTGTTATTTTGGAGGACAATGAACATATATAAACCAATAAAACATTCAAAAAAATTATGTTGGACGTAAGGAGTGGGATATGTATGCGTTACTCTTTTAAAATGATTACCAAGTATGGTGTTTCAGTGTGTGTTTATCATTGGCCCCATCAAACATACTTCTTTACAATTAAAACGCAGGTTAAAGGAGGTGCCAAATCAGAACTGACATGTCTAGAGTTCATAAATTTCTGGTTGTATTCCATCTACGCCCACGCTGTGGCGCCGTCTTCAGTCATAAATAAGAATACGCGGTCTAAAGCCGCCCATCTCCACCAATATTTATCGTTGGAACACATCGAGAAAGTGTGAAAGGAGATGCACAAGAGAAAAGGGATCAGGTAATGGTTTATGGTATACATGTATGTTGATAACAAAATAATAATTTTGTTTACCCCAGCTGTTCTTCTTGACGGTCCTGCTATTCTTGCTATCGGCAATACACCCTTCACGGTTAAAAAGTGCGCATGTGCAGATGGAAAGCCATCTATTTACGAGAACAGTTCATTGACCCTAGAGGTCAGGTTTACGCGTAATTAAGATAGCGCCCATGCAAATATGATGAGCGCACAGCGCAGGCATCTGAAAACATTGATGACATCACTGCCTGCGCTGTACGCTCACATCATATTTGCATGGGCGCTATCTTAATTACGCTCTAAACCGCTGACCTCTAGAGGTCAATGGTTTGTTTTACTGCAAATTAAAATGGCGCCCTTAACTTGAAAAAGTGTATACCCTAAAAGCCCAGATGTGTGCCTCTTGATGTAATTTAGAGCCACTTCCGACTTACATACTTCTGGTGTACGGTGCATGCATGCGCATGCGCGTTGTACCATATTATGCCTGCGCAGTATACGCATATGAAAGCTCATTTGATCGTGCAATGATTTACAATTTCTCTTGCCTTAGAAGCAACTTTTCCAGGTCGAGAGCGCTGTAGGATTTGTTGAAAATTTTACCAAATCACATTTCTCATTTAGGGATATATCTGGAGGTTTTTAGTTTATTTTGTGCGACCAGCACACAGCAGATTCATAGTTGCCCTTGCACCAACGAGACTGACACCAAAACGACAAAGATCGAACATAAAGTACCATACCCTGAGTTAGACTGAAAGCTTGTCTCTAATATTGACGGTTGTTCCGCTGTGAATAGAGATGAATGAAATGCTACCAAAACAATTGTTCACTCTTTACATCTTCCTATTTCCACTTTGGCTGCAATATTGCACTTCCTGTTATTGTATTTAAATAAAACAGGATATATCATTTGACTTTAATACGATAGCTTGCTTATTGTAATAGTTCGTTAATTAATTTTAATTTAAGAAAGACTTTTCGTCAACAGGAGTCGTTGATAGGTTCACATATGTCAGTTTTATTAAAGAATTCCCCACCAGACGGTTATTTCTGTCTAACCCTGAGAGGCCATTACATTGGTCGTTTGGATTCAGTTAGGAGTCAGTTTGGCAGTGGATTGCCGGATTGGGATATGGCATTAAAACAGCTTGCTGTATATAACTTTGCAACATTAAGATATACACTTTCTTGTGAATGGATGTTTTAAAGTAAAACTTCATTCTAATATTATAATTTTTTTATAGTACCAGAACATTAGAAAACGGATAAGTGAAAAATTTGGCAATATCTTGTTGAAAGGTAATACATTTAAACAAATGTTTATTTTATCTGAACAAAATTTTCAGTCATACGTGCACCCTAGATGTAATCAATCATTACAAATATATTTTTACCAGCCTAATTCCTTCATTAATAAGCTAGAAAATAGAAATTCATGAAATATGCACTACCAAGCAAATGGGAAAGGACCTCAGAAGATAAGTCTCAATTTGTGTTTCATTGATTACAACTTCAAAATGTATTTATTATTTTTTTTTTTTTAGACAGTTTTTGTTCAATTCTTCACTGATCTGTTTCTCTCATTTTTCCCTTGTACTAAAACCAATGAGATATCATGGTGGACTTTCATTGCGTTATGCTATTTCATATCGGCATTCTGTTTTTGTGCATAGATTATCGTGTTCTCATCTAAAGTGAGGTATGCATGCATGTTTAACATTATGACTAAGATGTGTATTTTCTGTGCATTTCACTTTTTGTTTTCTAGATTGGCTCTGCCTTTAAGAAGATCCGTGAATCTATTATGGAGAGGCCGTTTCAATGCCATGTGGTCCCCGAGTATTATGCCATTGAAAACAGCTTAGAGGACAATGATGAAATGGTAAATAATCATCAACTATCACAATTTATAGTAACCTGTAGCAAAAGAATATTACTGATTATCTATCCAATCCAGTTACATTCAATCCAAAATGTAAAATTGCTTTTCCTTGCAGTTTAAATACAAAGTGCTGCACAAATTGCTTCACATGTTTGGGCCACTTCAACAAAATATATCACTTCAAGAAGTTAAGCTAATGCAGTCCATTGTTCTGTAACAAAATACAATATACACTTTGAATCTTAGCTTGGAGCCATAGGACGAAACGTGATGGATTTAGACTCCAGGGTTTTTTGTGGTTTTAAATATTGTCCCGATCGTTTAACTATGGCATATATTAAAATGCTCTTTCATACACAAAGAGCTGACATAACCATCTATTAATATCTGATTTTTTACAAAAGTAATAAAAGCTGCTCACTCTAAAACTAGATGTGTATTTCTTTTAACATCAAATCTCAATATGATTCTATGATGATTCCCAAAACCCTTTCTTGCAAGTTCCCAAGAAGTTATTCAGATGAATAATATTTCTGTACTTTAATCTACTGCGCATGAACAAATTCGAATATTTAGGTAGGTATAAATAGTGACATTGATTTTCAATCAATTATAGGCATTTACTATTAACCTAAAATTAAATGGCATTGATTAAGATAGTAGTTATTCTTTGTAGAAAACTTGAACCAAGCTATTAGCTTCATGCTTTAATTGCCTCTGGTAATAATACAACTGTACAATTATGTTTGTTTATATGGATTGGGAAGAGAGATATCATTTTTTCATTACCCATTGTCGATTGTTCTCCACATATGTGCTACATCTGTGCAGTTATTCCCTCTCTTACTCTAGAGTGATATTTTTGTGCAATAAGCTTAATATTCCTGAACATGCTCAATTGAATTTATCATTGAATATTTAATGACATAGTCTTAATTATTTTGATAATTATTTATCCACATCTTCGTAACATTTTTTTTCTAAATATTTTCTAATATTGCTGTGTGATGGAACACCATTGTTTTTTTTTATATTGCTTTTGTATTTTGAAGTATTTATTTATTATGATGTAAATATCTGATTACTTTGTAAAACAGACAATATAAGCCTTGAGCTGCATGTCACGTTAAAAAAACAATACTTACTTTCCTTTGTAGCTGGTCGCGTTGAGGAGACATATTGAGAAAGTAGCGATGAACGAGCCTTACATGGGAGAAGAGATTCCACTCAGATGGCTCTTATTTGAGGAAGCTCTAGCTGCAGATGAAATCAATTACATGTCATTAAATCAGGTAGAACTGCAACGTTAATTCTTGTAATTCTATATAATTTGTGTTAGGTATTGTAGTGGTAGAAAATTATACAGCACTTGCATATATATATATATGTGCAGTTCATATTTGAACTTCAAGTTTTAAAAGCCTAGTTGGGTTTTATTCCTTTGATTTTTTTCTTCAAATTTTCCATTTTTGGTACTGAATTTTCTAACAAATTGATTTATGTATTTCATTTGCAAGTAAATTTAAGTTTAGTCCTTATTTCTTTATAGCTACGTACAACTCTCCTGGTATTGTTAGGAATATGTAATGCTACATTATTTAAATGCATTCATCAATGATACCCTTTCAATTTTGTAATGGCCCACTTCATGCCTGTCTCAATAAATGGATGAAGTGCCTTTGAAAATATTGGCATAAGATTCAGGCTACATGTTGCCTTCTGTAACAGATTTGCTTCATTAATATATTCACATTCTGTGTAAACTCTGTGTAAATTGAATTTAGTGTTACTGTTATGATATTTATTCATTTGATAGCTACTTTTTGTGATGTTTTACACCAATCATATGATGATTTCGAAGTCTTTTTTGTATTCTCCCAGACAAAGGAACTTACGCAGCCAGTCGGGATGGAATCAGAAGATGAACTTCTCACGATGCTGACCTTTTACCACGACCTGGGTAATGTAGTCTACTACGGAGACATTGAAGACCAACAGTCTCTCCTACGAGACATGGTGATCCTTAATCCCCAATGGCTTATTGATGTCTTCAAGCAGGTCATAACCATCCTGGATCCCGCAAAGAGGGTGAGAAACCTCCTCCTTTACAACCTCTTTCACTCTTGCTGCAGTAAGCTACAGCATTTTTGTGTGTATAACGAAATGAATGGGAAGTGGGCATTCAAAACTAATCGCGTACCACAAAAGTCCTATGCAGTCTGTCATATAAGACATCATAGGAGATGTGGCTAATTGATGTCTTCAAGCAGGTCATTATCATCTTGGATTCTGCAGAAAGGGTGAGAAACCTTCCCTTCATTTATGATAATATTCTGTTTATATAGAGCTTAATACATCAACAATGTCTGTATAAGCTTTACAAATGTATCATTTCCCCGGCATCGGATTCAGACACACAATGTATATATGTGTTAAAAGAAAATTAGAAGTGTAGTACACTTAACAATATTTAGGTAAACTGTGGCACTATGACCTAAGTGAACAAGGCTGTAACTAAGTCTCTTGAGAGACAGAGTTTTAGAGTATTGATAGAAATGATGGACATATTATTTATAATATTGATGTAACAAAGCTCTCCTTCACCATGTAGTAATGGTTTACAATCTATATTTCTATGTCCAGTTATTCCAACTGCCAGTAAGTTGACATTGTGTTTTAATTCCAGGATGCGATCGTGAGTGCTGCTTTGACCACTCTTGAGAAGGATGGTATCTTAGAGGATGGGTTGATTCAGCATATGTGGCAAGGCTTTTGGAGAAGAAGGAGGCCTTAGTCGAGCTCATGGCCAAGTTTGATCTCATCTGTGAGGCTCCTGTAGAACGACTCCAGCAGGATGGAGTAGACACTGAGGTAAAATCTCCAGCTAAATGGTGCTCCCACCCGTGCTCCCCCAGCAATGCCCCGGGTTTTATTTTATCATAACTATAGGCTTAGGTTTATGGTTACAATTAATTTGGTTTAGGGTTAGGGTTAGAAAATATTGTTTGGTCCATTGCTGCACTTAGAAATTAGGTTACGGTAGGATATTACATCAAAAGCAATTATTGCAGGTGCTAAACATCTTGTTTCACGTTAACCTCTGTGTTTCTCGTTAACCTCAGAATATTGTGACTAGAAATATACAACCAATATAGGAGCAAACAAGGGACATGTACCAGCTTTTATAAATATATATGTATGTGTGCAAATATTGACTCAGGGTTGAAAAGGGGTACGTAATGTCAATATTTTAAATTTGCTTAGTTTGGATAACGTAATTGGTTTTCATATTTGCATACATGTTCCTTGATATTAAACAAAACTGTTTTGTGCTGTGAAATGTAGGGATTAAGGAGAGTTTTGAAAGCTTTTACAAATAGTACAAAAATGTATATTTCTGAAAATTGAAATCAAAGTTGCTCAATATGTCGATGTTGTTTGAAACTTGCCACAATTTAGTGGCAGGAGTGGGATGTGGGAATTTTGTTGACGAGTGAAATATGAATTGCTTTGATTTTTGCTTAGATTTCTCGAAATTTAATTTGTTTTGTATCTTGTTATATATTGTTTTGTATTGATGGTTTAAGTGTTTTGATATATTTTTATATGTTAGGTATCAAATGAAACAGAGAAGGTGGTAAAGAAGCGCTACTATGTTCCAGGCTGACGTCCCTTGCCCCCAGAAGAGATTGCACAGATCAAATCTCCACAGACTTTTATGTGGACTTCAGAGGCTTCTTACCAGGTGAGGATGAATTCATCATCTGTTTACAGCCAGAATTGTGTTCACATGTAATGTATCGTAGAGTTAATGTCCTTCTTGCTCTAAAGAGACTATATGGCAATTAGATTAACAAGGTTTGTATAAAGTCAAACCTGTCTAAGTGGCCACCTGTCCAGAAAGGCCATACATTTTGTCTGCCTTGTGAAAGAAATGCGTGTCCTGAAAGACCACCTGTCTACAGTGGCCACTTGCTCTATTTTCCTTGAGTGGCCTCAATAGACAGGTTTGACTGACCTTAATAGGTTCTTGCCAAAGATGACCCATGCATCTAAAGTAAACAAGAAGTTCACTATGTCCAACTCACGGATATATTTGAAAATTCTAGGATTGGCTTCAACCTTGAGTAGAAAGATGGTAAGCTACAGACTATTGCTGATACTTTGCTGATACTTTTTGTATCAGATTAGTCTACAATATTATTTTTATTTGCTTTATTCTAATGATAATATCAATATTGAATAATTTCAGAGTGCACATATCCACCACGCAAGTTGCTCAATGTGCTCTAATATTACCCCAGCTCTTCTGGACTACTTGTTGTAGGTTGCCCCAGCAAATCAAGGAATTCCTCCCTGCCGGTACCCTTTTAACACCTGGGTGGACAGTGGCAGATGTAGATTAATGTCCTGCCAAAGGACGTGTCGTGGCGGTCAGGTGTAGAAACCACTATACATAGTTATGACTATGTGGATAGTCAGAGTTTATTCCATCTTGTTAAACACTCGTATTTGTTTCTCAGAAATGTATAAATGTTTTAAAGTAATTTACCTTTTTTGAGCTGGCTTTCAAAACGTCACTAGCATAAACTGTTGGACATCTCTCTTGTTTGCCATTTCCACAGATGGGCTGTTTCATCGGTTGATGGCGAGAACAGTCAGATGGATGCGTGAAAGAGATGGAGAACCAGTCAATCTTTTCCATCGTCATATCAGTCTAATGGTTGATGGAGTGCATCATGCCTTAATAGAGATGTTACCTCCTTGTGAAGCAACTATTAAGGTATGAGTCAAGTGTCAGCGATACCTTTTTTTCATAGTGGAGATAATGAATTGTAGGTAAAGTTTTTGAGGCCGAACATCGGATCCCTTCATAGGCAATGAATAGCCTCCGCCAGGCAATGTTATAGTCATTCTCCTGATGACGATCATACTGTCGATACGTAGAGAACCAAGAGCTCTTCAGGGCTCTTATTTCTTTGAAAGAATTGTATTGTGTAACCCTGTAAACTTTGCCTATAATTCAGTATCATGGTCTGGTTCTTAGTGCTCTAATCTAAAAAGCAGAACCTCGTACTATCTCACCTTTGGTGTATTTTTTATTGGTTTATAATACACATACAGTCTTAGCTGATAAGTGTATTTAAGATGTGATCACAAGCCTTTATAGTAATTGTTTCTTTTTTCAACCTATCTTTTTGTTCATGTTTTGTTTTGTAATGTACTGTAATATTTTGTTATTCAATAATTTTTAATTTTACATTGTATTTTATAATTGTATAATGTAATAAGTACTCTCTTTCAAATCAGTTTATGTGTGCTGATGAAAATACTCTGTAAAACGAACGCAGAATAAAAAAATTAACCCTCACAAAACTGAGAAAAACTGAATACAATTACACACTATCATATTATTAATTTCTGAATATTTGTCCCTTTATCTTTGATGCTGAACATGTCAGGTCATTGTTTATCAAGGAGCGGTTGCTGATTCTGATAATGATGGAGATAGTCATAAACCTCCAGCCCCAAGTGTCGTCAAAGAGGTAGGTAGCTTAACGGGATGGTTTCAATTACTACAGAATAGAAATGAACAGAGAAGAGAGGCGAATACTTGTTATCTGACATTTACTATGCGCGTTCACAAAATAATTTTTTGCCCAAGTCGGGTTAATTTAAGCCATATTCTACATCTAGTTTATATGGTAACTAAGTTCAGTTTTCAAACTGTGAAACATTGTGCTTCTTCAAAATGGTAGGCCTTTCTGAAACCGTTCTGCGTCAGTAGGTTTATGGACAATTGTAAAATGAACTTCCAAGAGAATATCAATAGTTCATGATTAATTTTGGTCGGGATAAATTGGAAACAAACCTCGAAATAAATGCACCGTTTATTGGTCAGGAAGATGAGAGGATCATTTTATTCCGCAACCCGAATCGGCAATACCTTTTCATGTGTCTCGGCAGACTTTGTGAGGTAAAGGGACAATAAAAGCCAATGTGCCGTGTGATCAATGCACTACCCTTATGACAGTTTCATTGTAGATCCATATATTGTGAATTTTAATCAAAGTAAAGCAAGCTTGAAGTAGCCAAAAAGAAATTTTAAAAAAAAAATCTGTCTTGAGGCTGTTTGTGTATTTACGGCAGGTGATGGACTTTGTAACGGAAACCCTTGATCGCCTTATTCTGCACTGGGCTAGGAGGATCAAGTATGATGTCCGCTTTCTGTGCCCGAATCCGAAGTGCAAGTCGAAGAAACTGCTTAAAGACTGCTCCAAGGGAAAGTCACTCATGTGTGGACTACATTACATCCCTAAGGCTGCAATCAGGTCCAAGTTTGGTAGGTCTATAAGACTTGGTACTCCACCAAAAACTATTTTGCTCTGTATTAAAACAAATCTCTCACACAGCAAACCGATGGTCCCATTGATATATACCCCCTAGTCTCTTGGAGAGTCTTTGAGTGAGGAAATGTAAGATATTAACTTTTCCACATAGGGTGAATGGTGGGAAATGCAAAGCATTACATATGGCCTGTTGGTCATAATACTGAAGGCTAATCCAGGTGATTCCTAACACCTGTTATCGGGTAAACACCCAAATGGTGTCAAATTCTCCATTAGAGCCCACTATAATCAGTCATCTGTAGACTAGTTGACACACCTGAGATTGGTGATGAATTGGTTGAACATTTAAATCCTATCATGCCTTACTTCATTCATAGTAATTTGTTATTTGATTGGTTTTGCTCATGAAGTTCTGTTTAAGTTGTGGCTGTTTTTTTTTTTATCTCCTTTTCTTATGTTACTCAGGTACAATAAAGAGAGATATATATTATCTAGAATCATGGTGTCAGGAGTAGGGTTGTAAAATGTCTTAGTTTGAATCTGGAGTGTCTATTAAATAACGGGGCCCTGTTAACCTGTTCATTACTGAATTATCTAATCCCCATACGCTTAATACAGGGATCACCCGCTTCCAGTAGGCAATGGGTTAACAAGCTTTTGCTTCTTTAGGGCTTCTAACCTTTATTACTCTGTATATGATTACATGTGTATGTACGATTCTTAAATGGTTGAATGAATTGAAATTGAAATGAAAATGGAAATTAATCTCACAAATATCTTACCATTCTATATAAATGGTATAAAATATTATGTCTTATTCAATTTGGTGTCAGGAGTAGAATTTGGTTCACTCTTACTGTACCAGGGGGTGATTCACTAACTGGGAACGATATCGTTCCTAAGAGCAATTTTTGGGATTGATTTCAATCCCAGCTTAAAATCGATTCTACCTGACTGGTTCACTAAATCGCTTTTAGGCTGGGATCAATCCCAGCGTGAATAATCATGCGCGCATATGAATATTCATGTACGCGATCAATCCAACCAATCAACAGACTCAAATTTTGGTTACTGGGAATCAATCAATCGCGCGGCCGATCGACATAACGATAATTAGCTAGCTATCGTCGTTTAAAATGTCAATGACGTTCATTTCTATGTTGATTTTGTTCTAACATTAGAAGAAAACTGAGTGAAATTGCGCATAAGACCAAAACAAAAATCATTCATGAATGTTTCATGTAGCAGTGTGAGGATTAGTCCGATTTTCTGTGGGTATAGTTTGTCTTTCTTTACGCTTGTTTCGAGTAAAATACCGGATTTAACGTACGTAATGTGCGAAAGTTAGACCTACTGTCCCCATGCAGCCTGCATGTAGCAGTCTTGACTACTGTCTTAGTCGGAGGATTAAACCATGGACTAAAGTTAGTCCGCTTTCGAGAATACCACCCAAAGTCTTTAGTGTTGTAAATGTTGTTGGCACTAAGTTAGGCCTACCCTATCATAGCATAAATCAAAACGATTCGATATATCACTTTACTAGTGACTATTCTTCTTCTTCTTTTTCTTCTTCTTCTTCTTCTTCTTCTTCTTCGTCTTCACCTCGTGTTTGCTATAATTTAGCTTCAGTTTGACAGTTTTGTCTTTGACTTTGCCAGAAAGTGGTCACTCTAGCCTTAATAGCGATTTTAATGCTAGCATTAATCCCAAATGCCTTAGTGAATCAGTTCCTAAAAGCGATATCGCTCTTAGGAGTTATATTGAGCCTAAGAGCGATTTTATCTCATTTTGGATCGATTTTAGCTGTTAGTGAATCACCCCGAAGTGTTTAAGGCCAAATAATATTTGTTTGGTTATTTCCAAGCCATCTCTAGATTGGTGTTAAGAAACTCCAAACTCACAAACCCCGAAAGTGTAGATTTAAATATTGCCAGTGGATAGTATTGATGTGTCAGGGATTTAACCCATTACCTTGTGATCCACAGCACTCTGATTTATCCACTAGACCTCAACTCTTTTTAATTTGAATTTATTTATTCATGTTTTTTATGCAGGTATGAGTAAGGAAGGAGGAGTCAGGGAACGAAAGTAAGAATGCAATCAATTCATCCTCTCATTCTCATTAAAAAAAATCTAGAATCATGTTGTAAGGAGTAGGATTTAATTTTCGTAGTTTGAATCTGGAGTGCCTATTCAATAAGCTCACAAATGTCTTACCATTCTATATAATTTAGTGTAGAATATTATGTCGTGTGTCAATCAAGAGAGGGTTTACTGTTATTCTCCGGATATAGTAACACTGCCGTCCGTCCGTCCGTTCTTAACAAATCTGGTTCCCGTTCGATAACTTTAGTAATGTTTAACGGATTTTGATGAAATTTGATATGAAGGTACATGGCATCAAAACATAAGAATAATTTGTAACGAGGCACTTAACAAAGATTTGTGCATCAATTGTGATTACATTACGAAAATGGACTATTCTGAAAAATTGTCATCAGTCTTTTTTGTTTTGGTCCAGGTTCTGTAGATTCCAGAACAAACAGCTCTTCGCAAAGGAATGAAGATGCAAGAAGAACAGTAGCGTCAACACAAAGAAGCGCTCAACCTTACCAAGCCAGCAGTTTGACCAGCGGATCCTCTCAAGACCAGCCAAAGTTCTTTGACATCTATCTTAAGTTTAGTCAAGACACAGATGATGTACATAAGGTGAAGGACATCATACGAAGGAATGACTGGAAGATGATGACTGATGCCGACAGCAGGCTCGGTATCCCGAAAATGACCAGTATCGAGGAAGCCTTGAAGACATGTTCCCACGTGGTCCTTATAATCACGAAGGAGGATTGTGAGAAGGACGATGCGTATTGGACCATGACGATGGGAATGGCATTTCAGTCGACGGTGGGCAGGAGTTTGAATGGCCGGGTGATTTCAATCCGATGCTGCGAGGAGAGTCATCTTCCTTTATCGCTTCAGAGTTTGGAAAATGCATTCATCAATGATCCCTATC
Source organism: Mesocentrotus franciscanus (assembly GCA_037976565.1). Classification (NCBI taxonomy): domain Eukaryota; kingdom Metazoa; phylum Echinodermata; class Echinoidea; order Camarodonta; family Strongylocentrotidae; genus Mesocentrotus; species Mesocentrotus franciscanus. Next base: position 2,671,153 of record CP137670.1, on the reverse strand, counting down.
TAGAGGACAGGTTAAATAGAACCATTGATGTTAGCATCAGGAAGAAAAAAGAAGAATCATCAGTGAGTTAGTTTCATATGATTGAAAGATAAAGCTTAGTTTGGGTAATGCTCATGCAGTGTGAAAGAAACTGAAAGCGATCAGAAAACTTTGATTGTGTAGCACATAAGTATTAGTATATAACTTTTAGCCGCATCACCTATCTTGTGGAATGGGCTTCCTGACCTGACTTTCAATCAGTGGGTCATCGCGTCTGGTTGGGTGGTCGCGTCACCTGACGTTTGTGAACACATGCCCATTTATTCACGAAATGTTTGGGTAATGTTTGTGAAATAAACCCTCTCATCTACAAATGGTCTGGTCCAATTTACCTGACACTTTGTAAAACCCTCCAGCAGATATAGGTAAGGGCGCATCTTTAGAGTGCTTTACGATATTATTTTCACGAACTGTCCATTGCAACGGCCATTTTTCGAGAATTCAATAAAATGTTGTGGACAACATTGAACTTGAATTTGTGTTAAATTGCATTGCCGATTTAATTTTCCCATTCCTATATGCGTAATATTTTAATCATATGGCTCCAGGAGGAAAAATATGATTTAACTTGTCACACCATCATTTCTGTCATGAGCACAAAGAACGGCAGATATTTATAATTCAAGAAGATGGAAATTGGTATGGATTTTTTTCCAAATAGATTTATGACATTTTCATAACACATTAACATGTATAAACACCTCATTTTCAAGTGCCTGTGAACACCTTGTGTTCAAGTGCCTTTATGCATGTAGTGACAAACTTTACAGTTAACTTTGAAGTTAACATTAAAATTACTGATTGTATAATGGCAGTACTCAATATCACTTACATTTGTTGTAAGGATTAGCCATGTGTTTTGTATGCAGCTTTTGATTCTTTTAGAAATATTAAAAGAAATTATGTTTTATTGTCGGGAATTGGAATTTCCGTCATGATATTATTATTATCGGTGTTCATTTCCCCGGGAAAGGGTAGGGTCACGTTAGTGCTGATGGGATGTACGTTCACAAAAAAAAAAAAAAAAATGGATAGGCGCACTGATTTGGCCCGAGTATAGGGTGTGGTACTATCTTGAGCGTAACACGTGTTGTGTGATGGTAATTGTTTTAGTGTGTAAGGCATGTCACGTCACTTTGAAATTTGAAGTCGAGGCGCCTGCAACGTCAAATCATGTGCCAGGATAAGTTAATTGAAGGCATTCTGATGTTTTTACAGTTTATTACCTGGTATGTAGAACTCTGGCTGATATATAAATATATTATTGACATGTTTAGAGTCAGTTTTGATGAGTAAATGATGTATTTTGTGCTTACACAAGTGAAAAGGAATTCATGTGGTAGAGAATCATGTGATACATTTTCTCTTTTGAACTGATAATGGATATTCTCAAATGATGATTTTTTATATTATTTTCACTTTATACTGATTACTGATAGTGATATTTGTAGAGAATTCAGAGTTTTAGCTTTCCGAGGAGATATAAGAGATTTGTTTGTATTGCATTGAATTGGTTGCTGGTTGTGCATTTATAATTGTTGTAGAGGGCGGCCGAATGTAACAAACCTTTAAAAATGGCGGCGCCCATGTGCATCGATTGTCGATAAATAATGCTGTTGTTAGGGACTTTTTTTTATTATCCTAGATGTTATAATAAGATACAAATTAGTTAATTATGATTGAAGAAATGATGTGTTGCTACATTTGTAAGTATAAATGTATAAACAAGTATGAATGCCATGAATAAGTACTTTAGCGGTGCAAAACATTTCATTGAGTTTGAATTTAATTATATTGATATGCCATATAGGCCTAACATGCAGATTATGCTGTCAGAATAGCCAGAAAAGAAATGTATGGTTGTTTTCATTGATTATAACTGTTATCTGTTGGTTGTTGAGGGATTCTGTCTCTGGTCACTGACCTGGGGTAAGCATCTTGTATATGTATATAGTATTAAATGATCCAGTTGTCAAGTAATGTTCTCTTTGATTTTATTAATATTTTTTTAATTTTGATATAACTCAATCATTAATAGAGATGTTACATTTCAGAGTTTGCTTGCATAAACTGTGGATATTTCTAGACCGAGTGTTGTCTGTTTGATAAAAGAATCGTGACGTTTAATACTACAGTGCAAATGTATGACGTTTAGTAAAAATGTATACCATGTTTGTAATTTACTTGAGTACAATAAATTACTCGGTATTTAAGATTTGCACCTTGCTTGTAAAATTGCTTCCTTTTGTATAATGCTAAGGTAATAAGAAATACTTCAGCATTTCAAAGTGCACTTATGGAATTACTTCAGCTCATAGCCAGGATTTTAGAATGACAACTTGTATTTTATTGTGATCAAATGCTATTTAGATAATTGATTCTTGTTGGGATTTTAATTCAGATTAATTTCCATTCGAAACTTAAGGAAGAGTTTATATTACCAGGGGGTAATGAGTGAAGTTTCGTTAGAACAGTGATACAAATTAGGAATGTTTGTAGGTCATATAGAGATTTACAGTGTTCCCATGAGGCCTGACAGTTGGAGGCCTTTGATGGAATATGCAATGATATATGCATGTTAAGTATTGTAAACTTGTCAGCAATTCCAGATGTGTGGAAAGTATACTGAATTAATTTACCTTCATTAATCATTGTCCCAGTGTCATAGTGCTATATTTTGTTATTCACATTGTACTATGATATGCAACTGTCTTTTGCAGATATCGTGTATGTGATGTACTATTTTGAACATGTACTTATTGATGTCTTATTTTTTTCTGCTTTTGCAAGAATTTGTTTTTTTATTTTTGTTTACGAAGTGTGAATAAACTACGCTACACCGCACTACACCTTGTACGATTCTTGTATTGGGTCACTCCAACTGCGACGTTATCAATTATTCCTGACTTACTTGTTTTTGCTTTTGGGTTTTTTTTTTCTCTTCATTTGTTGGCATATTGAAACAAAACATGGTCTATGTACATATTAATGGGCAATACAACCCTTGTAATAATGGTTTCATGTGTATGAAAGCAGAAAAACACAATGGCGAGAGTTTGCAATAAATCAGACCAACATATTTGAATATACGTGATCACAACATTTTAGTCACGTTGTGTGTTAAACCAAATATGAAAGTTGACGGCACTATTATGTCACAGTGTAATAATAGATTGAGCCCATTTGAAGTGCCAATACATATTTAGGCCTATAGGAATTACAATTAACTTTCACAAATTAATTACCATTTTATTTGTGTCCTATTTCATTCAAACTATTACCAGTCTACTTCTTTGATTCTTCTGCTTAGTCTACCAATCTACTCCTCTGATTTGTCTGCTTTATTCTTTGATTAGTTGTATGCAATTAGATTTCCCTGTCTGTTTTATTGATGGTTTGGGAATTATAGTATATAACCAAAGAAAAATTACAATAAACATGTTTGAAAAGAAAAGGGAAGAGAGGGTCGGAGACAAGGATATGCAAGATATGTTATAGAGAACGAGACGATGAGAGGATAAAAATAAGATAAGATTTGATATGATAAATAAAAAGAGATGATACATTACGATATGTACAATGCTTCCAGAATATTTCTGCAAATGTTATACAGTTAACTCTGCATGAGTCGAAGTTGCACAAGAATATATCCACTATAAGTAATGTATGCGACACAGAGTCGAATGCATTTTCGAAATCCATAACCAGCAATATTCCCTTTCAGTCTATTAGCTATACATCCGGGTGCTAGTTTATAGATAACATTTTACCATGAGATCGGTCTCCAATATTTAAATAAATGCCTGAGTTTGCTTCCCTTTGGAATCAGAATTATTAGCCCAATATATTGAGTGTTTGACAATAATTTCCTGAGAAATACGCATAGTTCAACGATCTTACTATGGAAGGTTTGATCCCCCACCCCCTCCAAAAAGAAAAAGAAAAAAACATTGAATAGACTTCATCAAAGTGGACCTTCCAACAGTGGTGAAAGTTGTTAAGACAACTTGGGAATATTATAGAATAACATTATAATGTTTCTAAATTTTTGTCATGTATTTCTTTAGCTACATAAAAATTATAATAGAAATAAAACACATCCTTAACTATTGTCTTTTTAAAGTGTTCCCCTTTTCAGTGGATGGTTGACGTATTTTTATGTCAACCTCAATTTTTTTTTTCAAATTTAAATAAAACTAAGATGATTATTCTCCACAATCCATCCATATTCTATCCGACATTTTATGGCACTATTTCGTATTCTAAAATCATAACAACAATCACTTTTCCTTGACCAAATAAAGCCCTGAATAAGATGTTACATTTGGTTTAATATAGGCCTTCATTTCACTGCAATGTAAAGTTTGCCACCGAAAATGGCGGTATTTGCAATCGAAGATCAGAGTCATCAATACACAGAGTTTTGCCAACTTCGTTTTGTTTGGTTATATCATGGCGTATATTATTTTGTTTTGTGCTTGCCCACCGGACCATATTGGTTATTATTATTGTGCTGAACTCGAACCTGGTTGACCAAACCTTCCTAATCAAAGGGCCTGTTGATGCATAATCTCCTTTGCGTCTGTTGTCATGTGAATGTATTTGTCATTATTTTACACGCACTAAAATCCTAAGTACATGGATTTTCAAAAAATTCAATCGTTTAATATCTCTAAAATGCTTTTTAAAAAAGTCAATATCTTTTTATTGTTTTTGAGAAGAAATATATGAATACGAGCTCATCAAATGCACTTTTGTTTTTCCTTCTTCTCATCAATTGGTGGCCAGTGAGTCAATACCATTTCTTATCGTGATCATCGTTATCATTTAAAAGAAGAAGAAGTCGTACTAGGCTGTCCTGTAGGTCGATGGGTTGTTCGTTCCTTTCCGGTAAATATTTAAAAAACATGCTGATCACATGAAGGACAAGATATACTGATAACAAGTTGCATGAATATATACATATTAATTATTTATAAGAAATCAGAAAAATGCATGAAAAGCCAAGGAAATATTAATAAGAACAAGGACGTTATGAATGCTACGATGTGTTAAACCGACAGGGGTGGTTGCTTTCATTCATATATTTACTAATTATTTTTTGTGGCTATGGAGTATGGTTTATTGCATCAAACCGCTCTTGAATTCATTTATAATCATATTTTTATTTATTTATTTATTTATTTATTTTTTTTTTTTTTTAGGGGAGGGGTTGAGTCTCGGATCTCCTATGCATACCCAGTCTAGAATCTGTACTGGTAAATGATTGCAAACAATATCCCCTAACTAGCTGCTCTTAGATGTGATATCTACATGTATAGTGTAGATATTTTGTTTGAGCGATATTGTTTAGCATAAATTAACGCGCCCGAAATTAACATTTTCGTTAAGTGTTGGAATGACGACCTCTATCCGCCAGACTTCTACAGGCCATCTCGTTTCGGTGGTCACGTGGATCGTCACATGACTGAGTTTCATCACGGGTCACCTGATCATCGATTCAAGCCGATGCGACCACCACCACCACCGCCACACTTCTCTCATAGTCACCCTCCCATCATAGAACGCCCCTTTGGTAATGACGGTTTAGAACCCCCCTTCGGACATGACGCCATGGAACCTCCTGCCCCTGACGGTCCCCGGACTCGCTTACAAGAGAGACCCCTTGCTCCACCGGGACCTCTCCCTGGTGGTCCCCCACACGGCAGGCGGCCAGGATCAGAAGGTTCCCGTAGGCTCGGTCCTGGGTACGACCTACACCACGGCGGGCCGGTAGAGCACGAGCACGCAAGATGCAGAGGGAAAGTGAACAGAGCCTACTACCATCACAACCTACCATAATCGACACATCGTAAGAACTTAAATAGGCTGATTGATTCTTTAATTGATTTTATTTAACGAACGTAAAAAAGGATATAAACGATGATATGACAAATTAATTCGGAAGGAAGACCCTCTACCCGCTGCTTTACATGGGCTAACGGATAAGGAGTATGACTAAAATAAAGAAAAACATAACACCGCGTACAAGGAACACAATAACTTATATTCCGTGTAAGTTCTAATTTTATGCGAGTGCGCACATGCGCGTTGAATAGTCTACAAGTCACAAGACGCTTTTACGTGCATGTCAATTGAGAGTGTATTTTAGCTTGTAAAATCTTTTCAAGAAAGGAATATTTGAAGCTCAGGTTTTTAGAAAAAATATATACGAAATAAAACTCATACGAAACTTTGATGCAAGTTTTCCAATCAACCGAGCTTCTATTTCAAATGTGAAGGTCCACACTTTAACAATCCTCCGCTAACTTCTTTTTCTCCTTCTTCTTCTTCTTCGTCTTCTTCTTCTTCTTCTTCTTCTTGTCCACCTCCTTCACCTTCTTCTTCTCATTTATCTTTTTATTTCCCTATCTGTTTTCTTTAGCAGCTTAGATCTTGAAGATTGTCAGCTTTTTAAATGTGGAGGGCGCTCTTCGTTCTTTTCTTTCTTCCGGTCACAGACAAGAATTTAAGGATGCTAGTGTCGTCACTTCACCACCTCTCCACAGTATGGCGATCTATACGTAGGGTTTTGGCCAAATTAGTTTATGTTGGTCACAACATGGCGTCTATTCTTTTGTTTTGTGATTGTCCCACAAAACAGTATTCGCCTGATTGTGTCCAACTTATAACGGGTTGGCCAAACTATCCTAATCAATGACTCTGATAACCGATATTATGGAGCGACCTCAACGACCAGAAATGGGAGCACTGACATCACATTTTAATCACTAAAAAGTGCCTTGTAAATGTGTTGTATATTACAGATTTCATTACAGATTACATATTTAAAACTCCTTTGTGAATTAGTCTATTGTGTGTATGCCGATAAACTGGAAATTAGTTGTAGGTATGAAGATGTTAATCCAATCGTTACGAGGTTAAAGAACTACTTAAGTTGATGATCCCATGTAGATAATTCCAATGAATAAAAGTCAACTTGAATTTTCTGTTTACCAAATTCTAAAGGCTATATTGGACAGACACGACTGTGATATTACACATACCTAGAACCGTGTAGGCCTATCCTACGTGATCTCAAATCAAAAGATTGGTCTGACTATCATCTTGATGTTAAAGTTCAGACCTCACATTCGTTATAATGACGTCACGAAGAGTAGGGGCAAAGCGTGAACGGAAATGGTAAAGACTTTTTCGAGGCCAAAGTCATGAGAAAACTTTAGATTTTGATTAAAAAGTAAGAACAAAATAATTCTAAAAAGGTGTTGTGCAATATATTACTTATGATCGTATGTATATGATTCCGCTCAGATATTTCAACATAATGTACAAAGAGCATGAAATATACACGTTAACATTGCAACATTTCGTTGAATATTATTGCATGTAAAATTAAATATATATGTTGTACATATAGTAGTGTACTTTTAGTAATCATGATATGACCATAATTATGTAAGAGTTGATGCATCTTTCTTTAAAATGTAGATATTACCGCCTCTCAAACTTGTTGGAAACTCTTGTTTGATCATTTATATCTCTCTGGTCATGAGATACTTATCGCTTTGTTTAGTAACATTAGAAAGTATGCTTATTACTTTCAAAAATAAGTTGCAAAATGCGTTGGTAGGCACTGGTATTGTTATGCAATGCAATACATAGCAGCCCTACATAACAGCATAACAGCCGATCGAGAGCAGTGCATTTTGCAACTTTTCACTTTTGACCTTGCCCCTTATTTTGATAAAATGCACATTGCATAACTGACAAATCATAACGAATGTGGTAGCATTTTGAATAAGAATAAAGACCCTTTTTAATGATATTAAGCATAAAGATAGTTATGCAATAACAAGAGAGATATATCAATCAAACTTTTGTTGGTCACAACATGGCGTCTATTCTTTTGTTTTGTGATTGTCCCACAAAACAGTATTCGCCTGATTGTGTCCAACTTATAACGGGTTGGCCAAACTATCCTAATCAATGACTCTGATAACCGATATTATGGAGCGACCTCAACGACCAGAAATGGGAGCACTGACATCACATTTTAATCACTAAAAAGTGCCTTGTAAATGTGTTGTATATTACAGATTTCATTACAGATTACATATTTAAAACTCCTTTGTGAATTAGTCTATTGTGTGTATGCCGATAAACTGGAAATTAGTTGTAGGTATGAAGATGTTAATCCAATCGTTACGAGGTTAAAGAACTACTTAAGTTGATGATCCCACACTGCAAAAACCAGAGTGTTAAATTTAACACCAAGGGTGTTAAATTTAACACTTTCTTGGTATCTATATCGTGCAACTCCTCTGGTGTTACTTAACACCATTTTCTGGAATTAGATAATTTCAATTCCACTTTTGGTGTTAATATTTGACAACTCCTACTGGTGTAGATTAACACCAATATCTGGAATCATAACAAATTCAATTCCACTTTTGGTGTTTATATTCTTGTTGATCCATTAGAGATTTTTCTATGTATGTCTAATGGTCCCACATTCCATATTCCCTATTATCGACCATTATCGACCAGGGTAGAGGAACCAGTGGTAAACTGATAATTCATAATCGATGTTGGCAACTGTCCACCAATAGGTATATTCTAATCTCCATTGCATTAACTCCATCACATAGATCATTTGAAGTAAATTCAAGATTAACATGTATGTGGTACAGGCTGGTACACATATATATATAATAAACATGCATCTTGTTTCTTGGTTAGTAATCATATAATCAATATATCTATTGCTAAAACGTTAATATAATTGTAACAAGATCGGACATATAATCTATTGGTCAATAATTGCCAAAGGAAAATACAAATCACAAAATTGATGTGCATTGTCATAATTTGCTTAACAAATCATGATAAATGTATTTTTCTGTGAACACGTGTAAAGTAATCATTAAGCGCGCGTACACTTTGTGAAAACTTATTCAACCAATCAACCGCCTTAAACGAAATCACGTGATGATACTTTCAACACCAAGCATAAAACAACACCATGTTACTTAACACCCAGTAATTATTAATGCATGCTTAAATCTGACCGGTGTTAAAAATAACACCAATGGTGTCAAAAAAATTCAATACCATACTGGTGTTAGAAATTTAACACCCTGGTTTTTGCAGTGCATGTAGATAATTCCAATGAATAAAAGTCAACTTGAATTTTCTGTTTACCAAATTCTAAAGGCTATATTGGACAGACACGACTGTGATATTACACATACCTAGAACCGTGTAGGCCTATCCTACGTGATCTCAAATCAAAAGATTGGTCTGACTATCATCTTGATGTTAAAGTTCAGACCTCACATTCGTTATAATGACGTCACGAAGAGTAGGGGCAAAGCGTGAACGGAAATGGTAAAGACTTTTCGAGGCCAAAGTCATGAGAAAACTTTAGATTTTGATTAAAAAGTAAGAACAAAATAATTCTAAAAAGGTGTTGTGCAATATATTACTTATGATCGTATGTATATGATTCCGCTCAGATATTTCAACATAATGTACAAAGAGCATGAAATATACACGTTAACATTGCAACATTTCGTTGAATATTATTGCATGTAAAATTAAATATATATGTTGTACATATAGTAGTGTACTTTTAGTAATCATGATATGACCATAATTATGTAAGAGTTGATGCATCTTTCTTTAAAATGTAGATATTACCGCCTCTCAAACTTGTTGGAAACTCTTGTTTGATCATTTATATCTCTCTGGTCATGAGATACTTATCGCTTTGTTTAGTAACATTAGAAAGTATGCTTATTACTTTCAAAAATAAGTTGCAAAATGCGTTGGTAGGCACTGGTATTGTTATGCAATGCAATACATAGCAGCCCTACATAACAGCATAACAGCCGATCGAGAGCAGTGCATTTTGCAACTTTTCACTTTTGACCTTGCCCCTTATTTTGATAAAATGCACATTGCATAACTGACAAATCATAACGAATGTGGTAGCATTTTGAATAAGAATAAAGACCCTTTTTAATGATATTAAGCATAAAGATAGTTATGCAATAACAAGAGAGATATATCAATCAAACTTTAGTTTCCAAACTTTTTTTGATGGATTTAGTTTATTCCGTTGTTTACTGAATTCTCATATTTACAAGAACCACAGGGTTCCATTTGGCAATAGAGTACCGAAGAGCTAACGTCGTAATATTCGCTCGTCATATAATTTATTAATACATACTTACTTGGAACCAGCAACTTTGACAATTTGGCCGGTATGACGTCACACTTTGGTACTCGATAGGTTTTGGTACACAATCAAGGCTTTCTATTGGGAATATGAGCCCAATTTGAAAACCTAAATTTCAAGGGATATCAAGCTTCTTTGGAGGAGGAAAAGCTAAATCGGCTCAGAATTGCAGCGACGTCAGACTAGCAGTGCGATTGTCTACGATTTGAAGCCTATTCGGCTGGTATCTTTACTAGAAGGCTTAATAGAACTAAAGTTCCGATTGTTAGAATTCTTATTATTTTTTAGAACCTACATCAAGAAGATGATGTTTGTTTATATTTCTATATCTAATATAATTGACATTTCGGATCGCAGGAAGGCCGTAAAGTGTTTGGAGGGCTAAAGAGGACAAAACAGGTAATACGTATTCAACAATCGAACGCAGTATGGAGACGTGAATGCAAGCTCGTGTAAATTCCCGCTGAGCCATCGAGTTTCGCTGCCTAGGATAAAAACATAGCAAGCGGTAATTCCACCCAAACCAGTATATTTTTGGCATTAATATGAATGTTATTATTTTTTTTAATTACATGGCGCATAAGTTACTCGAAAATAGCAAAAACGGAGAGGTTACAATCCCAGTTTAATAGTTGTTCTTTGATCATTCTTAGAAACAAGAAATTCCAATATAAATAAGCATACAAGATCGCTTTTATTGTTTAACTCTTTGCCCGCTACGTTCGGCTAGCGGAACATACAGCGGGCTGCCAACTTCGACTCAAGTCACATTTCATTCACAATACACACGGAACGCATTTAATTCTATTGTACGCACACACACACAATAGTAACGCGTGCTTCGCATTGTATACACATCACACTTCATTGCACCGCTTTCGCAAACATTGTTTACATTGACATTTTCCGAGAAAAATTGAGTTTTTGAAACTGCTTTTGCAAATATTCTGATGAGCTAGGATGGCCCCTATTAGGAGGAGACGGGACTTCTTCACTGCTGATCAGGTACGAGAACTTGTGATGGACCCTGTTCCAACAGCCGACTCTGATTCAGAGGAGAGCGAGACTGACTCTGACGAGGAAGATGAGCCTGGTCCCACACGTACACTTTTGCAAAGTTTTTCATTACAGTACACCAATCAAAAGTTATTGCGAGTTGAATAAGCATAGTCCATGCAGAACCCCTCCTAAGGTGGCACCCTAAAAACAATGTGGCACAGGGGGGATTGTGTACGTGGCGGGCAAAGAGTTCATGTGCACATTATATATAGCGTTTATAAAAAAAAATCTGTTGTATTTTAGCACGTGAACATTATTTCGGTAATAACAATTTTTGTAAATAAAATGTATTGATCTAAGAGAATTTATTAAATTGAATTTATTAAATTGTACAAACAATCTAAATTATTACTGTTATTTGTGTGCTTTTAATAAGATTAGCCTTTTGTGAAATAAAACAATTAGTGCACATATCATTTTCCCGGAGAGAGAGCAGAAAAATAATCAGCATATAAGATCGTGCAATATACGAAAAGGGAAAAATAAGTTGAACAGAAAGAATATGGACATATAACAATTTCAAGAAACAAATATATAAACAAATAAATAAATGAGTGTATGAATGAATATATAAGTAAATGAGTGAAATTAAAACGAAATGATAATATGAGCCCCCCAAAAGAAAAAAAAAACTGTATTATGGAAATAAGAGAAGATTTAACACTTGTGTTGCTCTCAGAAAATTAAATTTTTCTTTGCATACAAGGCCAATCGAAGTTAAATTTCCTCATCATAAACTTGATTCAAAATCACTCTGGGCGTGTGCATATGTGTGTGTGTGTGTGTGTGTGAGGGGGTAGTGTATGTGTGTGTGAGTGATATTGTTGAGTGTATGGGCGTGGGAGAGTGTGTGTGTGTGGGAGTGTGTGTTGGAGAGTGTGCATGTGTGTAGGTGTAAAAGAGGGAGAGAGAGTAAAAGGGAGGATAGACAGGAGTTTATGCGCGTTGGGTTTGGGTGTGTATGTGTGTGGATGACAGAATTTCCAATCTTATTTAAATCTGCTCTATGAACTTTCAAATATTGTTTTGATAGCATACATTAGCTAGAATAATAAGAAAGCGGTACTGCCCGATCTTAATGTGACGGTTGCCTTTAAAGCCTTTCTGTACTAGAAGCACACCCGCAAAAATCCTCTGTATAGCACCATCACAGGTAATCTGTAGCCGTATCGTCCCGTACCTCGCTGCGATGTTGGTTCTCGCATCAAGTCCTGTGTCTCCAAAAGCGGAAATTAGGTATTGGGTTATGCTCTGTTATAAAGTTGACCATTAGATGGCGCTGTGCAATAAACAGTATGCAGAAAGTTCATCAGATCAGTATTGCTTTATATCTATTTCATGGACTTTTAAAGATTTTCTTTGTGTGTAGAGAGCAAAAAAAATGTAGAAAAAGGCGATCTCGCTTCCCGAAATTAAGGTGGCGGTTGCTGTGACAGATAAATATGAGATCTGCTCATGCGCGATGGCATTGTAAAATAATTTATTTGGAAGTAATTGGTAGAGGTTGATCATGTCGCAGACAAGTAATGGTGTATAATGTGAGGTTTCAGAATGATCAAAATGATAAGTCTTGCTCAAATTCAAATGCACTGTACACGAAAAATGTGTTTATGGGACTACAAAAACAAGTGGCATGGTAAAGTTGTCAACAGCATGTAGCTGTTACCTGCCATGTTTTGAATATGAGGGCATTTGAAGAGCCATCCTTTTCAGGGGACACTTCTTAAACGATACTTTTCAAAACTAAAATACAAAAGAATGAACAAGCTCACAAGTTATTGATCTCCTTTCCCAGAACCCAACCTTCTAAATTTAAAAATAAAACTGGGCATAACAATTGGTTAACCCTCCCTTGTAACTATATCCCAGTTCGAAGATATAACTGCGCATGAGCAGATGCAGGTAATTTTACAAAAATTCTAAAACCCACCGAGATTATATGTTCATGAAAGTTAAGCTCATGCTTAAGAGGGCAAACAACAGGTTTTCATGAAGCACAGCCCATGTCTTTGGCAGTGATTATTCTAACATGCTAAAAAGTGAGACCACTCCATGTCCACAAGACCTATAGATATTAGGGGTCATTTGTACAATGTACTAATTAAAAACTGGTCTATTAGCGAGAAAAGGGGAACACGCCTCGTTCAATACCCCGGGTACGAATCATGGGCGTCAATCAGGGGGGGCAGGGGTCAGGACCCCCACGATTTTTCCTAGGGGGATATCATATCAAATGTCCCCCATGTTTTGTCAGAAAAGAAGGGGTACCACCCATTTTGCCCCCATTTTGATTTTTTTAGTGCTCACTACTCCCCGCTTATTCACCGGCTGGCTGATGCACCACTAAATATTTTTTCACGAATTGGACAAAAAAAAAAAATAGTGCTACATTAGCCCCCCTGTTTCATCAAATAAATAAAATCGATTTTAGCCTTAAAATCGATTTTAAGTTAGAGTGTGATCCAAATCAATTTTAAGATCGATTTTAGCCTTAAAATTTATTTTAGGTTAGAGTGTGATCCATATATATCAGTTTTAAGATCAATTTTATTCTTATTCATTCGATTATTAATATGCTATGTTAAGCATTCATTGGCTGTACAGGCGTAAGTTCCAGACAACTTCAATTTGATCATGCATCGGGAAATGGAGAAATCTGTTCAAAATTAATGGCAATTTTTAGGCAATGATTTCTTTTGGGGGGATGGGGGGGAAAGGGGGAACAAGTCTTTGTTGATAACCAAGTATTTTTTAAATTATCAAATTTAATACCAAGCATGATCAATACCAAAGGCTGCAGTTTAGGCGGCATTCCGGGTTTGGGGTTGGCACAATTGCCCGTTTTTTCAGGTACTTACATAAGTGTGGGGCCTGTTTTTCTTCTTAAACATTCCCTTTACATCTGATTAATATCCTTTTATTTATTACAAGTGCACTTTTCCTTCATGCAATTTGTCCTGTTTTACTTTGTTTTAAAGTTCCTCTTCTTACTGTTTTCTTCTCTCTTAGTAGTGCCCCTTTTCCATTCTGTTGTGTGCTCCCTTTTCTATATTTTTCTTACCACATCTGCTTACAACTATGTACCGTTATTCCATTTACTTATATTCTCTCTCTCTCTCATTAACATACGATACTCCCATCACAACACTTTGCTTTCCGCCCCTTTCAAAGTGATTGTTTTGTTCTTTCATGAACCCTCCCCCTCAAAAAATAAATAAATAAAGTACAAAAATTAATAAATAAACACTAACTTATAAGAAAAAGCATTGCTAGGATATTTCAATACTCACCATCAAACAAACACACCATCATTGAATCACATCATTGTCCTTTATCATCATTTCATAATTACCAGCATACAATCTCATCCATTCATTTTTTGCCTCCCCCTTTAACTTGTTAAATGAAAACCAATACATTGATTACATACAAAATAAAATTAACACAGATTTAAAAGCTTCAATGTCTAATCAATATGCTTATGCTTTAATGAATGAAATCTACATTTTGTAAATGAGCATAGCAAATACATTCAAGGGATACAATAAGAACATTTGAAATGACACAAATGAAAGTGCTATTAAAGTGACAGCCAGTTGTTTAAAGTATTGCAGCTGATATCTGCCAATGTCTAGTCAATGTACCTTTTGGATATTAAAAGAGTAATATTTGTCACAAGGATTGCTGTTACTCATATGGTTGTTAATCTAAAGGTGACATACATTGTCATGTAAGGTCATGCAGTCGGTGAGAATGTGTTTTTCTTGATACAATAGTTTGTCTATATGAAATTAATCATCAATACTTTCTATCAGCTTCGAAAAAAATTCTAAGGACAACATAAGTCAGAGTTAATATATTTCCTACAGGACAAATCTGTTTTCACTGCAATCACAAAGTTCTGTTATTTCTTTTGTATTCATTTTTGTGCAATTGCTACAATAGCACTTTAGGCATCAACAGGTAATTATCGATACATAGTCATGCCAGAAGTGCCTCTAGGAAGAGTTCCAAATAGGCCATCAAATTGATTCACTGCTACTCAGATGAATTGCTAATTTGAAATTTTCAATTTGATATTTTAAGATTTATTGCAATGAACAGAATTATCTGTGTAATGTGAGTTCGGTAACAATAACCTCCATGACAGAATCATAGCTTTTTAGATCAGCAGCAACACTTAAAATGAAATTTCTTGAAAGTGCAGGCCTAAATTGCAGAGCTAATTTAGTATGGATTATAATTTCGGTCTTATCCTCCAACTGTAACTAGTTCTTTTTTTTCTTCCGCAAGATTCTAAAATTCTGTTTAAAATACAGGAAATCTTGGAAGTATCATTGAAAATTTTAATTCCTTTAAAATATTATATGATTTTGATAATCAAACCAAACATCTCATATTCTATGGCAAATTTTAGTAACTTGAATGGAGCAGTTCTAATAGCTTCAGAGGAATTAATTTGTAAATCTTATTTTACAAGAAGTGGTCGTTGTAAGAGAAAGCGACCAGTCCATGATACCGAGATCTGTATCTCATTGTGGTCCTCTTGCTTAAAGCTGGAAAAGGGAGCTTGTATCTGTAAGCTGGCTGATGTTCCATATGAATCATAACGATGCAGGTAATTCAGGCTCTGCAGTCTAGAATCAGAATTTAAAGTAATAAATGAATCAATTAATAAATACCAGTGTAATTTTTCAATCTATCTACAACTTTTGTATTCATGATTATGTCAAATACTTTGATTGCAAAATAAATAATAAGAAGAATCAAAAATATTCTTTATAAATTTTGAGACAAAAGCAGTTTTAGTTACAAAAGATAAATAAATAAATTGTTGCTTTGGAAAAAAAAATCCTTTCATAACCATTTGTGTACGTTTTATACAACAGAATGGGTAAGATGGGTATTAGACTTCTTACAAGGATTATGAAAAATGTACCGACTTATGTCGTTTCATTTTTAACGACTGCTGTAGGGGTATGGTAACAATGACAGGCACAGAACAAACTGATAAGATCAATTATGGTAACTGATACTGCTTACCTTTTCAACTTGAAGAGATGGACAATAACTTAAGAATGAAATTCCAGATGTCATGAATTAGCAGTACATGTAGATGCCATAGGCAGCTTTTTATTTTGCAACCTAATATTTAAAACAGAGATACCATATATAATATATTTCATGAAGAGCGCAAATATATTTCTCAGAAAAATAACTGTCACTGTATCTAATGTGTTCAACAGAACATAAGTACATTTTCATCAGTGATTCTAATTGTTATCTAAATGTATTTGGTCCCACACATTGTTACCAACCACATTAAAGGTTTTAGACATTTGCAAAATGGACTATTGAGTTTAATCTTGAACCAAACAATGTTGTAAACAGAATTAATGAACATTCCCCTGTCGTGAATAGAAGAGAAAGAGATACCTTAACTGGTATATAACAAACAGAGCAGCTTACATCATAAAAATGCTCATTACAGTTGGTTCAATCACATCTTTATAGTTATACATTAATTGCTGCCCTATTCTTTGTACAATATTTATCAGTCTGGCTGATGTAGTAATTTATCTATGATTTAGACCTGTCACGGTTGACTTCCCTTACATGGAATTACCAGTTTGTGATTGTACATAGAAAATGTAATGAAATCCAGTACCTTAACCCTTTAATCATATATATCAATCAAGATTACAGACTCAACAACAAATTAGTAATTTATTTATATGTAGGTCTAGAAGAACCAAAAAAAAACCTTACCTTTGTTTATAAATATTGGTGTACAAATTTTACTAAGAAGATCACTTCACAAGGCCGCTTAGCACAGTAGGTTCTATAGCTGTCACCTAGACATTGAGCTTGGCCTTGAGTACATTCTGCATATCCAAACCCTTTCCTTGAGCCTTGAGGCCGAGCTAGGATGAGAACCAAGTCCAAGACTTTGAAGCCATGGCAGGAGAGAACTTTTGGACCAAAGGTCTATTCGGTGGATACGACTCGAGGTTCACTCCATCTCTGAGTCTGACTCTGTCAAAAGAAAAATGAAATTAAGAAAAAATAATAAATATAGATCTAGTCTAGGCCTAGGGCTTAATAGTTTTAATATGTGTGCGTAGAATTTTAGAAAGAAAAATCTACTAGACTCTAGACCTCCTCTAGACCTACATAAAATTTTACATCTAGTCTAGTCTAGAATCCAACGTGTTACTGTTAGGCACAGACAAGACCTAAACTCCTGTTATTGTTAATTTAGATCTTACAAAATACAGTAGATCTAATCTAGTCTAGATCTAGATTTTACTTTCTATAGGTCCAGTAGAGACTAGGTCTACATCTACCCTAGATCTATCAAGACTCAAGTATCAATTTTATGTTTCATGTAGATCCTTGACTAAATAAATCTAGATAGGCCTAGAGTCTATTAATTATAAGATCTAGATCTAGGATCTATATAGGGTCTACATCTAGTAAATCAAGATCTAACTTAGGTCTAGATCTACTTAACTTAGATCTTGATCTAGATCTACTTAGACTAGTTAGAGTCTAGACCTACTTAGGTATAACTCTCGAGTCCAACTTTCTTTTATAAAATGTTAACGTTAAAACAAAGATCCTGTAGGATGTAGACTAGATCTAGATCTAGATTGTAATTATCAACAAGAACAAGACAAGGGATAGATCTAGGCCTAGGCCTATAGTACCAATTACCATCTAGATCTATAGTCTACTATCTAGATCTATCATCATCTAGCTCTAGATCTAGCCTAGGCCTAGACTCAAGAGCTACTTACCGGTGCGGCTAGGCTGACAGAATGCCAGAAATCGAAGAAGTCTAGAGCACTAGCCTAGAGCCTAAGTACTAGTACAGAGTACAGTAGGCCTAGGCGCTAGGCCTACTCGAGTACTACTAGTACTAGTAGACTAGTATTAGTCTAGATCTACTTGGTAAGTTTAAGAGGGTCTAGTCTCTACTCTATAGGCCTAGATTCTAGACCCCTATTTCCAGATCTAGATTCTAAACCCAAATCTACAACTTGGCTAGACGGTAGACCTAGTCTAGAATCTAGTATAACTATTAGATCTATAATATAAGCACAAGACCCATCATTAACCATACAACATGATGATTCCTAAGGCCGTGTTGGACCTATAATTGTTATCAATTGCAAATAATGCAAGAATATTGTACCTGTCCTGTCCTAACAAACGATCATCGGTAGACAATTTTAGTTGGACCTGCATGAATTTAAATGAATGGGACTGAAATGAATGAACCGGTGCAATTCGTCCACTTTTAGCCCAGTTGGGGAGTGATATTAACTGATATATCTTAAATATCGTTCGGTTAAATAAAAATGTATTCGCATAAAGATGAGGGGATACTTTTCTTCTTCCAAAATAACAGAGTTTTTATCAACAGAATTAATATTTTCAGAGAAAACGGAATTTACTTACTTTTCTAGGACCTCTCTTGCAGTAGTTTACCGATGCCATTTTGTAGTAGATTTACCCCAAATTGACTAGCCTTGATTACAGACTCCTAAAAATCTATTTTAGCTTAAAATCGATTTGATGAAACAGCTCACAACTATCAATTTTAAGCTAAAATCGATTCGGCCTTAAAATCGATTTTTAAAATCGAAATCGATTTTAGTTGATGAAACACGCCCCCGGGGAATGAATCATATCAAAACGGGTTCAAAGTCCTTCAATCAAGTTATCATGGTAATCTATTCAGATAATAGTCTCTGGTTTACTCGACGGCGGACATAACTTTGTTCTGACTAGTCGGTGTCTATGTCTTGTTCCAGGATTAATAGCTTCAGGCCTACGATGTGACGAAATATTTTGTTCTCTAAACCAGGTATGTTAACTAAGCTTAATGATTTTTCTGTTGCAAATTAATTGTCCGCTAGCACATTTTCTTACTGTTAAAATAATTGTCTGATTTTCAATGGAACATTTAGTACTATCAATGCTTTTGTATGGTTTTCTTGATTTATCACATGGATTACAACATGCCAAGTATAATGCAGAGTATTTTGTTTACCCCTTGAAAGAACTCTATACACGCTGTATTATAGTAGACGATGTTTCGTGTATTTCGTTTTTAATGAAGCTTTAAAGCTTTTATGAACGCTCTCAACGCTTGTGTATTCTGTTTTCATTACTGATTGATTTTGAAATATTAAGATTGATTGTTGTACTCTCATCCTGTGTCTTACCTTGAAAGTGAACAAAGACGATGCAATGAGGTTTTATCCCGTTGCTGTTGGGGCTTGCCTTGTCATCCGTTGATACTTACTTTGAGAGATTCGCAATTCTAGATATTAATTTAGCCCATTCGTGCAACTCTTTTGGGCGGGAACATGCTAAATATATTCAATGTTCACCATGATAACATTTTTGGTTCAATATACATGTATGTAAAGATGATGATGTTTATGACGTTTATTACAAAGATTTGATTAATATAATACGATTATAATTAATTGAATTGGATTGAATTGAAACATTTTATAAGGCCTGCATACAGATCTTGAAAACAATTCCTATATAATATACTGGTCATATTTTATACACCTGAGGTGTACTGATTTATAAAAGAAAGAACTGTTTCCATTGTAGGTACCATTCTCAGATCTGCTTGACGTCATCATGGCGTGCAAGTTCCCAACAGATAGCGATGTTCAGCTGAAGAGTAGAAAAGGTCATGACTTGACATGGTCATGTGACAAGCATGGAGAACCAATCAAATTCTTCTGTAAAGAACACGGGATCCCAATTTGTCTTCCATGCGCGATGAAAGATCATCAGAAACCATGTAAGCTAGACGACATCGAGGATGTTATTTCGGACATTGGGGGAAAGCTCGATGAAAAACTCTTGAAAATCGAGACTGCAAAGCCGCATTTGACGAAAGTTGGCTCCGAAATGAAGTATTGTTTAGATTTTCTCCATGCTCATTTCCAGTCGATTAGTGAGAAAGCTCAAACTGAGTGCGACATATCCAAATGAAGAATGTTGAACAGACGATAGAACAGGAGGAGATTCGTGTCATCAATGAGGAAGCGGACAAAGATATACAAATCATCAAGGAGAAGAGGGACAGACAAATCAAAGCATGCCTCGAGAAAGCTGAACAGAAACAAGAAGCAATCAAAGGAATGCATGCGAAGCTAATTTTAGAGTGTAAAGAAATGCAAGACACTGTAGGAAAAAAAGATCGTAGATCTGCAAAGAAAGAATCAACATCAAATAGATACAGTGACTAATATCAGTCAAAAGATCAAACGCACCAAACTGGATGACAAAGCGTTAGTATGCGAAGCTCCTCTAGTGATGTCTGCCCTGGATGATACGTTGAATCAACATGTAGATGATGAAGTTGACATGGTGGAATATCTAGCCAAGATAGAGCGGGAGGTTCAGGGGTTGAAGTTTATCGAAGGTCAGGTAGGGGGCGAGTACTTCGCACGAATCGAGGGTCAAGCACAGAGATGGGAACTGATCAGTTCGATCCCAATTCCACTGACCGTTAATCGTCCATTACTCCGTGGTTTCATCAGTGATGATGAAATGTGTATGCTGGACTCTAAGACTAATGACCTGTATGTCACCAATCTGAAGAATGGACACACACAGAAGGTTATGGAAGGAAGTGCTAACACCCGCTTCACATCGTGCGCACCTGTCAACAGCAATTTAATAGTATGTGGCAAGCGTAGGTTGAACTGTCTAGGTGGTTCCGTAGAGGGATGCATCACTCTCTTTGACAGAGAATGGCGGCGGGCTAGAGATATTGTAATACCGGAAGGGAACGCCTTTCACAATGAATTGTGGGTTGATGTTGACAAGGACGGGATGATACTCGCGGCCCAGGAGGATCATCACGAAGTCTTCGTCATCAACCCCGCTGATGGTAAGGTAGTGGATACTATAGAGCTACCGGCCCTCGATGTGCATCGTGGGATACATGCCTTATCCAGCGGATACTTCGGTACATGTATAGGTTATGGAGAATTCTGGGTATTCGACAGATTAGCAATTAAGGTGACTAGTGTATATGATCGTGTGTACGGCGAGTCGTGGTTTGCCGTCGACAAGCTGACAGACGCAATCTACATTACATATAAAAATACCCGTGAGATATCCGACATCGATCAGGGTTCTCGTGATATATACGTAGTTGATCATGTTTCAGGTGATGGCACGTCTAAGAGAGTCGTGGAATATGGGAATCCATGCCGCTCTTTTCAGGTTGGACCGAGCTTCGTTAACCCTTCTGGTAGACTAATTAATTGTGACGGAAACAGGCTTTTGGTGTATAAGAAATGCCTAAGTGTTTAGAGTGCTACCAATGAAAGTATAAAATCATCATCATTAAACTGTACCCGACATTCTGTGGGCCAATGGGAAAGGTGTGGGAAGGAAATAAAGAATACCAGTGACACTTTAATTCTATGACTTTGTACAATTAATTCACGTTTAAGTTTTAATCACACTAAATGAAATGTAACTTTGATATTGCTAACGGGCCGCTTTTCATCAGCTTTGATGGCAACAATAGATATTGCAACCTAATCACAGTCGGTCTTGGGCTCCGTGCGGGTACTATTTTATACAAGCGCGTATAAACGTGTATTCAATCTTGCGATATCTCGTTATAGAAGTACATTTTTGAAATTGATTTTTTGAATATTGTATAGCATCGATCGATGGAACCCTAGCTAACAGAGGAATATATTTGTTAATGGTTGGTACACTTTAAATCACTCATCTTTAAAAATTATAATATTGCTTAGCCAAAATAATTAGATCAGTTGGTCCGAAAGTGGAATTAGTTGACAGAAAATCACTCGAGGTGAATAAAAGTACCTAGTATTCCTTGGCAAATAGACCAATTAATAATTAGCCAATTAAAAACTAAGATCATATAAACACATTTTAAATTAAATTTCAGCATAAGGTTTTTTTCTTGAGGCCGCCATCCTAGTCAAGCCTTTTATATGTTGATGGTCTCCTGCACTTTTCCACAGATTGTTAGAATAAATTTAAATTCATAATACTATATTGAAGACACATCACGGCAATAATTTTCCATTAACAAGGCATTGATCTACATTTGCCACTCCATACCCAGGAGATAAATCGGGACCGGGTAGGATGACGAAAGCCTTTGTGTTAGTAATTACCATATGCCCTCATGGTAACCATATGGTAGGAATACTTCCCAGGGAATCGAGATGGTGCATATCGTGTGCGAATGATTCCGATGACCGAGGTAATAATATCAATAAAGCGCTTATAAACGGTATTTAGTATTAAGCGCTACATAAATCCAGAATAACATATAAATATTATGTTATTTATAAATATATGTAAATCACTTTTTCACATGTATTTGTTATTGTTTGCATTTTTGTGTTATACCTTACGTTTACATGTTTTTTGTTACTCATTTATTATATTTGGACAAAATACAGAAATAAAATAAGATCTAATAAAAGCTGCAGTTTAAAATAAAAGCATGTATGACGAATTGTTCTGAAGATGAATAAGTGTTTGTTTTAAGTTTCATGATTACTATTTCCCTAAAGTTATATGGCTTATGTATCAAATCCCCTTCATGATTGTTTGGCGCAATTGTTATTGGCATATTACATTGCCATTTGTATGTACTGATGATATCGATTTCTATAGTTTTATTGTACAGGTAATATATGTAGTTAACCATTTTAGTACCCTTTTTAATAAGTTTAAACCAATTAATGCATTATTAGATTTACCATGACATAGTTTCCTCGCTGTTGAAGGGCGTAATGCATAGTGATACTAATATATGTCAGGACCCCGTCTTTTGAAGAGTTGTACATAGTTTTAATCGCAACTGTCTATAATAGGGCCGTTGTAGAATACTTTAAGATCTAACTTTTAATATGTCACATTTTAAAGGAACATAGATTCTGACGAGTCAATTTTTCACATACTTAACGAACATGGTAATGGTATGAATAATTTATTTGTTAACTTGATGTATACATATTTATTTGTCTGTGTCTTTATATACAAAATGTTATTATCTTTTCTTCAAGGTAATGAGCCTAATAACTATCTTGTAAACTTTTTCAAGATTCAAGATTGATTTTATTCCATACTCGCAACATAACAACTGAATTGTTACTGAATTTACATTAAAACAATACATTGAAAAATAAATTAAAAACCGAGGGAACATAAACAGATCCAAGTAAGAAACGATGACAGAAAAAAGTGTACAAACCATGGATATTTAATAAAAATGGAAACCAGTTGAAAGTTATTTAGGACACAATAATATTTGCACATTGCCTTTGGAAACCTTATCAAGATTACTATTCGTAAGTTTTGTCATTATCACTTGATAACAAATCGCGACCTAATAAAAACTCTTGGAAATAAAGCGTGAAACGTCTCTTCTTCGTCATTTTTTGGCGTCATCTTATGCCAAAACGTGTACTTATTATTGCAGGTATATTCAACTGTTTTATATATATATGGATATATGGGGTGATGGTACATGTTGTAATTTCCATGTTACAAACTGTTATTTTTTACATCTGTGACTTTGAATAAAAACCTTCACCCCACATTTCAGTTATTGTAAGATTAGTTGAACATCTCATTGATTTACTTACCTGAAGAATAAGTAGCCGACATCTTGGACATTCCTTTTTTCAACAAACCGTATTTGAATATTAAATTTACATAATCCCTACCTGGGTATTAAGTAAATCAATAAGATGTTCGACTAATCTTACAATAATTGAAATGTGGGTGAAGGTTTTTATTCAAAGTCACAGATGTAAAAAAATAACAGTTTGTAACATGGAAATTACAACATGTACCATCACCCCATCCTGACTCCCATGAACACACCACTGAGTCTACCAGGGAAAGTTACAATGCTACAATAAAAAAATGCAATTCCTGTTCACTCATGCATAAAAGTTTGGTTTAATAAACCTTGAAATTCACTCAGCAAATCATGAATGTATCATATCACCCTCAATTTTGTAAGCTCCAAAGGATTTACCTCTCACAAATTGGAAGGCTAATTCCTGCGCAACCTAATTTTCATACCCTTTACAAAAGTGAGCAGTGCTAACACAAGCATGAATTATTTTCGAATTTTTTGGTGTCATATGAAAGTTGAGTTTATGAGCTTTCCATAAATATAAAACTTTTTCCCCAGAATTATATATTTTTTATTCGGCAGCCATTTCAAAAGTGTATAGTTTTTTGGGGGACGCATGGTATATTTATAAATGCAAGGCTGCTCAGCTTCAACATTTCGTCGGCGTCTCTAGTAGTAAGGATAGCGAGCTTTCGATTTAGGCACCCGACGTGGGCTACGACGCGTGACGTAATATTTATCCTCTGCGCATGAGCGAGCTTCTGGGCCCACATTCCCTTCCAAATCACACGACGGGAGTCGGGGGCAATTTCAGTGAATCCCCGTCCTCGTGAAAACGGCAACGTGGGTGCAGTTTCCTCGGTATCCCTGTTATCATTTTATCATTTTTTTCTAAATTCTATGTTTCCTGTCATTTTAATCTTTGTTT
Organism: Mesocentrotus franciscanus; assembly: GCA_037976565.1. Classification (NCBI taxonomy): domain Eukaryota; kingdom Metazoa; phylum Echinodermata; class Echinoidea; order Camarodonta; family Strongylocentrotidae; genus Mesocentrotus; species Mesocentrotus franciscanus. The sequence continues at coordinate 2,646,202 of CP137670.1, read as the reverse complement.
CTTCTTTAATCACCTTTTCTTATGTTATTGTTTGTTTTTAACATTCGGTCACTTTCTCTTTCTGTCTTTCCTTATGTTATTCTTTGTTTCTTCCTTCTATCACCTTCTCTTATGCTATTCTTTGTTTTTTATCATTCTATCACTTTCTCTTTCTGCCTTTTCTTATGTTTTTCTTTGTTTCTTTCTTCTATCACCTTCTCTTATGGTATTCTTTGTTTATATCATTCTATCACATTCTGTTACTTCCTTTCCTTATGTTTTTCTTTGTTTCTTCCTTATATCACTTTCTCTTATGTTATTATTTGTTTTTAATATTCTATCACTATCTCTTTCTATCTTTCCTAATGTTATTCTTTGTTTCGTCCTTCTATCACCTTCGTCTATGTTATTCTTTGTTTTTATCATTCTATCACTTTCTCTTTCTGTATTTCCTTATGTAATTCATTGTTTCTTCCTTCTATCACCTTCTCTTATGTTATTATTTGTTTTTAATATTATATCACTTTCTCTTTCTATCCTTCCTAATGTTACTCTTTGTTTCGTCCTTCTATCACCTTCGTCTATGTTATTCTTTGTTTTTATCATTCTATCACTTCCTCTTACTGTCTTTCCTTATGTTATTCTTTGTTTCTTCCTTCTATCACCTTCTCTTATGCTTTTCTTTGTTTTTATCATTCTATCACTTTCTCTTTCTGTCTTTCCTTATGTTTTTCTTTGTTACTTCCTTCTATCACCTTCTCTTATGTTATTCTTTGTTTTTATCATTCTATCTCTTTATCTTATCCTTATGTTATTCTTCGTATCAGATTTTCGCGTACTGTGAATTTAGTACCTGACTTAGTCACCTGATCTCAAAAATTGGTCACGTGACCGACGAAAGCACCGTCGTGAAAAATCGAAAGCACTTCCGCGAAGGGAACAGACGTGAGCTGCGCAACGTCTCCACGCTCCAGTAACTCGATCATACCGAAATAAATAACACTGCAACTAAGAATATGGAGAAGGCTGAAAAGCCAGAAGCTTGCTAAAAGGGGAAGTACACCATGATATCAAGTTGGTTTAAATAGAAGCAGAAAATAAGAGGAACACGTCAGTGAAAGCTAGAGGAAAAAACGATTACAAATAATACAGTTATGCATTTTTGAAGGTGTTCTCAATCGAAAACAAATTGGCGACTCTATGACGCATCTTGCGAGGTCCCCTCCCATTTTCCCCTTACTAAAATACTTTAAAGAAATATATGATTAATCGTATTCAATATTTAAAATGATATTAACCCGTTCCTTCCGACATTATTCAGCCCGGTAGCCGCCTCACAAACGAGAATAAAAATCAAAGACTCGACCAGTTCGCTGCCGTGCGTGCGTTCAGTTGGCCGTACAATGCGTGTGCGTTCAAGCCTGGCCAGCGGCTTCGACGAGCAGGAACATAGCGCATGCGCAGATCTGGGCCACCTATACAGCTAAGTTACATAAGAGGAACAATGGACGTGGCCGAGGGTATAGGTCGTTGTCATGGTTATAAACTCCAACAATAGAAGAGCGGAAATAAGGTAATTGGATGCTGACATACAGCATTGATGATCCATGTATGTATACTACATGTATATCGGGTTAAAATAACCCTGGGGGAGGTCTTGTTGTTTTCAAGCTTCATCTCTCATAGTGATTTCTGTTCCGTGAATTTTAATGAGATCTCGATTCCACGTACTCCTAAATAAAAATAGCTGATCATAGTTATAACGTAGTACCGAATTTGACCCTATCTAAAATATTAATTCAAATATATAACAATCAATGAAAGATAAAGGAATAATACAAATGTGATTTAGTAAAATGTCACTGACGAAGAGATGACATAAGAAATGATTGTTTTTTTCAGATTGTCTCTTTCTTTGTCTCTCTGTCTCTTTCTCGTTTTTTCTCTCTCTCTCTTTCTCTCTCTTTTTCTCTCCCTGTATTTCTCTCTCTTTCTCTCTTTCTCTCTCTCCTGCTCGCCTTCTCAGCGCCATTTCCCATCTTCATCTCTGGTACTGTTTTCCGTTCCGCTATTTGCTTTTATTCCGAAAGTATTCCTTTCGATCTTGAAATAAATTATTATACCATAACCTCGACATGGAGAAGAAAAACACGGAACGAGCGCCTGATTATAATCAAAATTAGAAGAATATTAATGTACAATAATTATAAAGAGTAAAACTTTTGAATGTAAATCATGATAAAACAATGGAAACTAGAGAGGAATCCAGAGCGGGTGGAGGTTGATCGGAGAGACAAAAAGCATATGTAGCGGTAATAATAAATAACAATACGCCCAACTTTCTCTCTCTTTCGTTTTCTCAATGTCGTTTTCCATCTTCATCTCTCATAGACGTGTTTTCTGTTCCGCGATTTTTAATGAGATTGCGTTTCCACTTTCCACGTTCTCCTAAATAAAAATAGCTGATCATAATTGTAACGTAGAACCGAATTTGACCCTATCTGAAATATTCATTCAAATATATAACAATCATGGAGAGATAAAGGAATAATACAAATGTGATTTAGTAAAATGTCACAGACGAAAAGATGACATAACAAATGATTGTTTTTCTCTCTCTATCTGTCTCTTTCTTTGTCTCTCTCTCTCTCTTTCTCCCTATCTTTTTTCTTTCTTTCTCTCTCTCTCTTTCTCTCTCCTTTTCTCTCTGTGTATTTCTATCTCTTTCTTACTCGCTTTCTCAGCGCCATTTTCCATCTTCATCTCTGGTATTGTTTTCCGTTCTGCTAATTGCTTTTATTCCGAAAGTATTCCTTTCGATCTTGAGATAAACAATATCAGTAACCTCGATATGAAGAAGAAAAACACAGAACGAGCGCCTGATGATATCGAAATGAGAAGAATATTACTGTACAATAATTATAAACAGTAAAATTGTTGAATGTAAATCATGATGAAAAAAAGAAAGTAAAAAGTAATCCAGAGCGGGTGAGTTGGGGTTGATCGGAGGGGTGATTGGAGAGACAATTATCATAATAATAAATACAGTAAAGACTACGTCCAACTTTCTATCTCCCCCCTCTCTCCCTCCCTCTCTCCCACTCTCTGTCTGTCTGTATGCCTGTCTTTCTATCTCTGTCTTTTTGTCAGTGTCGTTTTGCATCTTCATCTTTCATGTTGTTTTATATTCCGCCATTTGCTTGTATGCCGGCATCATCTCTTCCTTGAGATAAATTATTATAACATATCCCTAATGATGTACACATTATACCTTATATTTATTATAGGGGACGAAAATAGAGAATGAGCGGCTGATAACGGCTGAGAAGAATGTTACTGTACACAAATTATAGAAAGTAACAGTTTTGATTTGGTTTGTAAATCTCTGTTGCATCAAAATAAAATAATACGTTCATTATAATGTTATTGACAGAAATAATATACATCGGACATTATATACTTTAGCACAAAACGTTATCTAAAAGCAGGTGGACAACATTATGAGAGAAAGAATAAAACTTTCTCTTTTATTTACAAAAAAATAGCATAAATTCCCTACACAAGCAGAAGATATCTTGAAGAGGGAGACTGGAAAAAATATAAAAAAGGACACAACAAATTGTCAAATAAAAACCAAAAATAGGATTCTAGAGCGGAAGATGATAGGGGAAACGTAATAGTTCCTAAGAATTGGCAATTTTTGACCTATATAGAATATACGAAAAGAGTTATGTCTTAGGCCCACCTACTGTTACGTAAGAGGAACAATGAACGTGGCCGAGGGTCAAGTTCGTTGTCATGGTTATAAACTCCAACAATAGAAGAGCGGAGGTAAGGTATTTGGGTGCGTGCCGTCATAAGCTTCTACAGGGCGAGCGCGGATTTTTAATACGCTGCTCCCAATGAAGTACCAGCAGTATCAGTAATTGTGTATGGAAAGGTCTCAGCGAAAGTCAATATCTATGGGACAGACACCGCGGACAACTAGGCGTTGTGGCGTGCGCCTGTAATCCAGCTAACAGTGGAAGTTACAAACTGATTCAGCCGAGGACGCAGGTTCGAAACTGAGTCACGTCTTTCGGATGGTGACGTTAAAGGTCGGTCCCCAGACGTAAATAATCATATCTGATTGATACACGTCTGTAAAAACCCAATACACACACGGAACTGTATACGCTGCTATACGAATTTCTTGTGAGAGAAAACTTGACATTTTGATGAAAAAGTACAATTATAGTGAATAATAAGACAGAACAGGAGCAATGGGTAATGATAGTATATACTTTGGAAAGACCCTCAAATCAACTAGTTTAGTGAATTAGTGGCAGGGAAAGGCAATTTTAGGTCTGTAAAGACGTCATTTACCTGCCTATAATGGGAACCTGGTATACCAGGTTCCCGTCTGTGAGTGCGCTCCACGGGAACCTGGTATACCAGGTTCCCGGAAGGAACGGGTTAAGAAAATACTCATTCATACATTCACCCTAAAAATATTTTTGTTATACAACCCCTGTATAAAACAAATCTTTTCCGTTATCAATAAGTAAAACAATTAAAGTTTATGCAGTTTTATGTCATACCAGAGAGCAGCCATGTCTCTGGGTAAACCACCATGATAGCTCCATAAAAGGACTTTGAACCCATTGGGATATACCATAGGATTCTTCATTAGGACCGTTGCTCTTTTTTATTTTTATAAATGACATTACAACTATGTGATCTAATTCATGTTTTATGTTCATTGAATCAGGAACAGAAAATCACAACCGGTTTGCGCTGAAACCAACATGAATACGCATAGGATTGGACGCTCATGGGGATTCGAGTTTACCCAATATCAGGTGTGGTGAAGGGACTACGGGACTATGGGTTTCAACTCCGTGGATAGTGGACAGTACATGGGACCATTATTAATTTTTTAGACATACAAAAGTCATTTGATATGATTCATCATGTAATCCTCCTTTCAAAACTATAATGTATCGGTGCCAATGGGATAGAAATAAAATGCTTCCATATCAATCTCTCAAATAAAATAGACGAATAAGGACTGCTGTCAATGATGTTTTATCGGAAGAAAAGGTAATAAAAAAGGGAGTACCACAGGGTCCCCCTCCCCCAACGCTTAAAATATACGGGGGCGATGGGCGATTCGCCCCCGTGAGCTACATAATCGCCTCCGTCAGAGTGCTCACGGGGGCGATTGCACATATTGACATATCTTTTCTGTTATAACTTTCACACAATATTGATTTTCAACTTAATATGTATTTCAAACCTTAAACCAATGAAATGGAACTATGGAAGTTAGATTAGCGTGCAGGATTTCTCGCTCATATTTTTCGGTGTCTAGAGGCCGCCATATTGTAAACAAATGTGCGCTTATTCGCCGCAAGAGGGCGCTATATTTCCCATCTCCACATCAGATTCTCTATGACCGTATTACCGATACAAACAACAGAAGGTCGCAGTGCAGTGCGACCGTCAGCAGGATACCGCGCCAGTAGTACAGGCCGGTGTGCACGCTGCCGCCCCATATGGAGCTAGAGGCGATCGCGCAAAGACCAAAACATGGAGAAGTTTTTCGTTGTGAAAAGCGTGAATCCTCTGAAATCTGGTGATTCCAAAAGACCAGCAAAAAAAATGAACCTCGACCAGTAAATCAATATTGAGAAGGAGAGGAAGACCAAAGATGTTGTGGAAGGATAAAGACTAAAGTAAAAATGTAATAAGGTTGCTTTAAATGATAAGGGGGAATTTGCAGAACGGGAAGAAATTGAGAGAATGTCATCTCGGGATAAAAGTCGACAGTAACCCCTATGTAACTTGTAAAGTTGTTAGAAGGAAATGCCGACTTAAAAAAATGATAATAAGTGGCGGATCTACTACCCCCGCCCCTTGGGCTGCCAAGTGAAAATGTGATGTGCATGGAAAAATGCCATCATGTGTCCAGAGACTCTAGACCCACACAGTGTCCGCATCGTCATTGGGTCAACCCCCCCCCCTTAAAACTGTTACTTGATTTAAAAAGACATTATCATGCACTGCTTTATATGATCTACATTGTGTGAGTAGATGCCAGGAAAACATCACTTACGGGGTTTCAAAATAGCAACAACAAAAAAATCGCTCCGCAGCGTCATTGAGTTAAGCCCCCTTAGCAAAAGCTAGATCCGCCCCTGATAATGATGAAATAGCAAAGAGTATCATGGGTACCAATTCAATGGAAATTTGTATTTAAAAAGAGCCCCCGTCAGTACTAAAATAGCCCCCGTGAGAAGGCTAACGGGGGCGCTTTTTTTTGGAAGAGCCCCCGTGGACAAAAAATTAATTTGACCCCTGGTTTCCCATTAGGGGAATTGCTCTGTATTATTTTCATAAATGACATTATCTCGTCATGTTCTAATTGCAATGTTAATCTCTATGCCGACGATACGGTCGTAATTGTACTACTCATAATCAGATCTAAAGATTGTTGAAAATGATTTAAACTGACTTCTAGAATATCTTGAAGCTTGGATGATCAGGGATAAACTGTTTGTATGTTACTCAGTACCAAATCAACGTTTAAAAAATGTCCAATTTAACATGTTAACAGTATTGACCATCTCTTAGCATATGTTAAGAGGTTTAGATACATAAAGCGTTAACTTTTGATGGGAAAAACCGGAAGTGAGATGTCCATATCAAGCACCTGTTTATTAAATTGGGGAAAATGGTAAACTGTTTAAGACGTGTAAGGCATTTTGAAATAGGTCCGAACTTATATTGATTAATTATTCTATAATAATACCTTATCTTAACTACGGAGGTGCTGTGTGGCAATCGACTTTATATATATTTATTGTTTTTCTGTAATGATCCCTGTGCATTTATCAGTTTCATTCATAGGTCAGAAAATACAATTCCAATTTCCTCATTTCCTCTTCCTCTCTTCTGTTCTTTGCTGTCATATTCTTTTATTCCTCCTCCCCTCTCTTTCACTTACTGTCTGTCTGTCTCTCTCTCTATCTATCTCTCCTTCTTTTTCCGCCTCTTCAATCATTGCTTAGTTCACCTAGTTCCACTTACATTTTATAACTCTACTTTATAGTCGAATTATAGCTCAACTGATAAATACTAAGTTTCAAATACCCGTACCGACTCTCTCTCTCTCTCTCTCTTTCCTTCTCTTGCCGACATTAAAGGTAAATACATATTTCTCATAATATTTCATCTAAGTACTGAATAATTCAACTGCCCTACATTATATTTTTAATGTTACGTAACATTTTAACTGGGCTACAAATTCAGTTAATACTTGCTAGTCTTATTTACAGGCACAATGTTATTCTTTTTCAAAGCCCACTTAAAAGCACATAATACATTATTTCAATGACTGGCATGACTGGCAGAACATGAAAAGCAGATAGAAAATTAATATGTAAGCTTACATTACTGTATATACGTCAGGAAATGGAATTGGTAAAATTAATTTGCTTTATGATTTCAGTAAACGTGTAGCGATACATTCGCACTACTTTTATTGTACATTCATGTTCACAGTAATTTTCCATCACGCTACTTATTTATATTCATTATTCGGACCACGTGTGTTTATTCTTTCAATCCTCTTACACCTCGGTCGAGTCAACAACTCCTGCTTACATCTTCAGTTGAGTCACACGTCTCTGCATGATTTTCTCTCCGGGCTGATTCTCTTCCGTGCCTATCACCTCTTTTACGGCACGTCAACTCTTTCTCTGCCGTCTTCAACGGGCTGGCAGTCTTCCAGTGGAACGTTTATATCAGGACCGACATGGCGCTTGATTCTCCGCTGGGAGCTGCCAGTTTCTTCGTTCCGGTAGCTCTTTTCCCACACGAGCCCGACCTCACCGTAGTTCGTCTGACAGTTCATCACTGAGTTCGACTCACTGCAACTCTGATGAATTTCACCATCAAAGTCCGGCTCACCACCGAGCGACTCACTGCTCCTGCATCACCACCGGCTTTGATGTCTGCATTTCTTTTCTGGCCTCCCGACATCGAGCGACTCACTGCTTCGTATTCGAGCGCCACTTTTCTTCTCTTCTCTTCTCGCCTGAGAGCTTCTTCATCATCATCATCATGAGCGTCAGCGTTGAGATTATTCACGGCTCTTCAGCCACGACAACGAAGCTACATCTCCGCCATCAAGCCTCCGCACCATCATCGCGTGAGCTCCTTCCTTCTTTTCGTCCGTTATCATCTTCATTGGACTTTCGACATCATTTCACTCTGTCGTAAGCTTTATATATTTCATTGCATTTATTCATGTTCATCCTCATCTATGTCCATTCAATGTATCTCCGTGCAATATTCCCATTCATCTGATTCATATTCTGAATCCTATATTTGCTTGCATGACTGCACTTTGCAAGTGTTTAGTCTGCAGTTTATTTACCTCAATAAAAAAAACGAAAAGGGAATACACTTTTATATTGTGTTTTATTGTCAGTGCAACCTTGCTTCCTCGTAGCTAAAATAAAAATAGAGTTATGTTGTGTGATCAGTGAACACGCCTTTACAATCTTTCATTCACAATACCTCACACATACATATCTCTAAAAACGTTCCTAAAATCTTCAAATAATTTCCATGGATAAAATTACCTTGTTTTCCCATCTTATCGACCGAATCATAACGCTACCGTTTCGCAACTATTTTCACACATGACGCGATATTCATGGAGCCTGTCTCGGCCACAAGAAGTGTTGGGGCTTCGATCAGCTCACCCCCTCTTGAAATTTCTAGCCCCCCCCAAAAAATGGTATAATCACTGGTTTAAAGCATTTGTCGATATTGCGGTCTAAGCATCAAGTGCTTGTTACAGTTTCGTAGCTAAAAGAAATAATGAAATACCCCAAAAAAAAATAAAATAAAATAAAATAAAAATTAAAATAAAAATAAAATAAAATAAATAAATAAATAAAATAAATAAATAAATAAATAAATAAATAATAAATAAATAAATAAATAAAAAAATTTAAAAATAAATAAATAAATAAATAAATAAATAAAACAAATAAATAAAAAAAATGAATAAATTAAAATCCAGATTATGTGTTCTTTCTATCTGGTTTATACGATTTATTATTATAATACAAAATTATTATCATTGTTATTATCATTGTTGTTGTTGTTATTAAAATTAAAAATATAATTAGTAATATTGTTATTTTCATTATTTTCTTCCTGATGAAAACAAATGTATTTGTTCAAATTAGGCGTCTATATTCAACTTTGTTTTTAGCATTTCAGGCACGTTTGCTATCTGTATATGAGTTACACAACGAAACTCTTCTTGTAGACAAAAACTTTGTCTCCGTTACAGGCTACAAGATTACCAGAAGGAGTTACTAGGCATGGGTTAGTGTCGTCGCATCGGGCTGATGTCATGTATTCTACGATCCTCCTTGCCTGGATGTTGCCATCACATGACACCTGATCAACTGCGTATATATTAGGCCTGCTCTCTGTTTCCGTGTATGTGATGTAGAGTGTGTCTGTCAGTTTGTCAACGCGACACCGTGACGAGTAACACTCTTTATAGTGTATGACAGTTTTCTCTTCTTCTTTTCGTGAGATGACAGTGAATTCATTATATTTTGTCTGCACAACGATATCACCTGATGACAATGCTTGTATCCCACCCCACATATTCTTGCCCCACATCGTAATAGTGTTTACTATCTTACCATCAGCAGGGTTGATGACATAGATATAAGGCTGACTAAGCGTAGCAGCGAGGATCATCCCCTCCAACATCAACGAAAACAGTAGTATTATAGCGATTATTCCTCGGTATGGTGATGTCTCTAATCACCTTCCATTGCCTGTCATAGAGAGTGATGCTTCCATCCAAGCTGTCACCCGTGAAGTATCGTCTCCACTTACCACAAACTATTACATTTGGGTCTATGGAGGCGCTTGAGAAAATACCCACGTTTATGTCTTCTTCGATTGCTTTCGTTGTGTGTTCAGTGCTGATATTTGTAACATACGTGTCATTGTTATCTACGTCCACCACACTTATTTCATCATCATTGTTCAAATCACGTACCACTGGTTGATTAACATTCGATGGAATGTGGATTGACTTGACATGCTCCCATTTACCGATATAGCCATCAATTCTCCCGCAGTGTTCCCCACCTACTTCCTTAACAAACTTCACTCTCTGAATTTCATGCTGTATTCGTTCAAGACAGTCGATAACATCTCGTTGAACATTTAAACTTAACTCTTTGCCCGCTACGTTCGGCTAGCGGAACATACAGCGGGCTGCCAACTTCGACTCAAGTCACATTTCATTCACAATACACACGGAACGCATTTAATTCTATTGTACGCACACACACACAATAGTAACGCGTGCTTCGCATTGTATACACATCACACTTCATTGCACCGCTTCATTGCACCGCTTCATTGCATCTTTTCAATGAACTAACTCGGGACATAAACCTCCATAACAAAGTATTAGATATAAGAGGTATAGAATACCCTTCTAAACGAAAACTTGGATACAAAATGTATAGTTGATAATCTCAAAATTTATGATAATATACATTACAAAAATGATACCATTGGCAAGACTATTAATTTCTATACAATATTGCTACACAAAGTTTTTTATTACAGTACACCAATCAAAAGTTATTGCGAGTTGAATAAGCATAGTCCATGCAGAACCCCTCCTAAGGTGGCACCCTAAAAACAATGTGGCACAGGGGGGATTGTGTACGTGGCGGGCAAAGAGTTAAATTGTCATCTAGGGATGCAAGTACTTGAGGACAGGGGTGTCGATTTGTATCCGTGGTTGGGGATGATAGGTGCCAAAATATTTTCGGCAATGGATCAAAGCAACCAAGAGGTAGAAGCGTGTGGCAGGTTGCACCCCCTCCCTTCCAAGTTATTAACTTTTTCAAGTCACCCTCAATAAAGATAACATTTCAGAGAATATAGGAGTGGTAATAAAATGAATAACATGCTAAATGTTATTTTTAAACGAAATTTAGACATTACCCAAAAAAAATCCAATGGTGAGGGATATCAACTTGTGAAATATTATGTTACCAGTGGGCAAATGCATTAATAAGCAACCAGGAAAGGTTCATGTAGACAGAAAATTCTTTATTTCCTGGTGATAGAAACATACATTTTATGAATATTGATGTCTCCAAACAACATTCATCGTGAAAAACCCATTCCAATATTCTGTGTAAGGAGATCTCAAAAAAACATAGTTCTCATTAGTAAATGAAAAACATATTGCTTTTGGTTCTTCATTTGACTCTCTTCCTTCTTTAATTAAACCAACTGAATCCTCTCTGCGGGAAACTCAATTCAATGAAACAGAATATCACTGATGCAAAATTTGGTTCTCAAAATGACAGAAAATTTCCACTCCTGATCTCATACAAACTGTCTGTTTCTTAAAAACATAATATAAAACTTACGTTCCAACTACCAAACAACAAACTTCCATTTCTCCTTCTTCACCCAGATATACTTATCATACCAGATACGCTCTAAAATATAAGCATAATATTCCCTAAGGCCCTGACCAGAGCACTATTTTTTTCTCAAAAACTATAACCAGTCTTAGAAGGTGCATTATTATTGGAAGGGTGTTATAAACAAAACTTCAAACTTAATAACATTCTAACCTTCAAAAACACCTTAACTATCTTATGCCTGTTACGTTTGAATACAATACAATTCTTGGCAACAATGCCCAAATTAAAAGAGTTAAATAAATACACGACTGTAACTCCTAGCGCGTTTTGAAAAATGTTTTAGGAAATATCAGGAAATAAAATGAGTGAAAAAAAAAAATAAAGATACAATGACGTGAATTTTAAAAGAGTGAACGGAAACAACATATTAACAACTAGTGAACTATCTTATAACTCTCCCACTCTCTACTTCTTTTTTGCACTTTTGCGCTTCGCGCTTAACATTTAGCTCGTTGCTTTTTAACGCTGCGGCTTTGCATTTGGCGCACTGCATTTCTATGATGCTGTTGATTGAATAAATTGAATAAATTCATCAATTCCTGATGAAGCCATATGAGCGAGAATTCAATTTATTCTTGTCTCATAAACGGTTGTCTCATTTACTTCGTTTTCTATTTATATATGTATGTATTATGAAAATGAGATAGCAAAATGTGTATATTGATGGTCATCTGCGAGTAATAACCATTAATTACTCTCATCGGGCTCTCATCATTAATTTTCTCTTCATTTTTTTTTTTGATGGTGAATTATTGGGGGATGATTATACGAATCCATGACACATGCTCCGCCGACGATTGCTCCGCCGACATTTACTCCGCAAAACGCGACAATTGCTCCGCGACATTTGCTCCGCGACATTTGCTCCGCCGACAATTGCTCCGCCGACATTTGCTCCGCCGACAATTGCTCCGCCGACATTTGCTCCGCCGACATTTGCTCCGCCGACATTTGCTCCGCCGACAATTGCTCCTCCGACAATTGCTCCGCGACATTTGCTCCGCCGACAATTACTCCGCATGAAGTGATAAATGCTCCGGTGACAAATGCTCCTCGAACGACAGTTGCTCCGACGACAATTGCTCCGCCGACATTTGCTCCCCCGACAATTGCTCCTCCGACATTTGCTCCGCCGACAATTGCTCCTCCGACAATTGCTCCGCATGAAGCGACAATTGCTCCGCCGACATTTGCTCCCCCGACAATTGCTCCTCCGACATTTGCTCCGCCGACAATTGCTCCTCCGACAATTGCTCCGCATGAAGCGACAATTGCTCCGCCGACATTTGCTCCGCCGACAATTGCCCCTCCGACAATTGCTCCGCATGAAGTGACAATTGCTCCGCCGACATTTGCTCCGCCGATAATTGCTCCTCCGACATTTGCTCCGCCGATAATTGCTCCTCCGACATTTGCTCCGCCGACAATTGCTCCTACGACATTTGCCCTGCCAACAATTGCTCCTTCGATATTTGCTCCGCATGAAGCGACACTTGCTCCGGTGACATTTGCTCCGACGACATTTGCACCGCCCAAAAAGTGCCCCGTTAAAATACAAGTGCTACTAGTACTACGACAAATGCTTCGCCGACAATATTTTTCTTCATGTGTTATTTTCTTTGTTTTGTTTTAGATTGTTTCGTTTTCTGAATGCATTTCATGAAATAATGTAGATGAAATGAAATGAATGAATGTTGATGATGTGGGAGAAAAAGGAGTTACCTAAAAGTCATGTCTAATATGCTGAAATAACTTTTCATCTATCACTGTACGTCCCAGATAATGTACACTAAGCAATCATTACATGTCAGGGAAGTTTTAAAAAGAAAAAAGAAAGAAAGTAGAGCAGCGAGCCACATTCCCAATACGCGCATACCTCCTCGTTAATTTCAAACAGCTCATCAATATGTAAGACCTGAAATGACCTCAATGCAAGCAAGCACATGCAGCATAGGTATACCATCTGCGAGTAAAGCATTCATCATGGAAGTTTTAGAAAATAACAGGAGGCATCAAAATCAGCTTTGAATGACATTTGTACGTAAAAAGAGAACATAAACAAGATTTAGGGATTATCGAATCGATAATCGATAAACTAAGGCATTTGACGAGCAAACCCTTTCAGGGAACCTTTAAAAAGTTATAACATTCTTCCTAACTGAGAAGGGGGAATGGGAAAACACACACAAAAATACTTTTCCCAGAACTTACGGCTATCTTTAACCAGATTTTGGATATGCATAATTATGCAAGTACAAAGTAGACTAAAAACAAGAGGATTGAGCACCATGCAATTATTAACATATCAAAGAATCTATGCTGATATTGCAAAATATGTATAAAAAGGATTGGAAACCATTCTCTTACTCCTGCTAACCGAACAATAGCCAAAACACTCTCAAATGGTGATGCAACAGGGAGCATTATAACATAAAAACAATCCTACATATCAATTGTTGGATGGTAAATATCCTGAATAACAATAACAATCTAGAAATCAATTACAGCTCAAACAGGAAACGTATGATACATGTGTCAAACTGCTCTGAAATAGAAATATTGCAAAATAAGCTTTTAAAATAAATAGGCACCGTTAAACGGGGTGGATGAGAAAACAAATTGAAAAGATGTTTTGGGTAATTTTTTTTACAAAGTAAGAATGCAGAGGGAAGGGCTCAAGGGCAAGGTGGGCAGGGATATAATTAACCAAAAGATGGTGGATTACACTAAAGCGGGTAAGGAGCACAAAACTCCACGGGAGGGGTACAGTCCACGGGGCAGGGTGTATTATCCCGCAAAGAGGGTCAGAAGGTGACAAGTGGATGGGGATAATGATTAGGTATTCAGAGTAACCTCACTATTCATAGCGACCATAATTCATAAGGACCATCATTCGTAAGGGCCGCTATAATAGTCAGGTGGCTTAGCGTCATAATTTATCGATTATCGTTACTTGCCGGATAAAGCACCATTTTTGGTACAGGGCTTCCATAGGACTTTAAAATACTAAACGATATTAGGCTAGAAGCCCCGTCAAAAATTCAGCCCGGCAAGAATATCATATAAGGTGTGGGCGTCGCTTCGTAGCCCCTAAATATTTGTAAGGTAATATAACATTAATTTGTTGTTGTACAAACGCCATGGGCCCCCAATCACACATATATGAATATGTATGCCGGGGGCTCCTACCCTACCTTCATTCAGCAGGTCCTAATGAAGCCCTGTACCAAAAATGGCGTTTGTACAACAACAAATAAATGTTATATTACCTTCTAAATTATTTGGGGGCTACGAAGCGACACCCCCGCCCCACACCCTTATATGATATTATTGCCGGGGGCTCCTACCCTAATATCGTTCAGTAGGTCCTAAGGAAGCCCTGTACCAAAAATGGCATTTGTACAACAACATATACATGTTATATTACCTTCTAAATTATTTGGGGCTACGAGGCCACGCCCCCGCCCCATGCCCTTATATGATAATTGTGTCGGGTGCTCCTACCCTAATATCGTTCAGTAGGTCCTAAGGAAGCCCTGTACCAAAAATAGCATTTGTACAACAACAAATCAATGTTATAAAATTATTTGGGGCTCCAAAGACGCCCCGCCCCACTCCCTTAAATCGATATTTTTGCCGGAGGCTCCTAGCCTCAGGGGCGGCGATCCCGGGGAGACGGGGTCCCCCCCTCGATTTTTTTTTTAGGGGGGATCGCCCCGGAAAATTTGAAAAAATGTATAGCAAATACTGACTGAAGACTGCAACACACTTTTAGGCTCTGGAGGGCCCAAGAGTGCAGCGTTTAGACAAAGAAAATGCAAAATCTTCTCACTCGGAGCTACGCTCCTCGCATAATATCCTTCAAAATGTACAAGTAGATATTGTAAAAAAGTGAAGTGTGAAAAAGTATATTGCTTGTTTTTATACTATAGTTTTGTTAATACAACAAAACTTCAAAAACTGTGAGGGTATAGGCCTAGTCACTTTCGTCACCTTCACCCCTCTCGTTCACTATGCTCCTCGCGCTGGCGTACTGATGGGGGCTTGGGGCAGTTGCCCCCAAATAAAATTCATATATGTGGTTTATTTCTAATTCGATACCAGTGATTTACAAATGTTGCTGAAATGGCATGATTTTTCCTGAGCTTCCGGGGCTCCGCCCTGGACCCCACCAAGGGCCCTAAAGCGTGCTCCTGGATGCTCATCTGACCGTTATTAAATGCCTAAAACCCTGAGCTTCTGGGGTCCGCCCGGACCCCACTCCAGTTAGTGACCTGCATGCCAGTGACACAAATAAGGTATCAAAATATGCTCATCTGACCGTAATTAAATGCCTAAAACCCCTGAGCTTCCGGGAGCTCCGCCCCTGGACCCCACCAGTGGCCCTAAGCCGGGCCCCTGGTTGCTCATATGACCTTAATTAAATGCCTAAAACCCCTGAGCTTCATGGGGCTCTGTCCCTTGTCCCCGCCGGGGCTTTGCCCCTGGACCCCACGTCAATTTACGCTCCACTTGCTTTGCTCTACCTGATCGTAAATACTTTAGCCCCCCACTTTGAAAATCGTTCATCGGGGCCTTCATGTAACATGTAAGAATGGTGGTGATGCGGATTTTTTTTTCTGCCCCCAACGTTTTTGGTCATTACGCCACTGCTCCCTCGTCCCTGGCATTTCGTCCCCCTCGGTCATGAAAAGAAATCGCCGCCCCCTGCCTAGCCTAATATCGTTTAGTAGGTCCTAAGGGAGCCCTGTACCAAATATGGTGCTTTTATCCGGCAAGTAACGATAATTTCGCTAAGCCACCTGACTATATTCATAACATGAGATGAGGGTCGCTATTCATAATTCAAATAAGGGACGCTTCCCACAATAGGACAATAGATTAGGTATAATATTATGAATACCAACACTCTTTTCTTGCATTATGATTAGTGATTGTTATGATTAACGACCCCGATTTTGTATTATGAATAGCGACCCTCCTCATACTATGAATAGCGGTCCTTAGAAATAGTCCTTATGAATAACGATGAGACCCCAGGTAGTCATGGTGTTCTGATTATCCAAATGAATCACGGCAACAAGGGCTATTTTTGCTCTAAATTGAATTCAATATATGCTATTGCTATGTGGGGCAAAGTAAATGATTGAGTAGCCTTGCAATAGAATTGTACAAGGATGGAGAGATTGGTGCTTATCATGTTAGATACTTTTATTATGAACAGCTAATAATGTACGAGTCTATTAAGCATTCAAATGTTTTCTTATATCCCTGTTTTCTTGCAAAAGTCCCGACATAAAAAATATATATTTAAAAGGAAATTATATAAAATACAAGATTTCAGCAAGATCTTTCAAACGGTCATTTTACTACCTTTTATGGTAACTGTTCAAGATATTAGAAGGACCTATGGTGAAAGAACAAAGGCAAATGTATAAAATAAAAACCTTGATTTACTCCAAAATAGCTAAAGTGGATTTAGGTCCTTTTGCAAAAAAACTCATATTCTTGGGGTATAACATAACTACATCAAGGGATTATACAGCATCACACTACTAAGTACAATTATATTGATATTGCAAATGGCTATATGGAGGTATTAAGCCGGAGAACATTACTGAACGGCATCTCCAGAACAGACATTTTCAGGCACCTTAAGAAAGCTTACATAATATCCGGCACACCTCGGCAAACAATATTTCATATATTCTCTTACAAATATAATTCAAAGAGAATATAGGCATGTTCCAGTAGGAATATCCAGTGAACATGCACGGGATGTAAACTCACTTAAGATGCTAAAATCAGAATCCTTGTTTACCGAGCCCTTCCCCGACTGTTTACTGCCAAATTGTGAACAACGTAGATGTTTGCAATGCAAAATAAGCATTAATTTTGTAATCAAGTAGCTCTGAAGCCACAGCAGAGCATATAAAAACAACAACAACAACAGTAGAAAAGTAACATTAGCATACACTCCACTTTCATCCACAAGAAATTCCAGTATAGATGAATAGTGATTTTCTGCAGGTCACATTTATCGGTTGGGTACAAACTATAGTGCCTGCTCATCACGATGCCAGGCTTTATTTATCCTAATGGATGGCCCAATAGCTCTGAGGAACGAATCTAATTTCACAATGCTTTGAAACTATTTATTTCGAAATGTAATTTGAGGACCAGAACTCCAATAAAAATTTGATTGGAATTGAGATAAGAAGAAGATAAACCGAGTAGAAAATGATGTTAGGATCATGGAAATTAGGCCTATTATAATACAGTTTGTAAAATAATTAGGTTGAAACAATATGAAGATAATTGTGATAACAGTTCTTTAAGAAAAGGATGGTAACATTTGATAATATATAACATATCTGCATCATGGAGATTGTTTGGTTGAATATGTGATGTAAGTTTTTGTAATTGTTATTTGAAAATGTAAGAATAAAGAAAATGAATAACACTGTTATTTTATTATCTTTATGGTTTTAGTTCTTAACCTTTCTGCTTATTCCCATTTTCACAAATCATTTTGTTGCAGTTTGATGTTAATTCTTCATGATCAGCCAATTGCTCTTCTTCCGATGGCTCCGTGTGTCACTTAAAGTCAGTGAAAACAAAGTACTCGAATGAGATGGGGTGCTTTACACACTAATATATATAGTAAAGCTACATACAATTAACTGAAGGAAAGAAACCTATAGAAAACGGACTGGATATTATTTAAAATACTATTCTAAACAAGAATGTACTACATGTACATTAGGTTACAATTTCATGAGAGAAATAGAACTCGAGAGGGGGAGAAGGGAAGAAGTGAAGAAAATGAAAGAAGACTAATAGCATGAGAGGAAAGAAAAGAGCTAGAAAGACAAGAAAATGGTTTAAAAGGGAAAAGGAGGAGCAAGAAAGAGAAAGAGAGTGAGAGAGTTTGTTTTGAGCTTTGGATCAGCTAATGTGCAATACATGAAACAGATTTTGAGCGGAGTAATTATCTTTCGGTGAAGAACTTGCATAAGGAGTTTTTTTAAATCAAACATTATGGGGAAGAGCAATAAACGGCTGAGCATTTGTCTTCTGCAGGGCCGTAGCGAGAGTTTGATGTTTGGGGGCACATACATGTAATTGATCGACGTCCTGGGGAGGGATCTAAGAGGAGGGTGTCTAATCTTGGAAAAAATAAAAATTTGCCCCTTGGCTACGGGCCTGGTCTTATGTAAGGCACTTTTTAGGCAGGACAAATGACGGCAGAGCAATTTATTGCACTAATTGCCAGAGGAGCATTCATGTCTTCCACGAGGCACTTTTGGATCAGAGAGCAATTTTTTTGTCGGCGAAACATTTGTCTTTTACGAGGCACTCCTGATACGTCGGCGGAGCATTTGTATTTTACGGGGCACTTTTTAGGCGGAGCAAATGTGGGCGGAGCAATTGTCGCTTCATGCGGAGCAATTGTCGGAGGAGCAATTGTCGGCGGAGCAAATGTCGGAGGAGCAATTGTCGGCGGAGCAAATGTCGGAGGAGCAATTGTCGGCGGAGCAAATGTCGGCGGAGCAATTGTCGCTTCATGCGGAGCAATTGTCGGAGGAGCAATTGTCGGCGGAGCTAATGTCGGAGGAGCAATTGTCGGCGGAGCAAATGTCGGAGGAGCAATTGTCGGCGGAGCAAATGTCGGCGAAGCAAATGTCGGCGGAGCAATTGTCGCTTCATGCGGAGCAATTGTCGGAGGAGCAATTGTCGGCGGAGCAAATGTCGGAGGAGCAATTGTCGGGGGAGCAAATGTCGGCGGAGCAATTGTCGTCGGAGCAACTGTCGTTCGAGGAGCATTTGTCACCGGAGCATTTATCACTTCATGCGGAGTAATTGTCGGCGGAGCAAATGTCGCGGAGCAATTGTCGGAGGAGCAATTGTCGGCGGAGCAAATGTCGGCGGAGCAAATGTCGGCGGAGCAAATGTCGGCGGAGCAATTGTCGGCGGAGCAAATGTCGGCGGAGCAATTGTCGGCGGAGCAAATGTCGCGGAGCAAATGTCGCGGAGCAATTGTCGCGTTTTGCGGAGTAAATGTCGGCGGAGCAATTGTCGGCGGAGCATGTGTCGGGTTACCGATTATACAGGCCATCGCCCCACCTGAAATATTGGGGATATATCCCCATCCCCGTGATCGACACCTGCTTGAGGAGCTTCATTTACCAATGTTTTGTCTTCTTGTTTGATTTGTTTGATCTTGGAATCAATATTATCTATAGTGTTGATTGCATGCTGATTCTTACTTGTGAGATCTGTTATCTTGGTGGCAACCACTTTGCTGATTGCTTTTGTCTCTAAGATAAGTTTTGCTTGGCTTTCATTGACGATTAGTTGATGCTTTTCAATCTCAACATTGCAAGCTTTGATTCGGTTGTCCCTCTGCTCGTTGATAATACGAATGTCCTCATCCGCCTCCTCGTTGATGAGACGGATTTTCTTCCCCTCTTTGTCCTTCACACTCTTTGTTTTTTCTTTGTGTGTGGACTTAACTACATCGTTGACTGTATGAAGATGGTCACTTGCAGAAGTCGCACTAGACTCTATTTTAGAGTGAAGCGTTTTCAGTTGTTTTTTCGTTTCCTCTATCTCTTGCTGTTTATCATCCAGTTTTCCCATCCTCTCCAAGATGACGTCTTCAATGTCGTCTAGCTGACATGGTTTGTGGCCGTGATCTTTGGTCGCACATCGGTGACACATAGGAATTTCGTGTTTTTTACAGTAAAAAGCTATTGGCTCAGCGTGCTTGTCACATGACCATGTCATGTCATGACCTTTTCTTGCTCTCAGTTGAACCCGGTTATCTGGAGGAAAGCTTGACGCCATGGCGTGTAGTGGGTAGATGAAAGATGTAGCTGCAATAGACGATTAAGATGCATAATACATCATGAGACATGCAACGAGTTATTGAAACATTGGGAAAGTTGAGGGGGGGGGGGGGATCCCATCAATTCTCAGTCATTTTAGAACGATTAGCTTATAGCACCATACTAGGGGGTGTATTCCGAACACGTTTTCTTCCTTTATGTTATGGAAAACTACGTTAATTGACATAACAAACTTAAATTGCGCGGAGCTAGCAATTACCTTTTTGTGCTTGCGCAGGTATCTCTCAAACTTTGCGAAGCATCGACCAATGACTTGTCCTAATTTTGATCTGTAAACAAAATCACATCGTTATACTACCATCAAAGATAACATCGTTTTCCGAATACTAACCCAGAATACAATGCCTCTATATTAGCTTACATTATAAATTGTATAGCTACTTTTTTTGTAAAGGTGACTTCCATAATTATTTCACTCATGTTTCGGATTCTCCCTCTTTCAACAATTTGTTTATAATTAATAAAAAAAATTTTTTTACTTTCCAGTTTACACAACAACAATAACAAAAAAGGCGAAAGAAAAAAGTATTTAAAAAAAAGAAAAGAAAAGTTCCTTTTTATAACAAAATAATAATAACAAAATTGAAGACAGGCGAAGCAATACACAGTCTCAGTCGAAGTGATCAGTATTATACAAAAATGCAATGAATTCAGTTCACTGTAAAAGCCAGTGAACAAACCAGAAAATGTATTTCTTCCCCTATTTATCGATGAAGTTAAAATATAAATAAACCGTCTCGTTTTTTAAGGAAAATAACACTTGAGTGATATTTCACATTTGCGAAGCAAATAACCAATGTAACTATCGTCGTGAAATTTGTCAATTGTGTGATATTTTCTGACTAAAACATGAATACAGTGGATAAATTTAGTGTGTTATGTATCGTCTGCACTGGAAAATAGAGGACTCGCAAAAATCTAGTCTAACCAGTGTATGTTCGGTAATGACGGCAATAAACCCAGATGGCTCTAGGTTCGATATTCTATATAATATAAATATATATGTAGATATATACATGGCATTACCAAAATTGAATATTGAGTTGCATTTAAAGCACAACCCAACTCGGCAGTTGGATTGAGTATACAACACTTATTATCCTCGGCTAAAGAGAAGAAATTGTAATAATATATCGCCGCTATTGGACTTTATACTATGTATTACTTACGAATGTAATTTGATATGATTTTTATACTAGCAACCTTTCTCAGCAGAGAAAATTATGAAACCCTTTAATCTAAAAAAAGGTGTTCACTAAAAATAACTTCTAAAGAAAACTTCGGGTATATATGTTACTGGAACATTAAAGGTATCAAAAGTAGACATGATGGGGTAAGATCAATTTCCAAACTAGAAAATCAGGAAATTAAAAACTTGGCACATAATCATGACTTTATTTGTATATCAGAATATAGACTTGTCCGGGAGAGATAGATATACAAGTTGATTGGTTTACAGAGAATGCAACTTGTAGACAACGAATAAAAAAAGCAACGCATGACTCTGGCAGTCTTGCAATCTATGTAAGGAATACAATAAAATCGAGCGGTACATTTCTACTAATCACAAATAGTGAATACTCATGGGTAAACGTTGAAGAAAAACAATTATTCAACTTGAAAGAGTATTTGTAATGTTCATTTGTTTCTCTACATTCATCCGTAGAACTCAACTTATTAATCGGAAGTAATAGAACAAATTAAACTCGATATTGCAGTAAAAGGAGGCGAGGTAAATGCTTGTTAACTCTTATCCTGCCATAATGAATACAGCCCAGTGCCACAGGGTTCATCTCCATTGTGCCAAACCACAAATCCCCCTGTGCCAAGTTTATTTTGAGATAATCTGATGCACGCGATGGTTCAATCAATAGCGCGTGCGAAGCACTTAGCACAGTACAATGATCATGAACAATAACTGCTATTACGAATGCGAGCAATCATGCATACAGCAGCAAAGCAATGGCTCGCTCGCGTGAATTAAGCAGCCAATCAATAGCGCGCTCGCGTGTACAAAGCACTATAACGGTACCGTGCATGCGGCCTTATGGCAGGATATGTGTTAATGAGGAATTACAATGGTTACACAAATACAATATCTGACCAGAATATAACAGAAAATGACAAATTAGCGGCAATAATTCCGCAATATGTTTAGTGAAGAGGAAAGACCAAGATACTAGGTCTCCAAATAGCAGATGGAATGATATTTTTAGAATTATGGAAAATATGCGATCTCCGAATCATAAATGGTCGTAAATTAGGAAACACTATGGGGAACTTTACATGCTATGGAGCAAATGGTACAACACTGAGTGTTATTAGGTATACGATAATAGACAGTGAATTATACGCGCAAGTCACAGTCTTGAATGGCTCGTATGTAATCAACTGAAATCGTACGTGAAAGAAAACAATATTCTCTGTGCTAAACAATCCGGTTTCAGGCAACCATCACTTTTCTAAGTTGCTAATTTCGGGTTTTTTATGGTTACAAGTATGAAGTATCATTATTCATGAAAATTCCGTACTTACGAGTAATTTCCAGGATTATCCCGTTGTGATGAGCACTTCTCTACCATCAAGTAGGACTTTTCTACTATCAGCTAACGATGATTAGCTACAGTATGACACTGTACACTTTGATTGTATGCAACTGACATGAGAGATGCAGTGCGTATTGTAAGATATCGGGTATTTTCCAGCTCCGCAATACAATGGATCGGTGCACAAATTAAACAAGGTTTCAAAAGAGAAGGAATTCAATGAATGATCATGTCACTAGTTAAAAGGTCAGAGCGTTGTGTTTGAAAAGTGCCTGTTCAAAGAAAATCACAAATATGGCAAAAAACGTATCACTAGAAACTGGTAAGCTAACAGATGGCCATCGTACAATTTTTAGGTCAACTGCATATCGGGTAATTTATTTAAACAAAATACAAATAAAACTACCTCCATAGCATCTGGGATATGCGAGAGATTCGCCAGAAAAATAACGATGTTTTAATGACGTAACATTATGAACCAATCCTGCCTAAACAGCCCACATCCCATAAAGAATGAACATAATTGCAATGCTTTTATTTTTCAAATTATAATGAGTTTAGTGTATATAAATGTGATGGAATTGTACACCATTCAAAACGGGATATGAAAGCGATTATGATAAATAAATGTTTTGTTTGTAAATACACAGGATAGAGGTTAATGAACAATCACAGAAACCACACTTTAGTCTTGTCCAGACAGAGCCAAGTTATCCTAGGGTAAAGGTCGTGTTAAGAGCTAGTCGGGGTAAATATGGCGGGGTATATGGCGGGCCAAGCATGCCACTATCCGTACAACTATACAACTATACGACTATACGTCTATCCAGCCGGCCAATCAGAAAGCAGGAAACTGTACATCTATACAACTATACCAGTGGCGGATTCAGGGGGAAACAGGGGGCACGTGCCCCCCGGTAAAAAAACAAAGTGGGGAAGGGGGAAGGGGGTCAAGAAAAAGGGAGAGAGAAAGAAGAAGAAAAGAGGGAGGTGAGAAAAGGGAAGAGGAGAAAAAGGAGGGGGAAGAAAAAGGAGGGGACAAAAGAAAAGGGAAGAGAGAAAGAAGAAGAAAAGAGGGGGGAGAGAAAAGGGAAGAGGAGAAAAGGGAGGGGGAAAGAAAGAAAGGGGACAAGAGAGAGAGAGAGAGAGGAGAGAAAGGCAAGAGGGACCCCATATTATGCACACTGCAAAATTGCGGGCCCCCCCCCCCCGTCCCTTTCCCGGAATAAAACCTTCTTATAATATTATCCCCCTTTCTTTCTTTTCCCTTCTCATTAATCCCCTTTTCCCCCTTTTCTCTTCCCCGTCTTTCCCCCTTTCTTCCTTTTCCGCCTTTTCTCTCCTCTCTCTTCCCCTTTCTTCCTTTCCCCCTCCTTTTTCGCCT
Source organism: Mesocentrotus franciscanus (assembly GCA_037976565.1). Lineage (NCBI taxonomy): Eukaryota > Metazoa > Echinodermata > Echinoidea > Camarodonta > Strongylocentrotidae > Mesocentrotus > Mesocentrotus franciscanus. The sequence continues at coordinate 2,621,841 of CP137670.1, read as the reverse complement.
CTTCCCTTTTCTCTCCTCCCTTTTTTCTTCTTCTTTCTCTCTTCCCTTTTCTTTCTTTTTCCCCTCCTTTTTCTTCCCCCCCTTTTCTCCTTTTCTCCATTATTCTTTTCCCCCTTCCCCTTCCCCCCCCTTTTTTTTTTACCACGGGGGAACGTGCCCCCTGTGCCCCCTGAATCATCCACTGGTATAGTTGTATAGATGTATAATTTCCTGCGTTCTGATTGGCCGGCTGGATAGACGTATGGTCGTATAGTTGTATAATTGTACGGATAGTGGCATGCTTGGCCCGCCATATTTACTCCGACTAGCTCTTAACACGACCTTTACTCTAGGTTAACTTGCCTCCGTCTGGACAAGACTTTTGAAACTTAAAGTTTCCCGGAATGATAGCATGAACGGCATTTGTTCCCTCTTGAAAGGCCGAACATACCGCGGTGTATGCAGCTGAAAATACAATGGCGTCTTATTTTGTTTACAAGCGACAGATTCCTTTTTTTATCGCTGCATTTTTCTTTAAAATAATACCATGCGCTGGGTTTTAGAGTGAGGCAATAGATTAAACATTTAGCCTGACGGTGGTGAAGTAAGATAAGATGACAAAACAGGCACTGAAAATGTGTGAGATGTCATCGGATATCGTCTGCTTGTGCAAATCATGTTCAACATGTGACGTCGCACATCTCAGCAGCGTTCGGAGAGCTTTTCAGGTGCTATGTCAGGGTTGTATCTAAGCGTTTTGAAATTGATAATAATCAGTACTTCGAATGTTTCCAAGCATTGAATTTTGTATAACCTTGTCCAATCAAAATTTCACCTTTGCAATGATGACAATACAGTTAGTTTTTAAAATCAATGAACCTTCTCTTTAAGTCTTCTTCAGTACGGCGGTTATTTTGTAAAACCTAGCTTCAAGCACATAATGGGACTTGGCGTGATGTTTATGATGTAAACCGTACGACTCTTATGTCAAATTTCTCAAATTCCATAGGGAATAAACGAAATATGAGATGACGAGTAGTGTGTCCTAATGTAAAAGTCTGCAAAATTGGACGAAAAATCCGCATATTTTTAAGAATAACGAAAAAGGAGGAGGAAAAAAAATTGATTAGTCGAGTTCAAATCGTATTCACCACTCACAACTTCATAGTGACGAAATGGCGAAACCGATTACAAAACGACTTTCAAACAAGAGCACCGCGTAATTCACTAATCAGGAGTGCGTAATTTACTATAAATCAAGAGTCAACATTTTCAGTTCATGTGTTATACGACCTGTTTAAATTATCTTACTTGTAATCAAAGCATGTAGTTTGTAAAACAGATATCTAAAGTGCCGTATCCAAGTTCTTTTAACCCTGTGCGCGAGGATTATTTGAGAATTGAGAGTTGGTACACAGTCAATGAAAGAGTTAATACGGGCCAGGATTCGTAAATAAATATATTTACGTGATCTAAAAACATATTCAGTAGCAGAAGGGATGCATTGCAGTCTGTACAAAATAGATACTTATACGAATCGTTTGCGGGCAAGAGAACAGAAAGTTAAAATGCAAAACAAAAATGTATTTTTTAAATCCAATATAATGATACCAAATGAAAAAAGAGGAATAAATGTTATGTTATGAGCATGAATTTGTTGTGTGTGTTTTTTCTATTTGTGCGTGTAGTAAAGGGATGGAATTAAGAAAAAATAATTTGAAAATATGAGAAAGGGACAGAACGGACAGTGTAGAGAGTTTTAAAGATAGAGAATCATAGCGATATTTTCTTTCTTTTTTTCGTTCTTTCTTTCCTTTTTTCTTTTTCTTTCCCCTCCAAAAATGTGAAGACACGTGCGATTTCGAAAACACTTGTAGTGTGCAGTATGAATGCATATCGTTGTAAAGACTTTAAACTTTAAACTTTTTATCTGTCACAATACATTCCCGTACAGAGTATCAACCTTACCACTGCCAATACACACCATGCCTGTCTAACTACTCAGTACCACAACATATCCCGTAACCACTACGTCATACCCTCATAGCTTACCGGCATGAGTAGGAGTGTGAAATCATGTCACGCTTTATGATATGGAGGTCAAAGGTGATACAATTCTTTTCATCTACTCAATCTGATAATCTATTCATACCAGAATGTCTCATTGTTCGCTGTCATGAAGGCACGCTATGGAATGTCATATGAATGGGTTCCCTCCTTCACATTCAAGGGATGTACGCAGGCATACCCGTTAGACAATATGAGTACACAAATAGAAAGGAAGACAAATTCAAATGTTATCATGACTACTACACGAGAACTTTTTTCTCTGAGCCTCTGAAACTGTTTACAGAGCAATGAACGTGAAATCAAGTGTAGGCGATTTGCTAATGTGAAGAGTTGTGTGATGTATATTATTAGATCTCTGCGCTCTTTCATATTTTTTTCATTGCATCATACTAAACAGGCATTCCGATGCATGTAAGGAACACATGTAATCCCAACAAAGAAGATGTGTACTTATAATAGACACTGTCTGATGTCTGTATGCAAGGTTGACTTTTAGGTTCACATTTATCCCTCCTTATCACCACTGTTTATTTCGTCTACTAACTCATCCAACGGTTTGCCCTTTTTCTCTCAGAGAGAAGAGAGAGAGAGTGTGTGTGTGTGTGAGTCAGAAAGAGAGAGAGGGAGTGTGTGTGTGTGTGTGTGTGTGAGTCAGAAAAAGAGGTAGAGAGAGAAAGCTTCAGCTTGGATATGGAGGGTTGGATCCCCCAAATAATATTTTAGAACAATTCCCCGGACAAATTCATGAATTATAATTATTACATTACTTGTTATAGTGTTGATGAACCTCAACCTTACAGCGAGGGAGGAACCTGGTAATTATATATATATATTTCTTATTCTGGTTCACCATGCATTTTATTACTCTACTGTATAGCTCAGAAGATAATTACTATTGCTCGCTTTCTCTCTTTCTACCCCCAACTCTCTCTCTCTCTCACTCACTCTCTCTCTCTCTCTCTCTCTCTCTCTCTCTCTTCTATGACTACCTTTTCTCCCATCCATTCTCTCTCCCTCTCTCGGTCTGTCGGTTATGCTATACAACTTTCTTTCTCTCATGTACGACATAAATACGCATCAAAAGACAAATATTGAAGAAAGCATGCACTTACTGTTATGTTTAGCTCACCGAGCTAAGGGAAATAAATACATAAACACTCAAATATTTAGTATGCAAAGATAAAATACCGAATGGAGAGAAAAATGACAGCAATATATAATTATATGTCTGTGTATTTCATTTTTACAGTTTTCGCCTTAAATACATAGAGATAAATCGAACTTAGGCCGTGTTTTGATACTATGTACCTTCATATCAAATTTCATTAAAATCTGTCAAATATTTAATGAGCTATGACATTTGACCTACATGCTCCAAATCTAAATTAGGCTGTGTTTTGATACCATGTACTTCAATTCATATCAAATTTTATTAACATCCGTCAAACATTACTAAAGTTGTTGAACGGAAACCAGATTTTTTATTCTGATAACTGACATTAATAACTGAATAAACAGGTTTCATGTTCACTACGTATTCAGAAATTGTGTTTACAGGCACAATTGTATTCTCTTTCAAAGCCCACTTAAATTCACATGAGTAAAATGAATTCACTATTTGATTTCAGTAAACGTTCCTAAAATCTTCAAAATATTTCCGTGAATAAGGCTCACTTTCCCCATCTTATCGACTGAGTCATAACGCTACAATTTCACAAATAGTTTCACACAACAAGCGATATTCATGGAGCCTGTTTCAACTTTAAGAAGTTTTGGGACTTTGATCCGCTGGCTCCCTCTTGAAATGTCGAGCAAAAATTATTATAATCACTATTTTTATGCATTTTTCGACACTTAATGTGGGGCTTAACCATCAACTGCTTGTAAACACGATCGCAACTACTTTCGGAAAATCAACTCGATGCAATTTCAATATAGCCCTGTTCATCACTATTAGAATTGCTTGTGCATTACAATGACGTATTGTGTTATCTGAACGTGATTACAACGGTTTACAATGGGCAATTGAAATTGCCATAGAGTTGATATTTCGAAAGTCTTTGCTTTTTTTTATTTTTAGAATGAATATCAGTCAAAGATAAGCCCATACTTAGTCAAATTAAAGAGAAAAGGTCTTAATTGACTTTCGAGAATTAGGGATACAGGAATGAATATACAGATATCACGGTATACGACCATAGCTTGATTTTGTTCCTGAAGAATTATACATATACATATATATATATGTATGTATAGGCCTACAGTTATCACAAAATCGATGGAAGTCCCGAAAAATGACGAAAATCTTTAAAAATCAATATTTTAACTCAAATATTAAAAGACTGTACTCTAGTAAGAATTCGTCTCTATGTTGGTGTACTAGAAAGTCACTAGCACAAACAAATGGTTATATACAGATGTTGCAGGACGCCAACAGGACCAACATTAGTTGACCATCCTTTATTACAATGCAACATTACACAATTAACACAATCGCAAAGAGTTTCGGAAAATCACCTAGGTTAATCTCAATAGCCTGGTTTACATGGTCTATATCCTTTTGAATTGTACGAACATTAAAATGACATAATCCGAATAAGATTTAAATGGTAATTACAATTAGAGTACCTCGAGTTGATTTTTCGAAAATATTTGCGCTTCATTAAACGATTAACTTTCCCTTACATATATATATATATATATAGGTCAAAACCACCACGTACATCATACAATTTGTCCTTTTAAGATATAATAAGTTTACTACAATTTACTATGCCATTCTTGTGTTAACATACACAAATACATAAAAGATAAGGGCCCGTATTCTGAAGTCGTGTCTAACTTAGTCATGTCTAAAGTTAAACAACTGTTTAGTTAGACACGACTTAAACGCGAGGTCGCTTCTAAGTCCTGTGTAACTAAATTTCGTATTCTGAAGTCGTGTCTAAGTCGCGTCTCACTAAACAACTGTCTAAGTCCGGTCTAAGTCGTGTTTAACTACAAAGTGGTGTTTAACTTTAGTCACGACTTCTGCGCATGCCCAGTAGGCGTTAATTCTGACATTTTTGCAGAGGATAGACCGAATGCCCACGCGTACGCGCAACGGATAACGCGCACAGCTGTGCTGCCATGGTGATGTGATCGTGATATCGACTGAATGTTACTGTGTGCATGCAGTGTACTGCACTGGCGCACAGTACAAACACAGTTCACTAATGATATCAGTGCGTCATTGCTCGGAAGGTCCAGAAAAGAAACTTCTCCATTAGAATGGATAGTTTAGTATAGATTATGGAATTTCCAAGATGTCACCATTAGATAAGAATATTTAATATTATCGAGAAAAAAAAAATATGGCTCCGCGAGAAAAATCCTGCAAAACGTTTCAAAACGTTGCACGTACCATCGCTCTCCCCTGCAAGTTCGGGGTAAGCAAGTAGAGTGTACCGTATACGTTGAAAAGCAGTAGAATCGCGCTCTTAAACAGGACTTAAACAACCCCTCGCAGTTGTCTAAAGTTAAACAGGACTTAGACAGGACTTCGTGTTTAACTTGACTTAATCACGACTTCAGAATACGAAAAAGTTAGACACGACTTCGTGTCTAAAGTTAGACGGGACTTAGACAGGACTTTAGACAACTGTTTAGTTAAACAGGAGTTAGACACGACTTCAGAATACGGGCCCATGTCTTTATCTTTCTACTGAATATTTTTGTCTACTCTGCAATACACAAAGCCACTGCAATGTAATCATACATTTTATTATTATCACAACTATTATAATAATCTAAGTACTACTACTACTACTACTACTACTACTACTACTACTACTATTACTACTACCACTACTACTAATACTACCACCACAAAAATATTTAACTAACAGTTGGTTTCCAGCTGAACCTATCAACTCTGGGTCAAAACATTAACCAACCCTAGTTGGTAAATTTTTTAACCAACTATTTCTTAAAACTTTAACTAATAATTTGCTAAACTTCTTTAACCAACTTTAGTTGGATACAAATTTTACCAACAATTTATTAAAATCCTTACAAATCATTTTTTATAACAACCTCTTTACAAACAAATTAACAAATCATTTTAACCAACCCTAGTTGGTTACAATTTATACCAACTATTTATTAAAACTTTAACCTAGTTGGTTACAATTATAACCAAATATTTATCATGGTTGTTGGTTAAAATATCAATCCACACTCATAATTTGCACTCAGTCATAACATGAAATGAGACAGTAGTCGAAAGGCTGTTATCTTGGGGATTCGAAGGGCTAGTTAAGGGGTTCGAAGGTAAGCTAAACGAATATTTACTATACCATTCTACTGATGAACTTTTTATAATCCATCTGAAGCTGTAACACTTTCCACAATATTTTTAACAACGCAGTAAAGTCGCAAAAACTTGCCCGTTATTCTCTCTTAGATTGCCAATTCCCTGCGTATTTGGTTTCTTGAGCAAATCTTATTTTTTATTTCTATTTCTTTTTTTCTTTGGGGTTGGAGGTCAATTTAAGGACACCATATTACGTTGTCGTAAGAGAAAGAGATGCGATGAAATTGGCAACAATAGTCAAATTTGACTAATAGCCATTTATAATACCAAACGAAGAAGAAGAAGAATTCAGAAAAAAAAAGACGATAATGGTAGTCTGAGCAGTTTTCGTGAGACGAATGATATAACTTGTGGCGCCAGATTGTGGCTTAGGAAATTTGAATGTTGAATCAATAAGGGAACTATTAAAGTTTACACCGTATCAGATTGCCACTTGAAACGCAATAGAGTTTCAAGTGGAAATCAGGCACGGTGTGAACTTAGCTCCCTTACACTGTTAAAACAAGTATTAAAAAACTGTGGGTTAAAGAATTTTTGATTAAAAAACGCTCAACCAGGGTTATAAATGTAGTGTTGATTAAAATTTACTTTTAATCTTGCGTTGGTTAAAAACAGTGTTGATCAAAACTATTCCTTTTAAACTTTGTTGGTTATGTCCAAGTCGTTGGCAAACATTGTAACCCGGCATGGACCCAACGGAACGATCGAAGCGTAGCTAGCCTTTAACCTTGCGATCGCCCGACACTAGCTATAAATACACATGCAATATACAACGTATAAAAAATATACGCGTGCGAAGACGCTGAAGGAGTGGGGGTTTGGACGGTCTTATCCCCGTGTTTTCAGGTAATAAATTATTTTGATATTATCATCATCAATTCTAAGATTGTAAGAAAAAAGTGAAATAAGGTACTTGCTCAAATTAAAAACGGTTTGTGTCCCGTAGGCTGTACGTAGCTCAACCAGTAACTTTTTACTTGCACCATTATGTGAGCATCGGACCATGCACCTGGCTCTCGTAAGCACGCACACACACACTCATCAGTCTGCAAGAATCTTGAACTGTGAAGGAGGCAGACCCAAAGAAGGAGAAGTGTAACGGATCACCTACCCAAATTGCATGCATGAATAAAGACGTTTCTCTTTATGATGACTATCAAAATAAGATAGTCATCATAAAGTGAAACGTCTTTAATATGCATGCAATTTGGGTAGGTCATCCGTTACACTTACTGGTTGAGCTACAGCCTACGGGACACAAAACGTTTTTAATTTGAGCAAGAACCTTATTTCACTTCTTCCTTACAATCTTAGAATTGATGATAATAATATCTAAATAATTTCTTACCTGCAAACACAGGGATAAGACCTCCAAAGTCCCGTACGTTTAACCAACAGTGGTTATAACTGTAACCATCAAATTTAACCATCGTGTGAATCAAAACAGAATTAACCAACAATGGTTACAATTTTAACCAACGACCCATGTAAGTTTAAACAAAGCATAAATAACCAACAAATGGTTAAAGTTGGTTAAAGTTTAATCAACACCGCTTTAACCAACATTGAGCAAATACATTTAACCAATAAATGATTACAAATTTTAATCAACCACAGTTTAAATTTTAATCAACAGGCCGTTGGTTAAAGTTTAACCCACAATTGAGTGATTTATATAGTAATCTGTGGTTGATTAAAATTTTAACCAACTTGATTAAAATTGTTAGTACTTGTTCTAACAGTGTATTGATCCATCATTCAAATTTCATGAGCTAACCCGGGATCATGGAGGACAAATGTCTACGATTGAAGCGCCGAGACGCCAAGGGGGCCTTTACTCGCTACGTCAATGAACAGAAGACCGTCTTAAACACCGAGAGACCAGAAACAGAAGTTATTGAAGTCTTTTATAAACTTATACAAGCATTTCACTAGGTAGAAGAAACACACAATGCATATCATGAAATAATAGATAATGATTCGCAATACGAACATGATGAAGAATGGATAGACATGGTTCATAAGGAATTGACACGCTTGGGAACCGAATATAAGAGCTAATCCAAGCCAGAGACACAGCAGTTGGGATCAACATAAGCACCTGTTCCCAGAGAGGAAACACCCACAGCTAAAGAAAACACACCCTCGCCTCCTGAGATAGCACGGTTCCAGTTAGAAACAAATAAAAGCCCCGAAATTCAAAGGTGACGTCAGAGACTATCATCTCTTTAGATCTGAATTTAAACATCTAACAAGAAACTCCGCAGAAACATATGCAATCTCCTTTTTATGGTCCTGTCTCAAAGGGAGACCAGTATGTGTATGGGGACCGAAGATTTGTAGCGGATGCAGTAATCAATTACATGAATGCGTTCCACAATCTCAAGAGTGGGGAGGATGGTCGATTTTGTGAATTCCTTCACATCGTAAGACGAAATTACAACATGCTGAAGGAGGTGGGTTTTGGAAGTTAGGCCTACATGTAAAATAGCCGAATGATAGTTCTCATCTAGAGAAAAATCAACTAATATGACAGGAAGCGTGTGGTATGGGCATTTAAAGTACACAAAAGATGAAGCTAGTTTATCATTGCTACTGGAATGGATGACCGCTGAGATGAAAACACGACACCAATACGCACTAGCAAAAGCAGAAGTGGACAAGTCCATCACGTGAAACCAAAATCTTCTCGACCACCACAGCAGCCAGAACCTTTCCGAACACCACGGCAGCTTCACGTAGTCACATCTAGAGTAACAGCTAGTGATCTGCAAAAACAAAATAACAAGCGAGAATAGATAATTGTCGAAATGTTACACAAACGGTAAAGTAAAAGGCCAGCTGCAAAGCTGTCGAAATCTTACAAAAATGATAAGACACGGAGTAGGTCTGTGCTTATTTTGCATGTTCTATGTATACTTGATAACAGGACGGTATAGACTGGCCGGGATGTGGTTTTCAGTGTCGACAGGGGGAACCTTCCGAGAAAAAAATATGCAGGACAAAAGCTAAGAAATATTCACATAAATGTTCATTTTACGCATACAGAAATGCCTCAGAATTTACCTTAGATCATCTTAATTAAAGTTCAAAATTGTCCTGGCCGCTTTAGCGGGGCCCATACCCTACGACGTGAAGGCTCCGCGTTAGGCCGGAGCTCGCAATCTCGTAAATGTTATGCCCCCTCCCCTTTGGAAATCCTGGATCCGCCCCTTAGTTTCTCTGGTGTGGGACAAAGTACACCAACGTAGCGGTTTCCGAGCGTTTGCAAAAATGGTGCATTTGTTCTAAAAATAGATTTGTTTCGTTGGCCCCTCTATGTTGTACACAGTGCGCAGTCGCTCGTGTTATATTTGCAAAATATGTACATTGTAGGTGTACGCAGACCGCAACTTCATGTGTACGTAAATGTGCGTGTGCGCCAGAATATCAATGACCTGGCCCGACGATAGTCTCGTATTTCCCCCCTTTTCTCTTTGAATTTGTGGTCGAATTGGCCATAGGTTGCTGAGCAGCCTGATAAAGGTCACTTTTGTTGTAAGTATTGACGATGACCAATACTTGTTGTCATAAAATAAGGTTCAATTGAATGATGGTGATACTGCTTTGCTGTGGCTGTGATTTTGTCAATTATGTAGTGACAATGCAAGGAATATGAACGAATGTCAAGTGTCTGATTATCGGCCCCACGCATCATGATAATTGCCTTAATTGCAGAATACCCTACCATTTCATTAGTCTTCATATATAACCCGTATATATAACGGTGATACAGGTATTGAAGATTGTTTAATGCAAGTGTTCGTATTCATTTGGTGGATGAAAAGTTGAATTATACGCTGTTTTGTGCGTCATTGCAGCGCTGAATTTGGTGTGTTTGTCACTAATTTGTGACAAATTTAGATGGCTTTCCTGAATATATTTCATCCACAATTTGTGTTAATTGATAAACACTGAAACACTTGTTTCTTGCTTGTTATGTTCCTTTAGTACATGGATTACTTAAATCTTGAGCACTATTTCAGTTACGCAAAAAGTCCAGCCCGTGTATAATCCCACACACGTACTTGTATGTACAGCTGCACCCTTCGCGCGCTCGCTAACGTTAAGGCTGTATGTCTAGTATAGCATGAGCTCTATACACCGCTTAGTCTGATGCCAAAGACCCTAATAGATATTTTAATCAACAAGTGGTCTTGAGAGAAGTCTAAGACAAGTGCCAATTTGCTGTGTCAATTTAGGTTTGGTAGGTTAGTGCAAACTCCTGGTTCAAGCAGATATAGTACACAATCTCAATGCAATTTTCTAGTCTACTGTTCAGACTGTTATATTTGTTTCGACAAACCAGGGGTTTGCATCTGCAATCTAGCGCTTGCTAGCGCTAGGTCACTGCTCTACAATATTAATGCATGCTATGTTACTCTATGAGCTGTATAATCTTACCTGCGTGTGATGTGATGTTGATTATTTGGGGTGTTATTTGATGTTACACAATTGTTGATTGTTTTCCTTGTTTTGCACTGTCTACTGGGTACTACAACTTGTAGCAGACAAACCTGTAACATGAATTTTGGAATCAGAGTTAAAATCTAAACCCTTCAACAAACATACTGTATTAAAAAACATGATTGTTAAAATCTGAAAATCTAAGAAAAGACTAGAAAAGAAAACATGGACAAAAGTTATAAATTGAAAGTCTAAACTTAGCTTAAGACTAATGAAAGAAATATTGTGTGGAAGAATAGATAAAGAAAACACTAAGAGAGAAAGGGATAAATAGAGAAGTTAAAGAAAATGTGATTGTATAAAAGGAAAAGAAGAAAAACAAACACAAGAAGAACATGAGAAATTTAATTCGTCATTGGAGCGATTTAGGTGGTCTGTTGTTTAATCTGAATAACTGGAAAACTCTAAACATTTTTGAAGGAGATAAGAATCATAAATATATATATGGGACGAATTGATGTTGCAGTATACATTGATGATCATGATGATCGTGATAGGGATGATGACGATTGTAACAGTATCCTGTTTATGTGATTAAGTCAACTGACAGACTATAATGTATATTCAGTTAGAGGGCGCACTCATGCATTTTATCAAAGACCTTCCTCACATGTTAAACACCTGCGAAAATAATTTAGATTCATGATGTGAACGAACTTCACCTTCCATAGGCATAACAGGCAAATTAAGAAAATTCTGACATGTCGCATTTAATGGCAATTTTCACTATGATGACGTCATCGAAATGAAAAATAGTGTCTACTAATCTTGTAGAAAATTTGCTTAGCTACAACTTATCAAAAATCAAAAGAAAAATGATCAATATTCACACAGATACAATCAATTATCCATAAATATGCTTACATCATAATATGCAAATTCGTATTTTGTGTTCCAAGGCCATTATGATAATGTCACAATTTATTTTATGGCCAAATGAGACATGAAATCATATCTCCGACTCATACTCTATCTAAATATGAAAAATTGGGGTCCCAAGAAATCCCAAAGAGCTATGATTGATTTTGTATAGGCATTATTTGGCCCATATATGCTATGTATTATAAGAGCTCGCGCGCACGGAAATTTATCTTGAACGTTTGCTCATTCCGTTATTAATGGTTATAAAAAGATGAACATTGTATGAAATTGTTCGGAAAAAATGAGGAATGTCATAACAAAAAAGGCGATTCTATGTTACATACGGCCATGACGAACGGAGACGCGCGCCAAATTTTGAATTGCTTGAAATGGGCTGAAACGTACTCTGATTTGATTTCAAAAATATTTTGAGTATTTTGAAATTTTGCGCGCTCACTGACGTGCGCGCGTTATTGACCTGAAATTGACCGAACGGATATTGACCTTGATCATGATAAATAGGATTGAGGAATGACTTTCTGTTATGATGATATGATCATGACTTCATTTTCCCAAAATGGCGCCTGGATGACGTCTCGAAGATCTGATGACCTTGGAAATGTTGCAGACACATCTTATGATAATTACCTATGACTATGCCAAAATTTAAAAGAAATTGAAATTACCGATCTAAGAGTTATGCTTTGCGGAAAAAAGTGGAGAAATATATGAAATGAAAAATAAAGAAAGAAAATTCTGACGAAATCAATAGGTGGTCTGTTGATGACAGACCACCTTATTATCTATATCAGACTTTATTTTGATCTCAAAAATCACATGACTTAAAAAAGAGCATTCTAGAAAGAAGAAATGAGAAAAGGGCGTTGTAAACAGAAGATATTAAAAAGGAAAAGTCTAAAAAGATTCAAGATACAAAACGTATTTTTCTCCACTAAAGTAAGAAACAATATATTCATGAACAGTAACAATAATTTCATTGTCAAAAACAATAAATTCATAAATGACAAGAAATTCCTGAAGACATTTCAAATGTGGAAAAGAGGTGGTACATATTTTACAGATATTGATATTGGACCGCTGAAGGGAGTTATATTTACCAAAGTGGTTATATTTTCCCAAAGCGCGCAACGCTGATGGTGGGTTCCCACTGCCGATTAAACCAACCCGACCAAGCCCAATCAAGCCCGATCACCCATTTTTTCCCGACCAATCCCGACCACATGCCTAAACACAAGCTCTTCCCGACCGCTTTTCGACCATTGACGACCCTAATTCGACCATTAATTCATGACGCCTGCACGACGTATAGTCGACCACAACTTCGATCTCTTCTCGATCATTCCGATCTACATACAATCCCAACGCGATCCCTACTAGACCAACTAGACGTACACACGATCTACACAATCTCGACCCGAGCAGATAGACCTGTTCGAACAGGGATCCAAGATGACTCGTGAATTGAGTGGTTGCACAAAATATTATCGTCAGCTGATGGTACAGTACTCATTTTTGATCAGCGTTCAGCAGGCGCGAATCCAGGATTTCTTAGGGTGGGGGGTCCAAATTTGAAATTATGCGAGCCAAATATTGGTACGCAATGTTAACCAGCAGTGGCGTAATGAGCAAAAGTGTTTTTTTTTTTTGGGGCAGAAAACCCCGCATCACTCCACTCTTAATACATGCAGGCCCCTCTGAACGTTTTTTTCAAAATGGGTGGGGATAGGCTAAAGTATTTACGATCAGGTAGAGCGTATCATAAATTGGCGTGGGGTCCAGGGGCGGAGCCCCCAGAAGCTGAAGGGGTATGGGCATTTAATTACGGTCAGATGAGCATATTTTGATACCTTATATTCATGACACTGGCAGGTCACTAATTGGCGTGGGGTTCAGGGGGCTGAGCCCCCTGAAACTCAGGGATTTAAGGCATTTTATAACGGTCAGATAAGCATTCAGGGGCCCGTCTTAGGCCCCCTGGTGGGGTCGAGAGGTCGGAGCCCCCGGAAGCGCTGGGGTTTTAGGCATTAAATAACCGTCAAATGAGCACCTAGGGGCCCACCTTAGGGCCCTAGGTGGGGTCCAGGGGGCAGAGCCCTCGGAAATGCAGGGGTTTTAGGCATTTAATTACAGTCAGATCAGCATATTTTGATACCTCATTTGTGACACTGGCAGGAAATTAATTGGCGTGGGGTCCAGGGGGCGGAGCCCCCAGAAGCTCAGGGGTTTTAGGCATTTAATTACGGTCAGATAAACATATTTTGATACCTTATTTGTGACACTGGCAGGACACTAATTATTGGCGTGAGGTCCAGGGGACGGAGCCCCCGGAAGCTCAGCGGTTTTAGGCATTAAATTACCGTCAAATTAGTATCCAGAGGTCCGCCTAAGGGCCCTAGATGGGGTCCAGGGGGCAGATCTCCCAGAAGCTCAGGGGTTTTAGGCGTTTAATTACGGTCAGATGAACATTTTTTTGATACCTCATTATTTGGTGACACTGACAGATCACTATTCTTTCTTTCTTTCCCTCTTTCTTTCTATTTCTCTTTTATAATTTTTTTAAGTGGGGGAGCTCGAGGCCCCCGAGCCCCGCCGTTCCCCGGGCCCTGACATGTAGGCCTCTAAATAAGCATATTTCTTGCCTGACTGTAAATTTGTAATTTTCCAACAAACGCATAAGAAAAGTATAATTTACTAAAAGGGAGGACAAATTTCGGAAAATTACGTCATTTCAGTAACATTTGTAAATCACCGGTATCGAATATTATTATTATTATTATTATTATTATTATTATTTTTTTTTTTTTGGGGGAATCCCCGATCTACACCTTGTTGGTGGGAAAATCGCGACTGATCTCCCCAAACTTTCTTCTTAATCTTTTTTCTTTCCTTTCTCTCCTCTTTCCCTTTCCTTTCCTTCTCTCTAGTTTCGGTTTGCTGGGGCGGGGGAGGCAAGGGCCTTTCAGCCCCTTGATCCACACGTTTTTGGCGGCATTAATCGCAACTGATCTCCCCTTTTTTTCACCCTTTTCTTTTCTTCTTCCTCTTTTTGTTTCCTTTAGCTCTCTTTCCTTTCCCTTCCTTCTCTCTTTTTGGGAGGCTGCCCCCGATCCACAACTTGTTGGCGGGAAAATTGCAACTCATATCCCCCTTCTTTTCTTTTCTTCTTCATCTTATTTCCTTCCCTTTATCTCCTCTTTTCCTTCTTTTTTTCTTTCCCTTTCCTTCCTTCTCTCTTATTTTTTTGATTGGGGGAGGCAAGCCCCATTCGGCCCCCGATCTCCTTTTCCCCCCCTTTTCTTTTCTTCTTATTCCTCTTCTTGTTTTCCCTTTCTCTCCTCTTTCCCTTCCCCTTCCCCTTCCCCTTCTTTTTCTCTCTCTCTCTCTTCACTACAGTGACTCCTTGCTCTAGTCATTATATATGCATAGTGATATACAATTCTTGTATAAAGAGTTCTCTTTCAAAAAGTGTATTTGCGTGTTGTTTAGAAACTCAGGACTATGAAATCACACTTAAGAAGAAAAAAATATAGGTCTCCTCAATGTTTCTTCTTTTTTTTTTTGGACGATTTTGTTTTCTTAATTCATGGATTTAGAACCTTTTTGAACAAAACTGAACTGAACTTATCACTTTTTGGAACAATACTAATTTTCTTGCCTGATTTTGAAGCCTTTTAATCCGAATTTCAGTAGTATCAATATACCGGTACGAAGAAAACGTAAGTAGATCAGCACGTAATTGTGTCCTTGGTTGAGTTGCGATCGGAAAGATCGAGTACGGTCGAAAAGTGCTCGGGATGTGATCGATAAGTGAGCGAGTTCGGTCGAGTTGTTGATCGAGTTGATCGGGAACCAATCGTGTAGAAGTTGTGTATAAATCGAGATGATCGGCTAGTGATCGGCGGAAAAAATCCACCCCGACCAAACTAGACCTCTATACGATCAATTCCCGATCAGCTCGACCTCTACTCGACCAATACACGATCGCTGTACGATCGCTTGCCTTCTCGACCCCTACACGATATTTTTTGACATGCCAAAAATTGTCGTGTAGGCAGCCAGATCGATACCGATCAAGGTAGACCGACCCCGATCGCCGACCGAGCCCGACCAGGCCAAAATAGCTTGATCGGGCTTGTTCGGGTTGGTTTGATCGGCAGTGGGAACCCACCATGAGGGAAGATATGGTCAAGAGGAAAATTTAACTCCATTTAGGTCCAAAGAATGTTATATATCCCCTGCCAGTCAATATCTGTTATATTAAATAGCCTTGGTTTGGACATTTAGGTGGGGTCCATATTTTATGTGCTAGCATTTTTTCTCCAATTTTGTTAGAAAAAAAAATATTTCGAGAAAAAAACATTTGAGAAAAAAAATTCTTAGAAAAAAACATTTTGAGGGAAAAGAAATGAGGATTTTATTTTTTATCGAAACAACATGATTCCAAGGGAAAACAAAAACAAATCGAGACAAAAAAATATTGATAGCGCACAAGGCCTATTGGCTGACGCACACGGGCCTTGTGCGCTATTGTTCCAATTATTGAATAAAAAAATTATTAAATAAACGGATTTGAACATAGAGAATAACGAAATTAGTAATATGTGTATGATACAAATAAATAAATGCCATATATACAAATGGAAGCAAACAGTAACAAAAAACTATTAAAAAAATAAAACAACAAAACGAGAAGAAGATACGTGTATAATGAAATATATATAAAGAGGAGAGAGAGAAGAGAAATATTATACCATAAATAATATTACAACGAGGATGTCTTTTTCCATTTTGCTGTTTCTCGTTTAAATGGTTCATATTTTCTATAAATCGAATGCGTTCGGGTAATTTATTCCTGTTTGATGAAGGGCAGGCGCCCGAAAACTTGATTTGTGATAACTATTATTGCTATTCCGCCCCTCTCCATATACCTCGTTTGATAACAAATATATATATATATATATATATACATTAAATAGATAGTCTTAAGCATATACATTATCTTTGCATGAAATTTCAGCCTGAAAATATCAACATACTTCATATAATACTCGTTAATAATGACCGAAAATGTTAACTCTTTAAAGGTACTATGTCCCTTTTGCAGGTCCAAAAAATGAAAGGGTTAAATTCCAACGGCATTTGAAAGACAATACTCATTTAGAACTTCCCTCAAAACAAAAGGGTTTGAAAATGGCCTATAGTGGGAAAATAACTAGCATTACTTGTCAAATCGACATAAGTGATTGCAATCACCTAAGTAATAGTCTGATTTTCAGACCCTTGTTTCGAATGGACGTACGTTTTGTGCTGCACAAAGATTCAATCAGTTTAATTTTGGCCAATACAAGTAGTGGGTTATTGTTGTAGACAAATGCTCAAGGCATGTACCCGTTACAGCTTATTTCATGTATGTTATTACCAAAGAAAGAGATGTCAGTCACTCAATAGTGTCTGACAGGGAAGTCTAGAAAGTAAACGGGTTACTTTGCATAATTTGAATACTAGGTCACTGCTAACGTTTACATTTCACACATGGGTCTGACATACATGATGTACTTTTAATTCCTGCAAAGTTCTACATAATTTGGTGTTAGCTGCAAAACGGACATATTATTTTTAAGGAGTGAATTTAGACAATAGTGAATTTATATTGTATTTACAGTGAATTAACAGTGAAAAATGTGTATTTTCACTCCTTAATGAGTTACATTTCCACTTTTTGTTAGAGATAGAATAAGGATGTTAATGCAGTGGATAATATGAAATTATATATAAAATACTGCAGCAAGTTATATCACGTTTCACTGTAGGTGTACAGTATACGAAATATCAGCTCACATTTAAAGACAGAAAAGCTTAAACACACCTATGTACGGTGATAGGAGTATGTGGTGTGTGTATCTAGTTGTGTTAGGTGTATGGGGGGACTGGGTATATAAGCTAAGGCTACAAGTAGGCCACTGGTTAATTGTTCTCTTCTGTATTTGCATCAGTATGGTCACAGCCAGCTGTCTACCTCTGTCCCTGTCAGCTGGTCTTCATGTGTTGTGCTATCTGTTAGACCACATTAAAGCGAACTTGTGAATAGTATGTATTTTGCTTGCTGCTCAAATATTCAGTATATGACGTAGTAAGTTAATTACGGAGACTGAGGTAGTTAATGAGATGATGTGTTAATGATGGTCGAGGGTTTGACTGATTGAATGTTGTTGCAGACATGAGTGATAGAGTGAGTGTTTGATCACATGCCCAGCTATATATTTTGATGAGAGCGCCCTCCTTCAGTTCGTCTTTCTAATTGACCACTCGGGTAGGACTAGAGGTTGGAATATCCCGATATCCAAAAACCTAAATTGTAACAGTAACACGAACTTTTTCTTATATCAACCTTTTATCGGCGGCTTTTGCTTATCCTGCACGAGTTTACAGTCGAAAAATGGTAAATTTCTGTTGCGTCGTTGGTTGCTCGAATAGGAGCAACAGAAACAAAGATGTTTGTTTCTAGTGCATACCATCTATTTTGGTAAATCAAGGAGAAAACGCAGCTAAGTTATCCGCGGAATGACGTAAAATGTGGCTTTGCAACATCAAACACAAGGGATCGGAACCGTTTAAGTCATCTCGTGTATGTTCAGCGCATTTCATTTTTAAATACAGGTATATAATGTATGTTTTGGCGAATTGGTAATTGGTGTTATTGTGTGTACCAGTATTAAGTCATGACAAATTTTAATGGCCAAAATCAAAACAGCGCAAGAGGAAAGCAGATGATATGGCAGCGGCAACAACACTCCTGGGCCTTCAAGTACCAGACCATTAAAGTGATATAGTGATGAGTCATCAGCAGACGTCATTACTCATGGGACTGAAATACAGACAGACATATCATCGGCAGACATCTCATCACTCGAGGCTACAATAAGTCAGCTACAGCAGGACAACATGATTCTACGCGCATAACTCAAAATGGCACAGTATCGAATAAAGTCATCTGGACTACAAGAAGAGGACTTTCAAGATAATGTGATCAAGTTGAAATTTTATACTGGACTCCCATCATGGCAACAATCTTGCCACTGTTTACTCTCCTTCCATCCGCGATGCCGTCATGTAGGAAGCTTACAAAGTTTGACCAAGCAATGATGCAAATCCTCCCATTAACGAAAGGAAAACAAAAGCTTGAAAAGGTCGAGGTCGATTGGAGCCGAGAGTTGCCATGTATGGTGGCCCTGAAGGGACATCGCAAATAGACGAAATCGCCAATTATTGGCGACGAAATACACAATATCGTCAATTTCAGCGAAATCGCGTATTATTCGCGACGAAATTGATGACGTCGTGAAATTCGTCGCCAATTTCGTCGCGAAAAATACGCGACGAAATTGACGACAGAATTCACGCCTGAGTTGATTCGTCGCCAATGAAGTCGTGAACATTTTTCGCTATTATTTTCCTTCCTTGGGCGGTATTACCAACCGTCAAACAAACAATTAAGCGCCTGAAGACGATTATTAGGAGACGTTTTCACCATGATTTCTGTAAAAATGGTAGGTTTTAACTTCACATTATGCTCTAGACCCTATTTGTATTTTATCTTTGACAAGATCAGATAGGGATAAAGACAATTTTACAGCGGAATAAGTACCCTGTAGATCTATGCAATTGATAGTTGATCTAGATCTAGATCTAATCTATTTAACATTAAATTGTCCAGTTGCACTTAATGCATTGTCCCATACGTTTACTTACATGTTGTAATATCCATTGGCATTGCAAATGCAATAGCAATTTAAACAAAAGTCGATGTAACACTAAAAACTAGTAATACTTACTAGCAGCAGCTAACAGAAGTAGCATCTACGAATCAGGGGTGACTTGTTTTACTAAATAAGCTTAGGCCTACAGTTACAATTCACAGGGTAATTTACGACCTGGCTTATTATAATATTAATAAATATTAATAGGTCTAGGCCTAGCTCTAGTGACACTAAATCATGATCATGTAGTCTAAGATAAGACTATAATATATTCTTATAGAAGTTTATATCTATAATATCTATATAGACTAATTATAGAGTCAAGGTCTAGTCTAGAATCTACCTAGATCTAGACCGAAAATTTCTGTCTCTTCCATTCGTTAGCCTCTGATTTTTAATTTGGGTAGGGATAGGGTCGGCTCCTCTCTTTAGAGACAGAAGCCGACCATAGGGACTGCATTACAAACTGGTATTGGGATATATCTCAACAACAAATTCCGGCCAAACTTTTGGACTAAAATGTCACTTTAGCGGATTCATATCCGATGCACCGATGCATTTATTTTTGAAAATTAGGTCTAGGACTCTAGAGTCTAGGCTAATATACATCGGTTCCACTTACCAGATTGACTGTATGATGCGTTTAAGGGTCTTTTTTCCCCCGTTTTCTTCGTCAAAATTTAACTCCGCTCCGTGTTGAAATTTTTGCAGCCCATATGCGCAGTAACATCAGGGGGAACCCCCAGGCCCCAGTACCCCTCCCCCTGTCGATATTTCTTTTTCTTCATACGGATCAGGATACGATAGGCCTAGATCGACAATCTATGTACATCTGTGAATTTGTGATTATATGAAATTCATTCAGTGTGTGTCTTTTTCGGGCTTAAATGAGAAATATTTTGTTGGAATAAGCAAATAAAAAGATCACTTTTTTACTTTTTATACAATTAGTCTACACTACAAATAGAAATAGATCTAGATTTATCGCTTAATAATTAAGGTACTAGATCTATGCCCCATTTGCAGCCAACATGTTGAGATATTTCATTGACGTTTTTTACAGGTATTCCGACATTGATACCGGTCATTTTGATAGCTCATCCATGAATAACGGAGCTGTATTTCTTGCGTACGCAAAGAAAATGACCGAAATCAAGCTCGCCACGCAAACACAGAAATTTATGAAACAAGAAATCGTCTGTGCAGATCCCTCATGTTTAATTTAAATCGAATGTATATGCATGAAGTTTGAAGGCTTTAGAAATATTTGAAGAAATAGGATGTGATGTTTAATGGAACAAATTAATAAGTAATCATAGCTATTTCTAGCCCTTTTCTTCCCCAGAACTCAGGGGCTAAAAACCGGCCGTTGCAGCAGACGCTGTATTTTCTTAGCTGAAGTTTAAAAAAAAATATTTTAATTGAACCGGTTAAGATATTTCATTGACGTTTCTTACAGGTATTCCTACATTAATATCGGTCATTTTGATAGCTCATCCATGAATAACGGAGCTGTATTTCTTGCGTACGCAAAGAAAATGACCGAAATCAAGCTCGCCACGCAAACACAGAAATTTATGAAACAAGAAATCGTCTGTGCAGATCCCTCATGTTTAATTTAAATCGAAGGTATGCATGAAGTTTGAAGGCTTTAGAAATATTCGAAGAAATGGGATGTGATGTTTAATGGAACAAATTAATCAGTAATCATAGCTATTTCTAGCCCTTTTCTTCCCCAGAACTCAGGGGCTAAAAACCGGCCGTTGCAGCAGACGCTGTATTTTCTTAGCTGAAGTTAAAAAAAAAAAAAAAAATTAATTGAACCGGTTAAGATATTTCATTGACGTTTCTTACAGGTATTCCTACATTGATACTGGTCATTTTGATAGCTCATCCATGAATAACGGAGCTGTATTTCTTGCGTACGCAAAGAAAATGACCGAAATCAAGCTCGCCACGCAACCACAGAAATTTATGAAACAAGAAATCGTCTGTGCAGATCCCTCATGTTTAATTTAAATCGAAGGTATGCATGAAGTTTGAAGGCTTTAGAAATATTCGAAGAAATGGGATGTGATGTTTAATGGAACAAATTAATTAGTAATCATAGCTATTTCTAGCCCTTTTCTTCCCCAGAACTCAGGGGCTAAAAACCGGCCGTTGCAGCAGACGCTGTATTTTCTTAGCTGAAGTTAAAAAAAAATAAAAAATTAATTGAACCGGGTACGCGTCCGCCTCCAGCTGTACGGGTATTTCGAGGGCCTTTTTTCGATCCGAACACTAACTTAGGGTAAAGTTGAAATGATATCACTTTTTCTCGATTTTTTTCCACGTAACCGTATAATTTTTTTAATAGATGAGATGAATGTATATATCTAAATAATACTTCAAAGAACTTTAGCACATAATAGCTAATAATAAGCTGGAAAACTTTGTCAACATATTAGGGATATATCTCGGCTTCTGTAGAAGCCCGTCGTCACAGACTTAACAACTCGCTCGGCTTCTGTAGAAGCCCGTCGTCTCCAAAGCGTTAAGGTACTAGATCTATGCCCCATTTGCAGCCAACATGTTGAGATATTTCATTGACGTTTCTTACAGGTATTCCTACATTGATACTGGTCATTTTGATAGCTCATCCATGAAAAACGGAGCTGTATTTCTTGTTTCTGTATTTTCTTTCGTAAAATAACATACATTAAATGAGCTTTAAAGGTACATGAGCATTTGTCTACATCAATCACCTAGTTCTTTTAATGGCCAAAATTAAACTGATTGAATCTTTGCGCAGCAAAAAACGTACGACCATTCGGTACAAGGGTCTGAAAATCAGACTATTACTAAAATGATTGCAATCATTTAAGTCGATTCGACAACTAATGCTCATTATTTTCCAACTAAAAGACATTTTCAAGCCCTTTCGTTTTGAGGGAACTTTTAAATTAGTATTATCTTTCAATGCCGTTGGAATTTAACCTTTTCATGTTTTTTGGCCTACACATGGGACATAAGTAAAAGAAAAATTAGGATTTTAAACTTTAATTTTTTTAAATTTTTTTTCCTTCAAATCTACCAAACTACCGGTATTTTTTCTTGGCGCATCAACATTGAAATTTGCAACAAATTTTATTGGAAGTCTAGTGGTTGCACATGCATACAAAAGAATACAAATTGTCACCCAAATTAATTGATTTGTGCAACTCAATTATGACTGGATAACATTGCGGTTAGATATTATGATTTAACTTTTCTTGTATCAAAGCTTTTTTTTCTGCTCTCTTATTGGCCGTTGCTATAATGATCCTCCAAAAAATAAGGCAAGTCGCTAAAGCGTAAATTACCCTGCTTACATAGTTGGATCTAGACTAGACCTATAGCTAGGGTCTAGGTCTACATATTTGTTTAGCCATTTTCCTATATTGTCACAAAGATTTTTTTGTTCAGTAAAAATATTTGTCAGTGTAAAATGTAAATATGTATCTCTTGGCGCATGTCATCATAGTGTTCAGGTTGTCAACAAAGGAGGGGTGAACTACAGTGTATTTATATGAAACCTGTGGGCCAGTTTCTCGAAACCGTCATAAGTCTAAGTTTGTTGACATATCCCATAGAAACGTGTGTTAATTCTATAACACACAGATGGATGAGGGGGGCTGGGGCTGCTCCCAGATTTTCAAGAATATAATGATATGATATGTTTAACTTTAACATGAAAATGTAAAAGGATAATTCTAGTTTCTAGACTTTGAACAGGTAGGTTGAATGGATGTGCGAAGCAAGCCCTATATGTATGAAACAGTTCAATGTATTGCTAAATTACTCGGATAATCAATTAAATTTTCAGATTGGTATGAACAGATACAAATGTAGAGCAATGTCAAATACTGTAGGCCTAATAAAATATTAAATGTGAAAAGGTAACCCACAGTGTGAGTAACTTTTAAAAACCTTATATCTTGCCACTATTTAAACAAGTCAACGCAAAGCGTTGCATCCCCTCGCAGGGTACAAATTATGGCATATATATGTCAGAACAAGTTACTTTCATTAGACTATACTATCATATTACCAGGCAAGGAATTTAACCACATTTTCACATATATAATTAGGTGTTTTTGCATATTTTATGAGATATGACCTTTAACCTTTGACCTACATACTCAGAAATTGAACTTAGGCTGTATTTTGATACCATGTACCTTCCTATCAAATTTCATTAAAATCCGTCAAACATTACTAAAGTTATCGAACGGAAACCAGATTCACATATTTAATGAGCTATGACCTTTGACCTACATACTCTGGAATCGAACTTAGCCTGTATTATGATACCATGTACCTTCATATGAAATTTTTATTAAAATCCGTCAAACATTACTGAAGTTATCGATCGGAAACCAAATTTCTTACGAACGGACGCACGGAAGAACGCACGCACGCACGGAAGGATGCACGCACGGACGCACGCACGGACGCACGGAAGGACGGACAGCGGCGTTTCTATATCCCCTCCGACTTTGTCGGTGAGGGGATAAAAATGGATGAACAAATATGTTCAAAAATATGACAAAACACCTAAAAATCAGATTAGTCCTAGAGGTAGCTTAGTCGTGGCATTTTAAATTTGAAAAACAAAGCCAACATTCTGCTGTGTCTCTAATGATGCATCCATGTCCACTGAAAGACGCTTGTAGGGTTAAATACAGTGTTTGGGTGTTTTTGTTTTTGTTTTATAACGTGCAAAGTTTATCACTATATTTTGTTTGCATATGTTTCTTTTATTATTCATTCAACAGATTACCTGGTTGGCATTCATGCAAGCAAGCCCTACAACTTGTAGTACAAGTGTCATTTGTCAACACTCCATACAAACCAGCCCAGGATTGTGATGGAAACTAAGCTGAATGTATCCTTATTGAGTGTATGCGTTCAAATAAAAACAAAATAAAATTAACTTAGTTAATGATGGGTTATACATTGCTAAGCTCCTGTTACAGACACTGATGCTTTTTTCTTCATATCCCTTGCAATCCCTTCTCTTTAACAACCCCTGGGAGCTGGCCTCAGAAGTTGTTTTCTTTATGAAGGAAATGAAGGAATGTTACTACAGTCAAACGACTTGTAATACTTTGTGTTTTTAATTGTCCTTGCTAAAACCTAGTTGATACATATAATAATATAGTTGGGAGAATTCAAGAATCAAGCATATCATTTTTTCCAATTGTTATCATTAATACTTGCCTGTTTTCACTCAAACTTTCAGATTATCTTTAAATGTACATCTAGCATTGAAGTCACTACCTTATCATCATTTCTCTCATCTGAACAATGTTAACAAGTCCCTTTAATGAAGCTTGCACAACAAATAATTTTATTTGTAAAGGTATGAACTAGTAATGTCCAAGAGAGATCAGTTTAAATACAAAGGACAACTTTATTCTTAAGACCTGTTAGATTTGTCAAAGGAGAAATGGGCAGTGTTACATATTCATTTTTTAAAAGTTGAAATACAGTGTATACACCAAATGTATGATCATCTAAAGGTCTGTTAGAATGTGGTCTGCTCTCAATTCATAAGGACCGCTATTTACGAGGACAGCTATTCATAAGGATCACTATTCATAAGGACCGCTATTCAAGAGCACCACTATTCATAATTTGAGAAAAGGGTCATTATTCATAAGGACCGCTATTTATAATTGAATAAGAGGGTCGCTATTCATAATATATGAGAAGAGGATCGCTATTCATAATACAAAATCGGGGTCATTACTCATAAGGGTTCCTCTTCATTATACGAGAAAAGGGTCGCTATTCATAATACGAGAAGAGGGTCGCTATTCATAATGCGAGAAGAGGGTCGCCATTCATAATGCGGAATGAGGGTCGTTATTCAAAATATGAAGAGAGGGTCATTATTCATAAAGACTGCTATTCATAATCGAAGGGGGTCACTATTCATAATACGAGAAGAGGGTCGCTATCTTATAAATACGAGAAGATGGTCGCTATTCATAATAAGGAAAGGGTTGCTATTCATAATACGGAAAGGGTCGCTATTCATAGAATTAAATAGGCAAATAAAATGATATTAAAGGTAATACAAAGTTTTGGTATGGGGTCATGAATTTGGTTAAAATGAACATATTGGAAGCATATGCGATCCTACAATTTTCAGTGATCGTTATCGCAGTTGAAATCAAGTCTAAAGATGAAATCGTAAATAATAAACTCTGTATGTTGTATAGCTCCCTCTCAAGGTCAAAATATTAATTTAGCTTTAAAACAATGTTTCTTGACTTAAATCAACCGATTGGCTATTCCCGTTTGGAAATCATATATCAAAATTTTAAAGAATCGCTATCCGGCCATTTTTAAAATTTCCCAAAACTTTGTGTTGCCTTTAAGAAAGGGGGCTGGGGATATTTCATATGTAATGATGTGTTTGTTCTGTAATAGATCTTGTTTCATGACAATTCATGTAAGCCTTACTCCTCATTTGTTTTGTTCCCTTTATTGTAATTTTAGATTTTGCTTTGGCCGTTTTAAGTAATGTAAACATGGATTTGAACAATTATTACGTGTATTTTCTGTGTTTGGTTGGAATTTATCATGTCTCAAATCAACTACGGTAATGTTTTCTTTAAAAAATTATGTACCTGCATGCATATTTGTATTTACATTCCATAATTTTCCTGGCGTTCGTTCTGTATTTATCATTATATCCTGCCCCCTTGTTGCTAGATATATCCCACCCCTATAATAAATACATAATCAAATTTCTCATATCATTTTTTATTTGTATTTTGTTGCTCTAGACCTTATCAGACCTCATTACCCATCACCACCACCACCCCCAATAAAATTGTGATTTTGATATGATTCATATTTGGATCACATTACCTCTTTGTACGCTACATGACGCAAAAACCTTCAAGGTCCGAAAATGTTCAAGCCCCCTATCCCCCAAACAAAACACAATTTTAAAGTGCCCCCCTCCCCACCCCTCTCCGGGCAGTAACTAGGCTTATGGTCCGGTCCATCTCCTTTTGTTTTCGGTGTTAGGAAAGTTTCAGGAAATCAAGATTGTGGATAAATGAAGTTAGGTTAATTGATATGATTACTAGTATCCTGAGGTTGGATAATTCCTGGAAAAAAGAAAATCTTGATACTCTTCATTGGCTAAAATTGAGCTTCTGGGGGCCTGGTCCTTGACTTCTGGGACTGGATTATGGCTAAGGCTATATAATTTGTAGGTCCATAGGTCCTTTTAAAAGCTACTTTCCGCAAAACATTGTTGTATAAACAATTACTAGTTCCTAAAATAGCATGGGCCTACTTGTTCTACTTAATGTCTCATGCAGTGGCGTAGCCAGGATAAGATCAGTCAGATAGGATTATTTGTGTGTTGGGTTTTACTTTATTTTGTTGTCACCACAGAAGCGGGGCAAATATATTAGCTATATGTAGGTAATGGGGATGTCTCTATATAATCATCAAAGATAACAGGTACAATATACTTTTAAAAAAGACATACCGGTAATACAAGGAACGCCACCATTCGCGTAACGCCTAACGGTCACAAAATCATGGTATAAAACCTAAGTCCCTACAACCTCCTCTCCGTCGCTTTCTTCCTTTGCTGAGGGTTAGGGACATGATAGATAAGCCCCTTGATGGCAACACCTTAGGACCTACTAAACGATATTAGGCTAGGAGCCCCCGGCAAAAATTTCAATTTAAGAGTGTGGGGTTGGGCGTCTTTTTGGAGCCCCCAAATGATTTTATAACATTGATTTATTGTTGTACAAATGCCATTTTTGGTACAGGGCTTCCTTAGGACCTACTGAACGATATTAGGGTAGGAGCCCCGGCAAGAATATCATATAAGGGTGTGGGGCGGGGCATCGCCTCGTAGCCCCCAAATAATTTAGAAGGTAATATAACATATAACATTTATTTGTAGTTGTACAAACGCCATTTTGGGTACAGGGCTTCCTTAGGACCTACTGAACAATATAAGGGTAGGAGCCCCCGGCAAGAGTATCGTATAAGGGTGTGAGGCAGGGTCGTCGCCTCGTAGCCCACAAATAATTTATAAGGTAATATAACTGAGTTATTGTACAAACGCCATTTTTGATACAGGGCTTCATTAAGACCTGCTGAATGATGGTAGCTAGGGTAGGAGCCCCCGGCATAAATATTCATATATGTGTGATTGGGGGCCCCATGCCATTGTACAACAAAAACTCAATGTTATATATATTAGTTGTGGACTACGAGGCGACGCCCCTGTCCCAGACCTTTATATGATATTCTTGCCAGGGGCTCCTACCTAATATCGTTCAGTAGCAATGTACCAAAAATGGTGCTTTTATCCGGCAAGTAACGATAGTCGATAAATTTGACGCTAAGCCACCTGACTACAAGAGAACTGTACTGGTATGCTTATGAGTCTTAACGTTCTTTTAATCGGGAACAGTGTCACAGACCTATATATATGTATGACCTTTGAAATATTTGATGTTCTTTGAAATTTGCCCCGAACATATTTTCAAGTCATTGTAAATGTGCAATTCATTTGATTTCAACCCCAAAAGTGTTCTGCAATACTTTACTTTATGTGTATACCATTGGTAGGATCTAAACACATGAGTACCTAGTATTTCAAGCTAACAATTAACTTGATATAATAGATGTGAAAACAGTTATTTATTGTATATGTGGATGCTTTTTAAAGTTTTTCAAAATTTGTTTTGCTCCTTAATTTCACAAATTCTATAACGCACAGTACGTTACTGGATTGCCTCTTATTCTGTAACAGGCTATTCATTGAGCATTATCGACATGGCATCAGGAAGAGGTTTGAACTATAAAACAATTTTTATATACATGATGTTTTTATATTTGTTCATTTTTATTTATGGATGTACCTAACCCGAAAGATAAATTTTTCAAAACCTGGAGCATTTTTTAATAACATAAAAACCAACTACATGTACCATTGCTTTGAATGGCATGTTCATAAAATAACTGATAATGCTACTGCATAATTTTAGATCAAACTGGTGGGGCCCCTGTTTATGTATCATAATATGATTGTTTTGCACATGTATGCGTTGCTGGGTTCAATGTTGGAATTTTTGAAGTATTTATTTTTATTTTTATTTTTTTTAAACATCACTTTATTGTTCAAACTTGCACAACAAAGGAGAAGATACAATAGCCCAGGACATTTCCATTTTACTGGAAAACGCAGGGCATTAAAAGTACATACAATTTTATATAAACAAAAAATAAACAAATTTTACAACATAGTGAGGACTGAGGATTTTTGGATATTCCTAGCTATAGATGAAATAAAAGGAGCTAAATATTGAAAATTCATTTAATATATCAACTGAATCAATAGGAAGCATACATAATGAGTATTATGAGAGTCTCATTTGGGTTAATGTGCCAGGCAATGAAAAGAGGCGAGCTTTAGAAAGAAAATATTAGACTGGTTATCCTTACATACTTGAAATGCGAAGAGGAATTTTGGTTTGTCTGTAGAGCCGATTTCCAAAGGAAGATACACCACAGAATATCCATTAGCTTGAATGTCGGTAACTAAGGGGGCATTTTTGTATTTTGGGTTTAAACTGTGATAAATTATCTTTCCCTCTATAGTGTTTGGCAGGTGAAGTGCATTTGTGGAAGCCTCAGACTTCGCCGCCGCTGCCAAGAATCATTTGAGTAGGACATTGCCTCTCGCCTTAGCCTTGCTGATCACACTGTCCAACACTGCAATGTCATCAAGCTGCTCGGAGTGTTTATTCAGTCCAATCTCAAATGGGACACGCGTGTAAAATCAATGATCCGTAGAAGCAACAGTCCCCTCTACTTACTCTGCAGATTAAAACACCATGGCCTACCCCCTCATGGACTAGTGACCATATACCTGAGCATCGTTCAACCTGTCTTGGAATACGCTGTCCCAGTCTGGTCGGGCGACATCGCGAGAAACAAGGAGAATCCAAAAGCATGCTTGCCAGATCATCCTGGGTCGTGATATACGCTACTCTGATGCTATAGATCAGCTAAAGCTACCAACCCTCAGAGACAGAAGGTACAGTCTTTGTGTCACGTTAGCTGAATCAATGATGGACCCTTCTTCAAAGCTCCATCGCCCTTTGCCCCCGCGTAATAAACATGGGTACAACACCAGGAACACTGGCAAATTTGTGAACTTGTGAAGGACTGAAAGACACAGAAATAGTCCAACCCCCTTCCTTACTAGTCTCTTGTGAACTAAAATACTGGTTTATTCATGAACACTTTACCCTATTTTGGACATTGCATATTGGACAGTACATACAAGTTTAATAATGTATACCTGATATCACGATGTATATTGGATACTACAGTTAACCCACAATAAAATCATGTTATTAACTAGTTTAAAGACTTAAGATACAAATCCCTATGCTTTTAAATAAACTTATATCATATAATTATATTTCACGGACCCAACTCCCACTTTATACTAAGTAGTACTATATACCTAATTTTCTAATTACTTGAAACAGCAGCTCTTCGCTTGATTTGTATGAAGTTTAATTGTACCCTATTTTATTTTGATATACATGCGATGGCTACAATGTATTTCCCTTTGATTATGTATAAGTCTACTCTTAATGTCAAATTGTATCATATTTACTTTGTATTGCATTTATTTGAAATTTTTATGATGTAAATTCCACTCAATTCCACTCTTGAGCTGCCATCTGGTTTTTAATAATTACCTTTTCAAATCGATCAAATCAAATCAAATCTGATGGTTCACTTCTTAGATTTTGTAATATACAATTTGTGTTATAAATTCAATTTTAGGAATGCAAAAATTTGCCATTTGCCATACCAAAAATGCCCTCATTTATTAAAACTGTATACAGTTCAATAAATAATTAAATAGTGTACATTCAGAGGTTTTTTTTTTTTTTTTTTTTTTTGGGGGTCTGTACTAA
The DNA here is from genome assembly GCA_037976565.1 of Mesocentrotus franciscanus. NCBI lineage: Eukaryota > Metazoa > Echinodermata > Echinoidea > Camarodonta > Strongylocentrotidae > Mesocentrotus > Mesocentrotus franciscanus. The sequence continues at coordinate 2,591,284 of CP137670.1, read as the reverse complement.
AGATAAACTTTACTTTTATACCTCTGCCACATAGTACAGCAGGAAGCATTAAGGTTAATTGTTCTTTCTTTGAAAATATACACGACAACATTCAATCAAATTTGGCAGGGATCATTCATTAGAAATGATACGTTGTTGCAGTACCTTGCCCCCTCACGTTATTTTCCCACAAAAATTGTTGGAATTTAACTTTTTCGTTTTTTTGACCTGCAAATGGGACATAGTACCTCTAAACACAAGGTCCATTGGCCTCTTGTTATACATGTTCATCTATGTTATAATGAAGGTATTGAAACTATATTGATACGCGATTATGGATCAAGAGAAAAATCACACAAAAAGCAAATGTCTTACCAACTGTCATTTGATGCCATATAAGATACTCGTATGTTTGGAATTTTCCATTCCCAAAGAAGCATTACCGTTAATTATGTTATTAATATGTAATTGTTCTGCTGTTTTGTCTTTCACACTGAATGCATGGGCGTTTTTAAGTACCGGTACATTTTTTATGTTCTTGAAAGTCTATTACAAAAGCTGAGTGTAACAACTATTCAGTTGTATTATCATGAAAACGGTGCATTTAGACAGATCTATTTTCCTATGTTCATTCTTGTTTATACATTTTATATTAAAATAACCTAACACATTTTACCATGACCATGTTTGGTGTTGGTTATTACTTCATGTGTCAACAAACACTACACGTTTTAAGTGTAATCAGTTTTTGAGAGGTTTCAAGAAATCTACAGTGTTGGCAGCCCAAAATTTTGTGGCAAAAAATAACTTAAATTGTATAATGACATGCATGAAAGGGGATGTCACTTTAAACACAGTTCTGCAAGGATTTTCAAAACAAATGTGTTGATGACAGAATGCCCTATTTGGGTTTACTAGCCTGTTGTACACAGAAAACCTCAATTTCAGTTTCTTAAAATTTTCAGCAATTTTTGTTCCAATATCACTTTATTAACAAAGGAAGAAATAGTACCGGTACATATACTTGTATAGATACTACAAAATAAAAAGTATATAGCAGTAGAAAAGAGAAAAAGCCCAGGTCATGTTTTATTATTAACAATGCAGGGCTAATACTTCATATTATTCATAAAGTAGAAAGTTATTAACGGACACGTTTAACATATCATCTGTTTGGGGTCACAAGGGCGCTAACTCCATGTCAAAGTAATAAAGATCAATGCCATTGTGGCTCCAAACAGACGATGTTACATGAATTCGAAATGAATAAATAAAATTTAGAAACGATATTTGTGACTGATGTGTAAGTAACATCATATGGAAAACAAACTAATTTTACCTGAACTCTATATACATTCATACAAAAGTTGTTGAACAAGTATGAATGATGAATTAAACATAAAAAGAAACGGGAACGAGAGGAATGAAAGGAAGCAGAAGGAGAGAGGAGCATTGGGATGAAAAGGAGTAGGAGAGAATACGAGGGGCAGAAGAAAAAAGAGAAGAAGAGAGAGAGAGAACAAAAAGAAGGGGGAACAGAGCAGAAAAGAAAAGGAGGAAGGAGAAGAAACACAAAGGGATCAAGAAACAAAGGAAGAAGAGAGCAAGGAAAGAAGGTGCTGAGAAAGAGTAAGAATGTGGAATATGCATTTATTAACACTTCAGAAGGCTGTGGCCCTCCCAAAATGGCTCATCCTTAGAGCAGTAAATTGAAAAGGAAGAAGTTACTGCAATCTTTGATACGGTGTAAAATAAATTATACAGATGTGTCCTTGTAACAAACACAATCAAACAAGATGTGACACAAAGAATTACCCCAAGTCTTGATCAAATATTTGAATCAAATTACCATACAAAATGAGTGCTTCATAGCATGTTTGTGGCTTTTCTAAATGATGTTGCTGCATATAGAGTTTTGGCAAGAACTGGATTAGGAGCCCGATTAGAAGTTGAACGATCATGATCGATGATCATAACTCGGTCAACATCCCAATTAATTCCTAATTTAATTCATCCTTTTCTTTCTACTGTGATTCACGAGAGACCAGACAGCTATAATAAAAAACAGTGGAAACAAGATATATAATTTAAACCATGAGCGTTTATTTAAATCCGTGCTAAAATCTAGCCGGGAAATATTCCAATAACAGTCGCATGTTAACAATATCAAAAGGTAGTCTATTTATATAGCGAAAGACTGCCGCTTTACAAATTACATTATTATCAAACTTGTCAAATGCGCGATGTTGATGATATTGTCAATGATGATGAACTGACGATTTTGAAGAAACGAGGGTCAATTATGTCGATGACGACGATGGTAAAGTTTCTTACGATCTCGAAGAAACAAGATTCAACGATATGGAAAAGAAAGGCCAAGTTTCTGACGATGTCGAAGAACAACAGTACACGATGTGTAAAGAATAGCAAAGTTTCTGACGATGTGGTAAAGAATAGCAAAGTTTCTGACGATGTGGAAGAACAGAAATAGACGATGTTAATATACAAACTGGGGTTCGTACTGTCGAACTGAAAGATGGCGTGGTCTTCATACGAAGAAACGGTTTTCAGCGATGTCGATGATGGCGAAAGTAAAGTTCTCATGATGATCGTGAACGAAGAAACAATTGGTCGATGTCAAAGGTAGAGTTCCAACGATGAACGAAGACACGGAAGGTCAATGTTGTCAATATGAAAGAAAAATGGCGACTCAGCTCAGTTTGAGAAATTGTGTGTGCTATAGTATTACAATAGATATTACAACATGGAAATGAATGTATGGGACAATGCATTAAGTGCATCTACATGATCTAGATTTTGGGTACCGCCTAAGCAAGTTAAATAATTTCGCGACGTAATTGGCGACGAAAGCAGCCAGGCGTGAATTTCGTCGTCAATTTTATCGCCAATTTTTCACGATAAAATAGACGACGTCGTGTATTTTATCGCCAATTATTCACGATAAAATTGACGACGCCGTGTATTTTATCGCCAATTTCGTCGCAAATAATTGGCGATTTCGTCTATTTGCGATGTCCTTCAGGGCCACCATAGCCATGCGTAGGCATACATGCTGAGAGAGTGATAGGTATGGTAAAACAGAAGTACACAATCATTTAGAATAGGATACCTACTGAAGGACGGATCGTCACCAGAAGCTAATGTGAACAAAATTGTTAAGGTTGCTTGTGAATCTGTGACCTGGTGTAGTTCCTCTTGACTAAGGGTTCTGTGTAAAGCTTGGACTTAATTTGAACCTTGACATTCATTTGACTCTGCATGATACCAAAGGACTGTATAATTTTTTGGCCAAAATAAAGAAGAAATTATAATTAGCTTCAAGCACGATATTGAAAAAAGAAATACATGAGGCTTGTTTGTTTCTTTTCTTTTACTTTGTTTTGTTAGATTAATGTGATTGAAGTAAAACGAAATAAGAGCCGTAGAAAGACAGATCAAGAGAAAGAGAGAGAAAATAATCTGGGTACATCAGGATGTTAAAATGTGTCTTTCATCAATACAGTATTTATCTTCAAACACACTTGTTTTGATAATCATTTGTAAATACGTGAATTTTTCCCATCAACTTTTTGGCACTCCAAAAAGCTGTTAAGATAGTACAACTACGTGGGCGCCATGCCGTGCTTGTTTGTTTAGGGAAAGGGCTTACGCTTAAAGGGCTCGAGGCCGCGGGGAGAAGCAGTAAAGTATCGTATACAACAGTACGAGCAGCACTCTCGTGCACGCACGAGTGCGTCATCAAGCTATTGTTTGCCCTCTAAAATTGCGGCGTCGTTGGTCGTTCGGCTAGCTGTGACGTCAATGCATAATGACTTTTAGCCTGGATAGACTCTCATCTCAGTTTCAGGCTTCACTAGCAAATGTATATATTATTTATATCACCACTAGTCTACAAATAGTTCATGAACTGATGAAGATCTAGATCTAGATTATTTTATTTAGGTCAGATATAAACTTAACCTAAAACATATCAATGTTATTGTAGTGTCTAGTTTAGATGAATAGCAATGCCTGGTCTTGATTTTCGCAAGTCTTTATAATTTCCTTTTTATCAATTTAATGCACTTGTTCATTGTTAATCTTTCGCTATCTTAATATGAACACTTTTTTTGGAGGATATTTTGGTCGAAATTAAATAATTTGGTATTAAAAGATAGGGTTCGGGTGATTTCTGCCCCGTTTTTTTTTTTTTTTTGGGGGGGGGGGGTTAAAACAAAACACCCCCAAAACAGAGCCTCCCGGGATGTCTGGATTGACTCGCCACGCGGTCCGGACCTGCTCTACAACATTTATTAGCGAAGTACCGGTCATGAGCCCGACCTAGACTGAAAATAAAATCATCTTGTTTGGAGATTTGTTCCGCTGAGACTCATCCTGCTTCACAAAATTCCTCTCCTACATGTCTTGGAGGATCGAGAGCGTCAAAACTTAAGTCAAAATGTGTTCTTAAAATCCTCCAAGCAGACATATTATGTGCTCAAGCCAACCAGACTCGCCAGTGCTAACGCATTTCCGATGTTCATATTAAGTCACGAACAGTGCCGGTGAAAGAGTTTTGACAGTTTGGGCAATGAGAATAGAACACTTTTTGTTAAATAAGGGGCACTCCCTGTCGTGCTGCACCATAACTCCCATGCTCACCACCATTTGAAGAGACATGGCTTTGTTATTTTCATTCAATTCTTCTATGTTTTCTTTACCAAGTATTAGAATTTGTCAGAGATCTTGCTTTTTATACAAAACCATTTCTGTAGATGCGGGCATATCACTTGTTAAATTTATAGGGTAGATACTATTTTGATATAACTTCAATTAAATGGCTTTTTTTGTAATGTTCTGCTGTTTTCACAGTAAGATAAATGTGATTTGAAAAATCAGAACATTTCTTGAAAAACTGCAATATTTTGGTTCACCATATAGGTACCCCTAAACAACATCATCAAAATGTTTTTTTTCCTGGAAACAAAAAATCCTCCAAAGCTGTACAGAACTTAATGAATAGTTTTCATATTTATATAGCAATTTAAGTCTGAAAATGGTAAATGCTGGTAAATGAGCGTTCAAGTTTATGAAGAATGTCAGTAAGTGTGCACTAAATATTCCATGGAAAATAACATTTGTTTGAGTACTAATAGGCTAACATTCTTGCCCAGCACCATTGTACATTTTGTTGCATCTCCTAAATGATGAATTAGTCATTGTTCATTCCGGATCCATATCAACATCCTTATTTGAGTAAATATTTCAACTTCCGTTTGATACAGTGCTTGACATTAATTGCCTAATCCTTAATTAGACCAAAAAATGGGTATTTTCTAAAAGCTTACACTTCATACTACACCAGGAAATGTAAAACTCATTTTTTTCTTCGTTTAATACCCCACTGCCCCCTTGATGTTCATGGTGTGTACATGTAGTTTTCTTTATCTAAGTTATGATTTTATGTAGGTGTAGAGGCCATCATTAAGTTGTACAGGTGACGAGGTGTTTTACCTGATGAAATCATTTTCCTTTTCTCATCCTTTAATGTGTTACTTTTTGTTAATGTAATAAATGCACTATCATTCATGCATAGGACTTTTGTATTTGTTTGCCTACCTGAGCAGAGGGTGCCAGAACAAGAGGCATATGACAACCAGTCAACGGTCTTGCCACCCATCCATGTTGCTGCAACGTCTAATGTTTCACAGCATCCCATTTCAATGGCTGCACCACCCATCTCCAAAATCATCCGTCCACTAATTCAAGGTACAATCTCCCATCCTGCACAGGTCATTGAAACTGTGTATTTCTAGTGACTTTCAGAAGTTGTTCAATTACTTAATATAAATCGTGACGTAATGTAGACAGATCAAGGGGAGAAGGGGTCACGCCCACTCCTCCTTTTGGTATTACGCGCATTTTCTATGGATCACAGACTTACTTATCTTGTGCTTAGTATATATTAAGTGAAGTGATTTCCATGTAAATTCTATTTGATTCATTAGTGATAACATTACCAGAACTATACTAATTTTAAAGTTACGAACATTACACATGATTGGTACAGTTGAGTGCTTGGTCTTACAGTCATGACAAGAGCTTTATTTGGAATTTCCCATTAAATATTGAGATATCCTTCTAACTTTTTATAATGTTTTTCTTTTTTCTTTCTGCAAAGCTCTTTTAGAGCTTTGCAGAGCTAAATTGGATAGTTCTAAAGATTCTGCCCAAATTAAATCAAACTTCCAAAACATCCTGAAATCGCTCTAAAACGATGCAAAAAATGATCAAATTTAATATATTGATGCAGAATAACTAGTCCAAGGTCAACATTGAAGCTCATTTGGTTGAATTGTATGTGTTTTTTAAGGACACTGCAATCCTTTTTCTAACCGTGTGTAAGTACGGCGGCCGCGATATAGATCGATAGTAATGAGTGCATAACTATTCTCTTTCCAGGCTATTTTGTCTCTGTTTGTGAATTTGGTAAACCCAAATGATATTTCTCTCTATCTCTATTGTTTATTACTAGGTGGGGGGGGGGGGTGTTATGTAAATGATAATTTAGGGGTAGGAATTGGAGAGGTATATAATTGTTTATTCAGTTCTCCTTTCTGATAATTTTTGTTTTGCGTCTCTCTATCTCCTGTGTTTTATAATAGGTCTATTGTCAATAATTGTTGAGGGGTTTTAATTTGAGAAATATATCATTGTTTATCTGGTTTTACTTATTGATAACAAATTAGCTCGCCTCGGCCCATGGGGTTTAAGCATGCCCAATTCAAGATTATTCACTAAAAAGTAATTCAAGGAATTTCTTAAATGTACTCTTTAGATACAATGGCTATAGCAAAAAGCGTGACGGCTTTACTGGGGCAGTCAGCTAGCCGAATGGGTCAGAGTCGATCAGGGCAACCACAAATAAGTTTGCTTGCCCTGGCCCATGAAGTTTAATGTTGCCCGAAGCAAGATTATTCACGGACAAGTAATTCAAGGAATATCTGAAATGTACATTAATATATAGTAAGGATTGGACGTGTACACGGAAGAATCGTGTACACGTCTGTTTAACAGACAACTACACAACTACGTGTACGATTTCTCGTACACGTTTACATGGCCGCCTTTTTTTAGTGTCGATTTTTGCCACTCCACCCCGTGCCCGGAAGAGCACTGGCATGGCACCGTGAGTAAAAATGTCTCACAGCTCTATCATACACGGGGTGTCGATTCACCACTCGTAAACTAGAACCAAATTAGCTGCCAATGTCCAGATTTCTGTTTAAACTCGGATGAAAATTTGTCTGTCATCTTTAGTTTTTAAAACGACATTGTTACTATTATTTGTGACAAGTTCACAAGCAAAAATCGGAGCCTTCAATTGCACCTGGCATTAAAATAAAGGTCCTTTCGAACACGGAGTCGGCAAAAAAATAAAAATAAATTATGATCAGCTCCATCTCTTGGCGTAAATATTATTTAATCGTAGCGAGTTCTGTGCAGTATGGCGGCCATCCAACACTTGCTGAGAGAGACGGAAAATTATCAAGTATTCTCTTAATAGAAGTAAAATCACCACCAAAAAAGGCTCGGTATTAGTTTTAATACAACATTTTTTGCTTTGTCACAGATTTGAAGAACGGAAAAAAATACATGGTATTGTACTCTTGTGTACACGTTTTTTTCGACCGTATGTCTGGACGTGTACACGACTACCTAATTACACGCTTTATATGCACAGCCTTAATATAGAGGGCTATAGAAAAAGCCTGACTGCTTTACTAGGGCAGGCAGCTAGCCCAATGGATCAAGGACAATCAGGGCAACCCCAAATTAGTCAGCTTGCCCTGTTCCATAGGGTTAAGAGGTGCCCAAACCAAAAATAGCAAAGGGCAAGTAATTTAAGGAATATCTGAAATGTATTCCAAAAATATATAGGGCTATAGAAGTTTGAAGTTTTGAAGTTTGAAGTTTGAAGTTTGAAGTTTACTTGTTCCACATTTATATACAAAACAATTTAAATTCTGTGTTTTTAACAAGCGTATGAGCGTAGATTACAAAATTATGTAAAGGTTTCAATTCAAGTATAATGAACGGACAATAGGTACGTAGTTTCAAGATACATATATACATGTAGATATGACAGGCAAGGTAATACAATGTAAAATGTGGGGAGCCTAAATGAAAAGCAAAGCTTGTATGTCAATAGGCTCCCGTACTGAGTTCTGAATTACAAAGGTATTATAGGAGGCGAAACGGAGTAGCAGTATGAGACGTACAAGGATAATGAATTTGAGAAAAAATAGAATAAAGAGTAAATAAAATAATATAATAAAGATAGATAGGCGAAAGTAAAAAAGGAGAGGAAGAAGAAGAAGAGGAAGAAGAAGAGGCAGAAGAAGAAGGAGAAGGAGAAGCAGAAGGCAAAGCAAACTGATGACATCAAAGGCATGGAAAAGTAACAAAAACAAAGTCTGTATAACCACCTGTACGATCCAGCGTGGCATGAACATTTATACATACTTAGTCGGCTTTCGGGGCTTTTAAGTAGTTCGTCATTCAGGCTGTTCCAGAATTTGAGTCCAGCAAAGGTAACTGTTTTGTTTGCAAAAACGGTGCGACTTCGAGGGAGATGCAAATGGTTTGTCTGTCTAGTACGATAAACATGTATAGTATTATTGTGTTAAAAAATGAGGTCGAAAGCATCTGGTTAATTATCTTTTGACAGTTCATACATAAATATTCCAAGATCATATAGGTGCAAGAATATTACAATTATAGAAAAGCATATTTGTATGGGCAAGAAAACCAACATTATTAATATTCTAACAGCCCGTTTTTGTACAACATTAACTTTGTCCATAAGGGTTATAGAGCTATTTTCCCATGCGAGTATACAATAATTAAGATAAGACAATATCATGGCAGAATAGTGTAGAAGCATGACATGAGGAGATACACAAGGTTTCAACTTATTCATTACACCGAGCTCCGTGACAACAGCTTTAACATAAAACATCAATGTGAACTTTCCACGTTAGTTTACTTTCTATATAGACACCTAAGAATTTGTTGGATTCAACCTGGTTGATAGTTACGTTATTGATTTTGATATGACCTGGTAAAAATGATACAGAATTACTGAATAGCATGAAATATTTTTTATTTATATTAAGCGACAATTTATTGGCTTGGATCCAGCTAAAAACTATTCAGTGTTGGCAGTTTAGAAGTGTTTTGGGGATTTTGTGAGAGCACAATAAATTGGAGTCATCCACAAAAAGAATAAATGATAAGATTTTAGATGAGTTTTTGAGATCATTAATGTATACAATCAAAAGGAGAGGACCTAATAAAGAACCTTGAGGGACGCCACAGGTAATTGGTTGAAGATTCGATTCAGAACCATCAAAATATAAACATACTGTCTTCTACCATTGAGGTAGTTTCTTAACCACCCCAAGGCCTTCCCCCGAACACCATAGTGGGACAACTTATGGAGTAAAATATCATGATTAATTGTTTCGAAGACCTTGGAAAATATTCGCAGCATGTAACAGATTGTCGATAGCCTTTGCAATCTTATTGATAAATAATAAAAGTGCGTGCGCGGTTGAGTGCTTCTTGCGAAAACCAATTCGGGAGCCGGAGAGAACATGATTAAAATTTAAAAAAGCAATAAGGCGAGCATAAACATTTTTTTCGAGAATCTTTAAGAAGCTTGTTAGGAGTGAGATGGGCAGTTCTAATTACCTATCTCTTGTTGATTACTTTTCTTAAAAATGGGTAAAAATCTTTGCGATCTTCATTTGATTAAGGACAGTGCCAGTTGTTAGTGATTGGTTGAAAATGTGTGTTACAGGATAAACTATTACATGGATGTTTTTTTTTTTGTAAAACATTAGTTTTGCCATCATACCCTAAACTATTTTTCAGTTTTAAATCAATAACTTCAGTTTCGTGAGTAGGTAAAAAAATGGACTATTTGAAATGTTGCCTCTTAGAAAAGAATGGAAATGGTAAATTCGTTTCGGGAATGTTTCGCGCAAGATTAGGGCCTATGTGCACGAAAAATGAATTGAACAAATTGGTTTTTATTTTGGTATATTTAAAACTGTGTTGACTTCCTTCCACGTAATTTTGATGTCGAACTTGAACATATTGAATTGATGGAAATAAAATAGTTTGTTGGCTATGCGAAGTATAACAGTTAGCTTATTCCGATATCGAGTAGTTTTATTTTTAATCCTTTCGTTTGGTTCAGTTTTATATTTATAGAATAATCTTGTTTTTTTCCTTCTATTTATGGACCTAACATTGCCTTAGTTTCGGACTGGCTATTTCGGAAGAACATACTACTGTCATGCATGTCGTTTCTTCCCAGACTCATGCCTCCCTCCAGAAAACCAATACTGGAGGTTCGTTTCGTCAAGTTGCAACATGACCAAAGATGGGTAAACAGACATTACCACCATTCTTTTTTTTGGGGGCGTAGTTAAGCCTGATCATTGCAAGAATGCTTTGTTTATCCTGATGTCGATGGTGAGGATGTGTTGCTATCCCATTACAAATTTCTATATATATTTGTTTAAATCACTCTACTGTTCTGACTGTTTCTCTCAATTAATGCCATTTTGGACGACATCTTATTTTTCTGATTTTCCTGACAGATAAAGCCCATGTTCACTGATCTAAATGAATTGGTTGACCCATGCAACCACCGCTTATTTCTTAGGATGATTCAAGCGCATACTTTAGTTGAAATACACATAAACACTAGAATAGTTGTATAATACAAGTGTACATATGATATCTATTTACTTGCGATTTTCAGATAACTTTATCAGAACCCTTTTTGTACACATTAATTTTAGAACGACGTCCATGCTTTAAATGACCCCTATTTGCAACCTGTGAAGGACGATGACGACGCTATTGTGTTCCGGCAGGGAACACTAACAGTTGCTTGCCAGGTGGGTGGGCAGAGTCCCAAATCAGATGTGGAAGTAAGTGTACTTTTGTTCTCGGAATTATATACTTAATTCAAATGAATTGAAACAAAGGCAAAGTGGAAACAAGAACAGTTCAAATTTGGTTTTAACAGTCCGTGCATTTGGGTAGTAGTAGACTATATGATGTTTTTGTATTTTACATTCGTGCACATGATTGTAAATAGCCAGTTGGCTTTTAGGTTATTTTTTAGTACCCCCTTTAGTACCCCAAAAAAAAAAATATATATATATAAACATATATATATATATACATATATATATATATATATATATAACCCTACATGGTACATTAAGTGGACATCATAAAAACCTAACCCTAACCCTAAACCTAACCTAACTAACCTAACCTAACCTAACCCTAACCTAACCTAAACATAAACCTAACCCTAAACCTAACCCTAAACCTAACCCTAAACCTAACCCTAAACCTAATGATAATGTCTATTTAATGACTCATTTTTTCACTCCAATGTCCCTCCAATGACGCCTTTAGTAACATTACAAATATAGAGAGAGATATATTTAAAAAATATGCCTTCTATGAGAAATAAACGTAAAAAAACGTTAAGAGGACACCAAATTGTCCTCATAGTGACAATGTCTACTTAATGACTCATTTTTTCACTCCAAATGTCCCTCTAATGAAGCCTTTAGTAATATATATATATATATATATATATATTTATATATAACAGTCCGTGCAATTAATTATATTTATGTTCATAACTATCTTAACTTTTAAAAAGTTTTTATTTTAGTATGAAAACACTGTTTGGTCCTTGATGGCATATATACTCAAATAAAAAAAGTAATGAACATAATGCTAATGATAATGCTCCTAATATAATGATTAAAATAAACATGTCTTTTTGAATGTACTAAGTGACTTTGTGTGGTCATATAATCAATCTTGAACGAAGAGACATATATTGCAGCTTAACATTACATATTTTGTTTTTCGTCCGTACAATATAGTTCAATCATTACGTGAAATAATGATTAAGGATTTCCCGTCTATTTTAACACTTTCCTCCCAATCTGGAAAGAACAAATGTCAAAGCTAATATAAGTCATTTGTCGTTCAATTGGGTCGATGGTTAATCAATTTCAACACTTGTCCATTCATTTTCGTCAGATTTTTTATGGTTGATCCAACTCGAACACATACAAGAAGGATGTTGTAAGACATGACTCCTCTATATTCAAAAGTTTGTTAAACTAAACATTGGTATGAGGTTTATATAGGAGTATGTAGCTTATCACCATAGATAAGTGGTATTCTTGGACATAGTCTATAATGTAAGCAGAGATCATTTCAATAAGGGATTTAAACATATACATTTGCAAACTTTTTTTTTCTTCTTCTTTTATTCAAGGTATCTCTGTTAAGGATTTGACATCTAAATATTGGGACATATTATGAATGAGAACAGTTTCATAGAAATCAATATAATAACTATTTTAACATGAATATCCCAAGTAAGGTGATCACCAATTTCCACCCCTTAATATTTAAAATTATGAACCTGTTCCAATTTAATTCCATTCATGTATGTATTAAAATCATATGACTTACGTGTACTTAAAATCATAGATTTCGTTTTTTCTACCTTTAATTTTAAATTATACCATCTATGTTTCGAATGAACATCATTTTGTAACAATATGGTTAATTCATCAATATTATTATGATAAGTATAAGTGTAAGTACATGTTTGCAAAGACTAAGCTATACCATTAAGAAAAAGTAAAAATAAAATAGGTCAGAGGACACTCCCTTCAGGTATTCCATTTGATAATATTTTTGAGTTTGAAAGTATACAATGACAGAAAACCATCTGTCTCCTTGCAAACAAATGACTAGTAAACCATTCCAACTGTTCATACTTTATACCGTAACATTGTAGATTCTTAAGTAATACTTTATGGTTAATTGAAGCAAAACAATTGGAAATATCAAAAAAGCACGCAGCTACTAATTCTTTTTTTATTAAAAGATTCCAGCCAATCATCTATAGTTCTATGAATACATGTATTGGTTGAATGGTTGGGTAGGAAAGCTGATTGATCAATAAAAATCAATTAATTCATGCGAAGATAAATCAATAATTGTTTTTGAATAATTGTCTCTAGAATATTAATTACATGAAAGGTTACTGTTATTGGTTTAGAGTTGGTTGGATCTTCTTTTTTCCCGTACCTTAATAAATCGGTGTTAATTTGGATATTTTCCAATCAGAACGAACTAAGCCATTTCTTAAACTTGCATAAAATGATAAAACCAATGGTTTAGATACATCTGATGCTCCAATAAAAAGCAATATAGAATCTACATTAACAAGGTAAAGATTACTTACATTTTCAAATTTGCATAAAAATCCATAATAAACACTTTAAGTCTTTGAAATTCAAAACTATAAATAAATTCTGGATGTTTCTAGCTAAAATCATAATTTTTAGGCTTGTTCAATTTTCCAACTGGCGCCAACAAAAAAAAAATCTTTCAATCTATTAGCACTTAATACATTAGGCGTTTACGTTTCCTATCGGTGATCTTATTCAGCTCACGCCATATTTTTTCCTTTTTTTTACAATCTCTAATAACATCCTTGGTATAAACCCTCTTATTTTCACGTCTTAATTTAGTTATACGATTTCTTATGCGTTATTTCTTATTATTAACAAAGAGCATTGACTTCATTTCATCTTAATGTCTGATGAGGCTGTTAAAGGCAATACAAAGTGTTGGTAATATTTCAACAGGATTGGATTATGAAATTTAAAATTTGCATTACCATTGTGAAACCTAGTGTTAGAATTAGCAACTTTGAAAAAATTGGGATCTAAAACGCTAAGGATTTTGAGAAATTTAAATATCAAATCTTCGGTGCTCCCGATAAATTTTAAATAGCGCCTACGGCCATAAAATGGTATCTGCGACCACCAAAATCTCGGAATACGCAGTTATGATATATAATTTCCAAACGGGAACGGAAAATCGGTAGATTTAGGCAAAAAACAGTATTTTTAAGCTAAAGTAATATCAATCTTTAGAGGGAGCTATACAATATAAAAAGTTTAGTATTCACAATGTCATCACTTAAAGGTACTATGTCCCATTTGCAGGCCAAAAAAAAAGGTTACATTCCAACGGCATTAGAAAGACAATACTAATTTAGAACTTCCCTAAAAAAAGGGGGCTTGAAAATGTCTTTAAGTGGGAAAATAACGACTATTAGTTGTCGAATCGACTTAGGAGCTATAGAGCCAGTAAGTAATAGTCTGATTTTTCAGACCATTGTACCGAATGGTCGTACGTTTTATGCTGCGCAAAGATTCAATCAGTTTAATTTTGGCCATTACAAGAAGTGGGTTATTGATGTAGACAAATGCTCATGTACCCTTTACAGCTCATTTTATGTATGTTATTACCAAAGATGAAAAAGCCAGTCAGTCACTCAATAGTGTCTGACAGTGAAGTCTAGCAAGTAAACGGGTTTCCTTGCATAATTTGAATATTAGGACACTGCTAACGTTTAAATTTCACAGATAGGACATACATGACATATTTATAATTCCTGCAAAGTTCTACAGAATTTGATGTTGGCTGCAAAAGGGACATAGTATCTTTAAGACTCGATTTCAACCACGACAATGATCATTGAATATTGTAGGATCGCAAATATGCTTCCAATGTGTTCGTTTGAACCAAATTCATGACCCCATACCAAAACTTTGTATTACCTTTAACGATTAGCTAGCATATCTTGAAACCAAAGCAATTCATTTGTTTTCTTCACATTGATAAAGACCAGTTCTGGTCATGCGATTGCATTGTGAAAGAACGTTGTGGAAACGATCAGAAAAGGTTGATCATCTAGCATATAAGTATTGGTGAGTACTGCAAGGTTCTGGAATAATCAAAATGATAAGAAATTTGGCCCAGTCTTGGTAAAGTTACAAGCACTGTACACAGAAAGTTGTATATGGGACTACGCGACCAAGTGCGCGATATCTATTTGGTCCCAATCTATAATAATAATACGACAAGCTCCATGGGTCCGATTGTGGGCGGTCCGATGACGTATTTCGCGTCGAAACGCGTCGATCTGCGTCACTTAACGAGGGTCCGGGCTCGACGTCGGTAGAGCTATCTCCTCCCGGACGACGGGTCGAGGGGGGACGGGACCCGACCCGGGGGACGAGGAAAACTATTCTATATGGCAACGTCCGGGTCTTTACCCATGCTGTCCCGCCATCGACCAGGAAATCGTAAAAACGATGTGACACGCTCATGAATATTATGCATGACCTGTTGCATGCATGCATGAGCCTCGAACTGTTTCAATCCATCGCCACTAAAAATTGTTTTTAATCTAATTTGATATTATTCTAACAAAAGATATTCAAAAAATTACGATTTTGTTTTTATTCTGTTTATACAGTCAATAACAATTTGATAAAATAGAGATATATAATCACGCAAAAGGAACGACCTAGCTTATACTTTCGAGCAGCACAGTCCGACCTCGATCCATTAATTGTCTGCCAAAATTAGCAATACAAATTTTGTTTTTGTTTTTATTTGAAATGTTTAGCAAATACATGATATTTAAAAAAATATTTAGTAATATATTTTTATAATCCTGATTATATTGAATATACGCAAAAGTAACAAAAAAGTTTCAATAGTGTAATTGGCAACCTGGGGCAGCCTTATCGTCCCGTCGCAACTTCGGAGATTTATCACATCGACTCACATTTCGACTCTTCTTCATCTATTACGGGCCCTGAGTGTTGATGCAGAATTCGTAAACAGTAAGTTCACACACTCCAAAATCAATTGCATTCTATACAAATTAATGAGTATCGTTGACGTTGTCAACATTTCTTTAGACAAATTTACTGCGGTGGATTGTGTTGTTGCACTTTGATGCATGCGCTATGCACGATGCGTTGACACCGCTGCACTAGGTGACCTGTATGTATGTGCAGTGTGAGGTGATCATTGTGTTAGCAGGTTAGCTTAGCTAATAGTAGACTCTTATCTGAATAGTAAACATGCATGCACGTACTAGCTCAGCTCACAGGCCTTGGGCTTGACGTGTTTGTTGTTGTATAGTCGTGATCATGATGATTGGTGGTAGGGACCTAGGGTCTATTTCTAAAGTTAAAACATGCATGCATGAGGTTTTTGTGTGTTGTTAGTGGCCCTCACATCTTTACTTTTATTTTAGTTTTTACCCCTTATAAAAAGGGATCCTCGATGATATCCGGAAACTTTGTCTCAGATTCTGAAACAAAATCCTGGATTTAGATCATGCTGCAATGATAATTATAAACCTGTACTAGACCTATAGGCTTTAGCCTAAGGTCAGTCAGGCCAGGAACCCCATGACTTTTACAAGCCGATCACCTGTCTGAATATCAAGATATTTATGATTGGAAATCGAAACCAAATTTTGCGTTTTCCTAACGGTTTTCATAAAACTACAGTCTATTGGGGAAAATGATCGAGTATGGTAAAACCGGTCACTCCGGGCACTTCTTGATCATTTTGAAGCGTAATTTTTTTAGGGCTTTAATATTACACCATATCACAGACACTGATAACACGTAGGGTCGTGTATCTCAGATTTAACATTGTTAAACGATGCCTTTAATGCCTTATGAAATTATGATTCAATTATGTACTGTACTCTGTACTCTGTAGTTCTGATTTCTGACGGCTGCTGAAATGCTTGGCAGGCCCTAGACCGAAAACTTCTATCTCTTTCGTTCGTTAGCCTCTGATTTGGAATTGGGTAGGGTCATTATATAATTATATCATGTAAACTGAAGAAAAAATATTGTATGTGCTGTTTATATAGTTCAATAATTTGTGTATTGTTATTTTTCATTCATTTCATTTACAGTCCTCCAAGACTTCGACACCGACAACTAGCAACCCAACGTCAAGGGCTATGCCAAGTACTTCAAATTTTCGCATGACCATATAATTACACAAAAGACCCAGAACCTGCAATGCCAATGCTCCAAACTGACCTTCAGTCAACACCAACTACAAGTCAAGAATCCCCTTACTCTGCAAGGAGATATAGTTCAAGCTCACGGTATTCTTCATAGGACAAATGCGATTGAGATGACAATTCAATCTTACGACCAGAACTAAATGTGCATTATGCAGCTGCATATAACTATCATTACTGTTGTCTTATTAAAAATGTAATTAAACATAGTAAAAACCATCATGATAATGATAATTGTTATGTATGTCTACTTTTAACAATTATTATAATACTCAGCCTATTTCTTGCTTTTCCAAAGTATTGTTTAATGTTTTCATATACATGTATGATGTATCATACTGTTTGATAATAACAGAATACAAACATTATTTAATAAACTAAAAAATATACTTCTATGACTGTGTCGTTAAATTGTCATTATACACCTAAATTTATTGTATATACCCTTCATACATAACTCAGCTATCAATAACAAGATGATGTGTATGTGATGATTGATGGTACTTGCTTATGAGTGTCTGAGTGAATTTGTGTCCATCAAATATTTTTTTTTTTTGCTGAAGCAAAGTAATTATAATTCGCACATAAAATAAGAAAGTAGCAATACAAAATAAAACTAAATTTTCTTTCTTTCTTTTCACCTCTCTCTTTCTCTTTCTATTTATCTCTCTAATGTCGCTCTCTATGTATCACTCTTCCACTTTCTGTACTATTTATTATTCATGTTCATACATATACTTCTTTCCTCCTCTCTCTTTCTTCATTCTCTTTCTCTCTCTCTCTTCCTTCCATTTCTCCCCCTCCCTCGCTTCCATTTCCCCTACCTCTGTATCTCATCCCCTCTCTGCTATTTAAACTAAATATTTGTGGTAAGGTACATGTGTAAAATTGTGTGTTGTTTATGGGGAGGAGGAGTGAAAGTGAAAGGGGGTGTGATAACCTGTTTGTGTGTATATTTTTCATGTGCATGTTCCTTTTAACAATACCCAAGTGCAGGGGCGCCGGAAGTGGGGGGACAAAACGCATTTTCGCCCCAAAAAAAGCCCCCACCCCCAAAAAAAAGCAGTAAAGGAGTAAAAATGGTTTGTATTTTTAACCAAAAATAAAATAAAAATGAATTGAATCACATAAAAATTACATTCCATTCAAAGAAAAGGAGAGTAAACAGGAATTAAACTTCTTAAACATTCCTCAGGCCCCTATATTTAACAATTAATGGAGGATTTTATAATAGCGTTATGCGCATATCGTGGAAATATTGTGAGAGGATGGAAAGCGTGTGTGTTTTTATTATAGGAGTGAAAAGTTATGAGCCCCTGAACACTGGCGTACTGATGGGGGACAGTTACCCCCAAATAAAATTCAAACGTCGTTAATTTCTTATTGGATACCAGTAATATACAAATGTTGCTAAAATGATATGATTTTCCCGGATTTTTCTCAACTGCCAGTGTCACAAAATGAAGTATCAAAATATGCTCATCTGACCGTAAAACTGCCTAAAACTCTTGAGCTTACGGGGCTCCGCCCTGGACCCACCAAGGGCCCTAAGGAGGGCCCCTGGATGCTCATCTGACCGTAATTAAATACCTAAAACCCTGAGCTTCCGGGGGCTCTGCCCCCTGGACCCCACCAATTAGCTCTAAGGATGGCCCCTGGAGGCTCATCTGACCGTATATGCCTAAAACCCCTGAGCTTCATGGGGCGCACGCCGTGCAACGCCTTATCGGGAACTTATGGTATCCTCTAAATGGCAAATAAAGTTGAGTGGGGAACTTATGGTTTCCTCTAATTTGCAAATACAGTTCTTGGTGGTTTTAATTTATATACCGGTATCTATTTACACCCCCTAGAATCCCGCGGATTTTCCGCGGGTCCTGCTAGTAGATATAATAATTTACCAAATATATCAATTAGTAGGCGGTTTCCCGGCAAAATTGGTATCATCACGTATTAGTCAAAACATATTCTTTCACATGATTGGTAATGAGAGCTTCCATTTCATTTTTTTGAGAGAGGGGCGTTCCCAAAACTGGTCTTTACCTTTAAACAACACAGCACTTTGAAATAAAAATGGAAATAAAAAGCCCCCGTTAACGAGGCATATACTCGGACTCACTACCGGGGGCGGGCCGTTAAGTCCATTGTTCTTTAAAAGGTAAATGAAACCACTACACTTTTCCCCATAAGCAAATATATATTCCGATATGTCTTATCTGTCTGGAAACATAACATTCCTTAATTGTTAGCTTGCTGCCCACACTACATGTCACTCATGCCACTGGTAGCGTGAAATTAATTTGTATTGTTGCTCTCTCATCACTGCTCATAAATCATTTCGAAGGCAAGACAAGGAATCATCATGATAACAGGTAAAGCAATCAATGCCGAGTCAACTGGAAAAAAAGGAAAACAAAGTGCCAAAGAACTCAATTGAATAACTATGATGGTCATTACAATGATAATAAATACTCATAGACCTACGTTACTCGGAATTTATTTATACATTTATGTATATATATATATTATGTTTTAAACATACACAATGCAATTTTCGGGTATAAACGCAAACACGTAACGTAACACATACATGTATATCATTATAGCAAGCGAACGGTTGACAAATTCAAATGACGTTTTGACGAAATTCACTGAAAAATGAATTTTACGTTGGTTTACTTTGACGAAATTAAATGCGAAACTATGGAATCCATTGGACTAATGATGAGAATACAGAATATCTTTTATCATTATTTTCATCAGTTTCATTAGTACTCACTACATCTGCGTTTTGGCGCACATTTTATATAATAATAAATGGAAATTTATTATATAATCTGGCAATTTCCTCAGGCTATTCAGTACACCGACTTCAAGGAGAAAATGAAAGTGACAATGTACTTTGAGCTCGACCTGACCTTGGAAAGTGATGAGACAATAGTGACACTTGAACTGATTCATACCTCTACACAGACGATCACATTCATCACGCGTTTCCAAGGTAAAACATTTCATGGAGATGGTTAGGTGTTCCCTGAGCATCGATATTTCATAGCTTATCACAAAGGACCTTTTGTGGCAAAATGACATCATATTTGTAATGTGCACGGTACAACTGGACCTGTGGTGCATAAACGCAAGACAGAAATTATATCATCGCAATATTGTACTAAGTAGAAGTTAAGGATAAGCGACTTTACCTTCAACACTTGATATCATGATATATATGTAGGCCTATATTTTTTTTTTACTTTTGTTGTGTATTATCATTACTAATGTTGTACTCTAAGCATAATAAAGACCAAAACTAATTCGTATATTACATTTGACCATACAGTGAAAAATAAATTAATATATAGACGGGAAAAAAAATACCTGTAGATGAACTAAACTATAAACGAAATGTGTTTGGACCAAATGGTTCATGGCATAATTGGAGTTCAGACCACTTTATTACAGACAAAATGGAAAATGGACCGAATAATGATGGACAAAATGGTTATCGGATCCAGTCGTACAAATTTTTGATTTGAGGAAGTGGCAATTAGAACGGTAGAACCACATGATTATAAATTGGCCCTACTTGCTAATTATACTTAATGATGATTGTACAAAACGACCGAATCATGTGTATAGTGGAGAAAATTTGTTTTTAGACTAACGGAAAATAGAGGATCAGGGTATTGGATCAAGTGGCTTTTGATCGAATGCCAATTGTTTCTTACGTCATTATGTGTAACAACATGCGATCGTGTTGATGACCCGTGTCAATATACTATAGCTTGAAACGGAGCCGTAGGAAACATGTGGGAAATATGGGGAAGCTATATCCACTAGACGAACTGTATAAACAAAAAAGGGTCTTGTACTTACAAAATTAGTAACCGGTTAATGTTATGTACATGACAGGATACGAGAAAGAGACTACAGAACAGAATGCTCCTTCACCAACCATCGATGAAATGTGAGTAGAACCATAATACACGTGTGTGTGTGTTTTTATAGAAGGAAGTCTAGATTTTTGCTCGGAGTCATAGACAATTCACAAATATTCAATCGCCGTAGCGTTTCCCCAATGTGTAACTTGCTGAATGAAGTGGACGTTATGGTGTAAATAATTGTCTTCGTATAATAATGTTTTTTTTATCAATCACACTTACAAACACACAAATATATAATAATAAGATTTAACACTTATTTAGCGCAATTCCTTTCCTAAGACAAATCAGTGTGCTTAACATAAATTAGATAATTATTACCCTATATTTAGCTCCGGCAGCCATTCTCAGCGCACAGTGGTCGAGTGTGTCAAATGTAGATTTATGTCTTACCAACGGACATAAATGCCACTCGACCACGACACCTCTATCCAAATATATATATATATATATATATATGTATATGTACGAAGTGTTTAATGAGGGAAGATGAAAAACATGTTTGGCTGAAATGAGGCGTTAGAAATATTTGAAAAAGAAAATTTGTATTTAAAAAAATGGAGTAAAACACAATTCCGTCCCATGCTCAGGTTTTCTTACTATCTTAAAATTGAATTTACATATTGGGTAACTAAAACAATTAAAACATTCGGGGATGTACGGGGCTGATTTGTTTTGTTATATATGGTTTATTGATAAAAAGGTACATTCAAAATATCAGCCAGAGGCTGAAACAAATCGAATTTACACAAGATTGATACATACAAATGCATAACATTACAATACACAATACACGTGAATTGTTTAGCCTGAATATTAACTACCTGGTTTCTAAGCTGTGCGAGCGAGCTAAGTGTCTGAGTATATGTTTAAATTCATTTTATTGGATATAATATTTCGTCATCAAATGAAAATATATTTGACCTTGACAAGAGAACAAAAAAACACAAAGAGACCATCTCGCGGCCTGGAAATGAGTTGAGGTGCTTGAATAATTATTTTCAATATGCAAATCGGGGTGGGAAGGGGGGGGGGTGGGTTCGGTGTAAAACTGTAAGAGCTAAATATGTCAGAGCTAAAATGCTAAATGTAAAAATGCCGAGGTTATTTATTTATTTTATTTATTTATTGAAATATATTTAATCAGGATAACAAGAATCAGATATACATTGTAGATACAAAATCTGTTTTACATCATGGTCCTGCACAGAATAAAAATGTAATACACGGAAATGTAAATAATGAAAATTACCAAAGTTCACAATTAAGGTAAAAACAGTATAAAAGTAATATATACGAATAATACGCATTTGAAGTATCAAAAAGCAACAAAAAACGACAATGTAATAATTCAAATTAACAGCGGAAAAACATCGAATCACCTAAAAGACATTAAAATATCACCAAAGAGATTAGCAGGGGAGAAAAGATATTTAAGTAAATTGGTAGAAAGTAGATAAGGAGAGTAGAAGGTAAAATATTCCAAATGTTGTCACCTGCATATCTAAAACAATTATTAAAACATTCAAGAGTAGGCTTTGGTAGAACAACATTCAACGTATTGGCAAGTCTAGTTTTAAAACCATGTCTGTCAAAAACCATTTCGACTTCATTGCACAATCGTACCGGGGCTTTTCCATGAATACGGTTGTACATAATACATGCTAAAAAATAGTCACGTCTAGTGTCAATGGATTGCCATTTCAATGATTTCATTATATTCAAGCTATTTACATCATAATCGAAATTCCCTACGACAATACTCGCAGCTCTTTTCTGTAGTCGTAAAAGAATATTTCTGTTTTGTAAAGAACAGTTCCCCCAAATGGAAAAAGAATAATCAAAGATTGGCTGTATGGTACATTTGTATATTGTATTCAAAATGGAAGAGCTTAAAAACTTACTGAGCTTTCTTAAGGTAAATATCTTATAACTTAACGATTTGCTAAGAGATTTGTTGTGGCAATCCCAAAATAATCTATCATTAATATCAACCCCTAAATATCTGATACTTCTTACTTGTTCTATTATTTCATTTTTAATATGCACCTTTAGACTAAAATTATTGTTACCTCGTGTGTTACTACTCAACAGAATAACATTACTCTTATTAGTATTTGTACGTAACCTATTTTTACAATACCATTCATTTATTGCATTTAAATCTGCTTGGAGCTTAGATGTAATGACATTAATATCCATATCAGAAACATATATGACAATATCATCAGCGTATATATTACATGTACTTACCGTAAACAATCAGTTATATCATTTATAAAAACAAGAAAGAGGGAGGGGCCTAAAATAATCCCCTGAGGAATTCCTATAGTAATGTCCTTTGTTTCAGATAGTTTACCATGACAATAAACTGCTTGTTTCCTATTAGATAAAAGAACTAGAAACCATTGAAATTCAGTATTTAAAATACCATACATACATTTTCCGAAAGAGCATCAAAAATAATGTCCAAATGTTGAAAACCAATTGAATAGGTTAAGTATTGGCTGAGATATGACCATCTGAATAAAACGATTGCCTATGGGAACTCAGTGTTATATTGCTCTGACTCCTAATGTTATGAACCAGAGCAATATAACACTGAGTTCCCATGGGCAATCTTTTTAT
>CP137670.1:2544257-2567195 GCA_037976565.1 Mesocentrotus franciscanus | reverse complement strand
GTTCCATTAAACATCACATCCTATTTCTTCAAATATTTCTAAAGCCTTCAAACTTCATGCATACATCTGATTTAAATTAAACATGAGGGATCTGCACAGACGATTTCTTGTTTCATAAATTTCTGTGTTTGCGTGGCGAGCTTGATTTCGGTCATTTTCTTTGCGTACGCAAGAAATACAGCTCCGTTATTCATGGATGAGCTATCAAAATGACCGGTATCAATGTCGGAATACCTGTAAAAAACGTCAATGAAATATCTCAACATGTTGGCTGATGGGGCATAGATCTAGTACCTTAATTATTAAGCGATAAATCTAGATCTATTTCTATTTGTAGTGTAGACTAATTGTATAAAAAGTAAAAAAGTGATCTTTTTATTTGCTTATTCCAACAAAATATTTCTCATTTAAGCCCGAAAAAGACACACACTGAATGAATTTCATATAATCACAAATTCACAGATGTACATAGATTGTCGATCTAGGCCTATCGTATCCTGATCCGTATGAAGAAAAAGAAATATCGACAGGGGGGGGTACTGGGGCCTGGGGTTCCCTGATGTTACTGCGCATATGGGCTGCAAAAATTTCAACACGGAGCAGTTAAATTTTGACGAAGAAAACGGGGGAAAAAAGACCCTTAAACGCATCATACAGTCAATCTGGTAAGTGGAACCGATGTATATTAGCCTAGACTCTAGAGTCCTAGACCTAATTTTCAAAAATAAATGCATCGGTGCATCGGATATGAATCCGCTAAAGTGACATTTTAGTCCAAAAGTTTGGCCGGAATTTGTTGTTGAGATATATCCCAATACCAGTTTGTAATGCAGTCCCTATGGTCGGCTTCTGTCTCTAAAGAGAGGAGCCGACCCTATCCCTACCCAAATTAAAAATCAGAGGCTAACGAATGGAAGAGACAGAAATTTTCGGTCTAGATCTAGGTAGATTCTAGACTAGACCTTGACTCTATAATTAGTCTATATAGATATTATAGATATAAACTTCTATAAGAATATATTATAGTCTTATCTTAGACTACATGATCATGATTTAGTGTCACTAGAGCTAGGCCTAGACCTATTAATATTTATTAATATTATAATAAGCCAGGTCGTAAATTACCCTGTGAATTGTAACTGTAGGCCTAAGCTTATTTAGTAAAACAAGTCACCCCTGATTCGTAGATGCTACTTCTGTTAGCTGCTGCTAGTAAGTATTACTAGTTTTTAGTGTTACATCGACTTTTGTTTAAATTGCTATTGCATTTGCAATGCCAATGGATATTACAACATGTAAGTAAACGTATGGGACAATGCATTAAGTGCAACTGGACAATTTAATGTTAAATAGATTAGATCTAGATCTAGATCAACTATCAATTGCATAGATCTACAGGGTACTTATTCCGCTGTAAAATTGTCTTTATCCCTATCTGATCTTGTCAAAGATAAAATACAAATAGGGTCTAGAGCATAATGTGAAGTTAAAACCTACCATTTTTACAGAAATCATGGTGAAAACGTCTCCTAATAATCGTCTTCAGGCGCTTAATTGTTTGTTTGACGGTTGGTAATACCGCCCAAGGAAGGAAAATAATAGCGAAAAATGTTCACGACTTCATTGGCGACGAATCAACTCAGGCGTGAATTCTGTCGTCAATTTCGTATTTTTCGCGACGAAATTGGCGACGAATTTCACGACGTCATCAATTTCGTCGCGAATAATACGCGATTTCGCTGAAATTGACGATATTGTGTATTTCGTCGCCAATAATTGGCGATTTCGTCTATTTGCGATGTCCCTTCAGGGCCACCATACATGGCAACTCTCGGCTCCAATCGACCTCGACCTTTTCAAGCTTTTGTTTTCCTTTCGTTAATGGGAGGATTTGCATCATTGCTTGGTCAAACTTTGTAAGCTTCCTACATGACGGCATCGCGGATGGAAGGAGAGTAAACAGTGGCAAGATTGTTGCCATGATGGGAGTCCAGTATAAAATTTCAACTTGATCACATTATCTTGAAAGTCCTCTTCTTGTAGTCCAGATGACTTTATTCGATACTGTGCCATTTTGAGTTATGCGCGTAGAATCATGTTGTCCTGCTGTAGCTGACTTATTGTAGCCTCGAGTGATGAGATGTCTGCCGATGATATGTCTGTCTGTATTTCAGTCCCATGAGTAATGACGTCTGCTGATGACTCATCACTATATCACTTTAATGGTCTGGTACTTGAAGGCCCAGGAGTGTTGTTGCCGCTGCCATATCATCTGCTTTCCTCTTGCGCTGTTTTGATTTTGGCCATTAAAATTTGTCATGACTTAATACTGGTACACACAATAACACCAAGTACCAATTCCTCAAAACATACATTATATACCTGTATTTAAAAATGAAATGCGCTGAACATACGAGATGACTTAAACGGTTCCGATCCCTTGTGTTTGATGTTGCAAAGCCACATTTCACGTCATTCCGCGGATAACTTAGCTGCGTTTTCTCCTTGATTTACCAAAATAGATGGTATGCACTAGAAACAAACATCTTTGTTTCTGTTGCTCCTATTCGAGCAACCAACGACGCAACAGAAATTTACCATTTTTCGACTGTAAACTCGTGCAGGATAAGCAAAAAGCCGCCGATAAAAGGTTGATATAAGAAAAAGTTCGTGTTACTGTTACAATTTAGGTTTTTGGATATCGGGATATTCCAACCTCTAGTCCTACCCGAGTGGTCAATTAGAAAGACGAACTGAAGGAGGGCGCTCTCATCAAAATATATAGCTGGGCATGTGATCAAACACTCACTCTATCACTCATGTCTGCAACAACATTCAATCAGTCAAACCCTCGACCATCATTAACACATCATCTCATTAACTACCTCAGTCTCCGTAATTAACTTACTACGTCATATACTGAATATTTGAGCAGCAAGCAAAATACATACTATTCACAAGTTCGCTTTAATGTGGTCTAACAGATAGCACAACACATGAAGACCAGCTGACAGGGACAGAGGTAGACAGCTGGCTGTGACCATACTGATGCAAATACAGAAGAGAACAATTAACCAGTGGCCTACTTGCAGCCTTAGCTTATATACCCAGTCCCCCCATACACCTAACACAACTAGATACACACACCACATACTCCTATCACCGTACATAGGTGTGTTTAAGCTTTTCTGTCTTTAAATGTGAGCTGATATTTCGTATACTGTACACCTACAGTGAAACGTGATATAACTTGCTGCAGTATTTTATATATAATTTCATATTATCCACTGCATTAACATCCTTATTCTATCTCTAACAAAAGTGGAAATGTAACTCATTAAGGAGTGAAAATACACATTTTTCACTGTTAATTCACTGTAAATACAATATAAATTCACTATTGTCTAAATTCACTCCTTAAAAATAATATGTCCGTTTTGCAGCTAACACCAAATTATGTAGAACTTTGCAGGAATTAAAAGTACATCATGTATGTCAGACCCATGTGTGAAATGTAAACGTTAGCAGTGACCTAGTATTCAAATTATGCAAAGTAACCCGTTTACTTTCTAGACTTCCCTGTCAGACACTATTGAGTGACTGACATCTCTTTTCTTTGGTAATAACATACATGAAATAAGCTGTAACGGGTACATGCCTTGAGCATTTGTCTACAACAATAACCCACTACTTGTATTGGCCAAAATTAAACTGATTGAATCTTTGTGCAGCACAAAACGTACGTCCATTCGAAACAAGGGTGTGAAAATCAGACTATTACTTAGGTGATTGCAATCACTTATGTCGATTTGACAAGTAATGCTAGTTATTTTCCCACTATAAGCCATTTTCAAACCCTTTTGTTTTGAGGGAAGTTCTAAATGAGTATTGTCTTTCAAATGCCGTTGGAATTTAACCCTTTCATTTTTTGGACCTGCAAAAGGGACATAGTACCTTTAAAGAGTTAACATTTTCGGTCATTATTAACGAGTATTATATGAAGTATGTTGATATTTTCAGGCTGAAATTTCATGCAAAGATAATGTATATGCTTAAGACTATCTATTTAATGTATATATATATATATATATTTGTTATCAAACGAGGTATATGGAGAGGGGCGGAATAGCAATAATAGTTATCACAAATCAAGTTTTCGGGCGCCTGCCCTTCATCAAACAGGAATAAATTACCCGAACGCATTCGATTTATAGAAAATATGAACCATTTAAACGAGAAACAGCAAAATGGAAAAAGACATCCTCGTTGTAATATTATTTATGGTATAATATTTCTCTTCTCTCTCTCCTCTTTATATATATTTCATTATACACGTATCTTCTTCTCGTTTTGTTGTTTTATTTTTTTAATAGTTTTTTGTTACTGTTTGCTTCCATTTGTATATATGGCATTTATTTATTTGTATCATACACATATTACTAATTTCGTTATTCTCTATGTTCAAATCCGTTTATTTAATAATTTTTTTATTCAATAATTGGAACAATAGCGCACAAGGCCCGTGTGCGTCAGCCAATAGGCCTTGTGCGCTATCAATATTTTTTTGTCTCGATTTGTTTTTGTTTTCCCTTGGAATCATGTTGTTTCGATAAAAAATAAAATCCTCATTTCTTTTTCCTCAAAATGTTTTTTTCTAAGAATTTTTTTTCTCAAATGTTTTTTTCTCGAAATATTTTTTTTTCTAACAAAATTGGAGAAAAAATGCTAGCACATAAAATATGGACCCCACCTAAATGTCCAAACCAAGGCTATTTAATATAACAGATATTGACTGGCAGGGGATATATAACATTCTTTGGACCTAAATGGAGTTAAATTTTCCTCTTGACCATATCTTCCCTCATGGTGGGTTCCCACTGCCGATCAAACCAACCCGAACAAGCCCGATCAAGCTATTTTGGCCTGGTCGGGCTCGGTCGGCGATCGGGGTCGGTCTACCTTGATCGGTATCGATCTGGCTGCCTACACGACAATTTTGGCATGTCAAAAATATCGTGTAGGGGTCGAGAAGGCAAGCGATCGTACAGCGATCGTGTATTGGTCGAGTAGAGGTCGAGCTGATCGGGAATTGATCGTATAGAGGTCTAGTTTGGTCGGGGTGGATTTTTTCCGCCGATCACTAGCCGATCATCTCGATTTATACACAACTTCTACACGATTGGTTCCCGATCAACTCGATCAACAACTCGACCGAACTCGCTCACTTATCGATCACATCCCGAGCACTTTTCGACCGTACTCGATCTTTCCGATCGCAACTCAACCAAGGACACAATTACGTGCTGATCTACTTACGTTTTCTTCGTACCGGTATATTGATACTACTGAAATTCGGATTAAAAGGCTTCAAAATCAGGCAAGAAAATTAGTATTAATGCTAAATATATTACTCATTGCGGATGTAGTATCGAAAATAATATCGCTAGTGATATTCGTTTGTCTCGCAATGTGGTCAAAAAGGAATCTAAAAGATCTCGACGTTTCGTGCGCCGCTGCAACACTTCGTCAGGTGATAAAAACTAATGTAAGCAAGGGTGCTTTATACTCTACGGGAGGACCGGCGCGACGGTCTATAATTCGATCGATAATCGGAAACAATAATGCACAAGGCCTATTGGCCTATCGGCTGAATATGCAAATAGCCTAATGGTCGACGCACACGGTGCTCAACCAATCAGTAGGCCGCTGGTTCGGCTAATTATGCAAATAGCCTAATGGTCGACACACACGGTGCTCGACCAATCAGCAGGCCGCTGGTTCGGCTCGCCTGCTGGGCGGAAGCAATAGCGAGCTCAACCAATCAACGGGCCGCTGGCTCGGCCCCTCTGCTGAAAGGAATCGACCGGTGCTGGCCGGCCGGCTGGACGGGGAGTGTCATGGCGGCGTATCGTACGCATCCAAAATTCGGGGATATCGATCCCGTTGTCTCTGTTGAAATTATTGGGATTGAGACGGATATTGATAGCTTCTTTTACCCTCCGTGTGTACCAATGCCGTTCCTGGAAAAGGCACTGAACCCCGTCCCAGTCTGGTTGATGCTGGTTATCCCAAGCATGTTCGGCTACGGCTGAGTTGTCAGTTCGGCGGAGCCTGACGTCCCTCTTGTGCTCAGTGATTCTTTCTTTTATCGGACGGGCAGTTTCACCGATATAGGATCTATCACATCCTTTGCAAGGGATGTTGTACACAATGCCGTCTCGTCTATGTGGAGGAATTGGATCCTTGGGGCGTGTAAGTTGTTGACGTAGGGTGGTATCTGATCTGAAAACCGTTTGAATGCCATGGCTCTCTAGGCGGCGCTTGAGTTGTTGGGAGACACCATCAATGTACGGCAAGACTGTAAATGTCTTGTATACCTTCTGATCCCTGGGTTCCGACGATCTCTTCTTGGTATTGTGTACAAAACGGCGTGGGTAACCGTTGAGACTCAGTGAAACTGCCCGTCCGATAAAAGAAAGAATCACTGAGCACAAGAGGGACGTCAGGCTCCGCCGAACTGACAACTCAGCCGTAGCCGAACATGCTTGGGATAACCAGCATCAACCAGACTGGGACGGGGTTCAGTGCCTTTCCCAGGAACGGCATTGGTACACACGGAGGGTAAAAGAAGCTATCAATATCCGTCTCAATCCCAATGCTAGGGCGCTTTCGCAAAGACGACGGAAGCAAAGACGCCGGGAGAATTCACTCAACCGAGATCAATTAATGTATGCAGTTCAGATTCTGTCTATTGAAATACTATTATTCTTATCAGGTGAATGAAATAACTTGTATTGAGACTCTTCACAAAGACTTATGCATTACATTTGGTTATATTACGAAAATGGCCTATTGTACGTCGATACATCTCTTAAGTCGTGTTTAGGGAACGAACGCTATTTAGGCCGAGAACGGTCGTGAAAATTAACTAGACGGAAACAATTCTGGTTCGCGCATGCGCAGATTGATTGTTTCGCTCGGTTACCCTCGTTTTTGCCTTCGCTTCCGTCGCGTTTGAGAAAGCGCTATACATACAGGTTACAAATGAAGACGGGAGAATAGTCCAGGACGATCTCGGTTGAGTGAATTCTCCCGTCGTCTTTGCTTTCGTCGTGTTTGCGAAAGCGCCCTGCTTTCAACAGAGACAACGGGATCGATATCCCCGAATTTTGGATGCGTACGATACGCCGCCATGACACTCCCCGTCCAGCCGGCCGGCCAGCACCGGTCGATTCCTTTCAGCAGAGGGGCCGAGCCAGCGGCCCGTTGATTGGTTGAGCTCGCTATTGCTTCCGCCCAGCAGGCGAGCCGAACCAGCGGCCTGCTGATTGGTCGAGCACCGTGTGTGTCGACCATTAGGCTATTTGCATAATTAGCCGAACCAGCGGACTACTGATTGGTTGAGCACCGTGTGCGTCGACCATTAGGCTATTTGCATATTCAGCCGATAGGCCAATAGGCCTTGTGCATTATTGTTTCCGATTATCGATCGAATTATAGACCGTCGCGCCGGTCCTCCCGTAGAGTATAAAGCACCCTTGCTTACATTAGTTTTTATCACCTGACGAAGTGTTGCAGCGGCGCACGAAACGTCGAGATCTTTTAGATTCCTTTTTGACCACATTGCGAGACAAACGAATATCACTAGCGATATTATTTTCAAAATTAGTATTGTTCCAAAAAGTGATAAGTTCAGTTCAGTTTTGTTCAAAAAGGTTCTAAATCCATGAATTAAGAAAACAAAATCGTCCAAAAAAAAAAAGAAGAAACATTGAGGAGACCTATATTTTTTTCTTCTTAAGTGTGATTTCATAGTCCTGAGTTTCTAAACAACACGCAAATACACTTTTTGAAAGAGAACTCTTTATACAAGAATTGTATATCACTATGCATATATAATGACTAGAGCAAGGAATCACTGTAGTGAACTAAACCATATCGTGTTGCCAACCACCTAGCCTACAACTGTAACTGTTCGATTTCCATCTCTTGAGTGTCTGAGATGAACTGAACGCTATGCGCGGATCCAGGGGTGAGCGGGCCCCCCGCCAAAAAAAGAGAGAGAGAGAGAGAAGAAAAAGAAGGGGAAGGGGAAGGGGAAGGGAAAGAGGAGAGAAAGGGAAAACAAGAAGAGGAATAAGAAGAAAAGAAAAGGGGGGGGGGAAAAGGAGATCGGGGGCCGAATGGGGCTTGCCTCCCCCAATCAAAAAAATAAGAGAGAAGGAAGGAAAGGGAAAGAAAAAAAGAAGGAAAAGAGGAGATAAAGGGAAGGAAATAAGATGAAGAAGAAAAGAAAAGAAGGGGGATATGAGTTGCAATTTTCCCGCCAACAAGTTGTGGATCGGGGGGTAAAGGCCCTTGCCTCCCCCGCCAAAAAAAGAGAGAAGGAAGGGAAAGGGAAAGAGAGCTAAAAGGAAACAAAAAAGAGGAAGAAGAAAAGAAAAGGGTGAAAAAAAGGGGAGATCAGTTGCGATTAATGCCGCCAAAAACGTGTGGATCAAGGGGCTGAAAGGCCCTTGCCTCCCCCCGCCCCAGCAAACCTAAACTAGAGAGAAGGGAAAGGAAAGGGAAAGAGGAGAGAAAGGGAAAGAAAAAAAAAGATTAAGAAGAAAGTTAGGGGAGATCAGTCGCGATTTTTCCCACCAACAAGGTGTAGATCGGGGGGATTCCCCCAAAAAAAAAAATAATAATAATAATAATAATAATAATATTCGATACCGGTGATTTACAAATGTTACTGAAATGACGTAATTTTCCGAAATTTGTCCTCCCTTTTTAGTAAATTATACTTTTCTTATGCGTTTGTTGGAAAATTACAAATTTACAGTCAGGCAAGAAATATGCTTATTTAGAGGCCTACATGTCAGGGCCCGGGGAACGGCGGGCCTCGGGGGCCTCGAGTTCCCCCACTTTAAAAAAAATTATAAAAGAGAAATAGAAAGAAAGAGGGAAAGAAAGAAAGAATAGTGATCTGTCAGTGTCACCAAATAATGAGGTATCAAAAAAATGTTCATCTGACCGTAATTAAACGCCTAAAACCCCTGAGCTTCTGGAGATCTGCCCCCTGGACCCCATCTAGGGCCCTTAGGCGGACCTCTGGATACTAATTTGACGGTAATTTAATGCCTAAAACCGCTGAGCTTCCGGGGGCTCCGTCCCCTGGACCTCACGCCAATAATTAGTGTCCTGCCGGTGTCACAAATAAGGTATCAAAATATGTTTATCTGACCGTAATTAAATGCCTAAAACCCCTGAGCTTCTGGGGGCTCCGCCCCCTGGACCCCACGCCAATTAATTTCCTGCCAGTGTCACAAATGAGGTATCAAAATATGCTGATCTGACTGTAATTAAATGCCTAAAACCCCTGCATTTCCGAGGGCTCTGCCCCCTGGACCCCACCTAGGGCCCTAAGGTGGGCCCCTAGGTGCTCATTTGACGGTTATTTAATGCCTAAAACCCCAGCGCTTCCGGGGGCTCCGACCTCTCGACCCCACCAGGGGGCCTAAGACGGGCCCCTGAATGCTTATCTGACCGTTATAAAATGCCTTAAATCCCTGAGTTTCAGGGGGCTCAGCCCCCTGAACCCCACGCCAATTAGTGACCTGCCAGTGTCATGAATATAAGGTATCAAAATATGCTCATCTGACCGTAATTAAATGCCCATACCCCTTCAGCTTCTGGGGGCTCCGCCCCTGGACCCCACGCCAATTTATGATACGCTCTACCTGATCGTAAATACTTTAGCCTATCCCCACCCATTTTGAAAAAACGTTCAGAGGGGCCTGCATGTATTAAGAGTGGAGTGATGCGGGTTTTCTGCCCCAAAAAAAAAAAAAACACTTTTGCTCATTACGCCACTGCTGGTTAACATTGCGTACCAATATTTGGCTCGCATAATTTCAAATTTGGACCCCCCACCCTAAGAAATCCTGGATTCGCGCCTGCTGAACGCTGATCAAAAATGAGTACTGTACCATCAGCTGACGATAATATTTTGTGCAACCACTCAATTCACGAGTCATCTTGGATCCCTGTTCGAACAGGTCTATCTGCTCGGGTCGAGATTGTGTAGATCGTGTGTACGTCTAGTTGGTCTAGTAGGGATCGCGTTGGGATTGTATGTAGATCGGAATGATCGAGAAGAGATCGAAGTTGTGGTCGACTATACGTCGTGCAGGCGTCATGAATTAATGGTCGAATTAGGGTCGTCAATGGTCGAAAAGCGGTCGGGAAGAGCTTGTGTTTAGGCATGTGGTCGGGATTGGTCGGGAAAAAATGGGTGATCGGGCTTGATTGGGCTTGGTCGGGTTGGTTTAATCGGCAGTGGGAACCCACCATCAGCGTTGCGCGCTTTGGGAAAATATAACCACTTTGGTAAATATAACTCCCTTCAGCGGTCCAATATCAATATCTGTAAAATATGTACCACCTCTTTTCCACATTTGAAATGTCTTCAGGAATTTCTTGTCATTTATGAATTTATTGTTTTTGACAATGAAATTATTGTTACTGTTCATGAATATATTGTTTCTTACTTTAGTGGAGAAAAATACGTTTTGTATCTTGAATCTTTTTAGACTTTTCCTTTTTAATATCTTCTGTTTACAACGCCCTTTTCTCATTTCTTCTTTCTAGAATGCTCTTTTTTAAGTCATGTGATTTTTGAGATCAAAATAAAGTCTGATATAGATAATAAGGTGGTCTGTCATCAACAGACCACCTATTGATTTCGTCAGAATTTTCTTTCTTTATTTTTCATTTCATATATTTCTCCACTTTTTTCCGCAAAGCATAACTCTTAGATCGGTAATTTCAATTTCTTTTAATTTTGGCATAGTCATAGGTAATTATCATAAGATGTGTCTGCAACATTTCCAAGGTCATCAGATCTTCGAGACGTCATCCAGGCGCCATTTTGGGAAAATGAAGTCATGATCATATCATCATAACAGAAAGTCATTCCTCAATCCTATTTATCATGATCAAGGTCAATATCCGTTCGGTCAATTTCAGGTCAATAACGCGCGCACGTCAGTGAGCGCGCAAAATTTCAAAATACTCAAAATATTTTTGAAATCAAATCAGAGTACGTTTCAGCCCATTTCAAGCAATTCAAAATTTGGCGCGCGCGTCTCCGTTCGTCATGGCCGTATGTAACATAGAATCGCCTTTTTTGTTATGACATTCCTCATTTTTTCCGAACAATTTCATACAATGTTCATCTTTTTATAACCATTAATAACGGAATGAGCAAACGTTCAAGATAAATTTCCGTGCGCGCGAGCTCTTATAATACATAGCATATATGGGCCAAATAATGCCTATACAAAATCAATCATAGCTCTTTGGGATTTCTTGGGACCCCAATTTTTCATATTTAGATAGAGTATGAGTCGGAGATATGATTTCATGTCTCATTTGGCCATAAAATAAATTGTGACATTATCATAATGGCCTTGGAACACAAAATACGAATTTGCATATTATGATGTAAGCATATTTATGGATAATTGATTGTATCTGTGTGAATATTGATCATTTTTCTTTTGATTTTTGATAAGTTGTAGCTAAGCAAATTTTCTACAAGATTAGTAGACACTATTTTTCATTTCGATGACGTCAACATAGTGAAATTTGCCATTAAATGCGACATGTCAGAATTTTCTTAATTTGCCTGTTATGCCTATGGAAGGTGAAGTTCGTTCACATCATGAATCTAAATTATTTTCGCAGGTGTTTAACATGTGAGGAAGGTCTTTGATAAAATGCATGAGTGCGCCCTCTAACTGAATATACATTATAGTCTGTCAGTTGACTTAATCACATAAACAGGATACTGTTACAATCGTCATCATCCCTATCACGATCATCATGATCATCAATGTATACTGCAACATCAATTCGTCCCATATATATATTTATGATTCTTATCTCCTTCAAAAATGTTTAGAGTTTTCCAGTTATTCAGATTAAACAACAGACCACCTAAATCGCTCCAATGACGAATTAAATTTCTCATGTTCTTCTTGTGTTTGTTTTTCTTCTTTTCCTTTTATACAATCACATTTTCTTTAACTTCTCTATTTATCCCTTTCTCTCTTAGTGTTTTCTTTATCTATTCTTCCACACAATATTTCTTTCATTAGTCTTAAGCTAAGTTTAGACTTTCAATTTATAACTTTTGTCCATGTTTTCTTTTCTAGTCTTTTCTTAGATTTTCAGATTTTAACAATCATGTTTTTTAATACAGTATGTTTGTTGAAGGGTTTAGATTTTAACTCTGATTCCAAAATTCATGTTACAGGTTTGTCTGCTACAAGTTGTAGTACCCAGTAGACAGTGCAAAACAAGGAAAACAATCAACAATTGTGTAACATCAAATAACACCCCAAATAATCAACATCACATCACACGCAGGTAAGATTATACAGCTCATAGAGTAACATAGCATGCATTAATATTGTAGAGCAGTGACCTAGCGCTAGCAAGCGCTAGATTGCAGATGCAAACCCCTGCTTTGTCGAAACAAAGATAGCAGTCTGAATAGCAGACTAGAAAATTGCACTGAGATTGTGTACTATCTGCTTGAACCAGGAGTTTGCACAAACCTACCAAACCTAAATTGACACAACACAGACTTCTCTCAATACCACTTGTTGATTAAAATATCTATTAGGGTCTTTGACAGCAGACTAAGGGGTGTATAGAGCTCATGCTATACTAGACATACAGCCTTAACGTTAGCGAGCGCGCGAAGGGTGCAGCTGTACATACAAGTACGTGTGTGGGACTATACACGGGCTGGACTTTTTGCGTTACTGAAATAGTGCTCAAGATTCAAGTAATCCATGTACTAAATGACCATAACAAGCAAGAAACAAGTCAAAGTTAAAGGTAAAGACCAGTTTTGGAAACGCCCCTCTCTCAAAAAATGAAATGGAAGCTCCTATTACCAATCATGTGAAAGAATATGTTTTGAATAATACGTGATGACACAAATTTTGCTGGGAAACCGCCTACTAATTGATATATTTGGTAAATTATTATATCGACTGGGACCAAATAGATACCGCGCACGTGGTCGCGTAGTCCCATATACATCTGTCTGTGTACAGTGCTTGTAACTTTACCAAGACTGGGCCAAATTTCTTATCATTTTGATGATTCCAGAACCTTGCAGTACACACCAATACTTATATGCTAGATGATCAACCTTTTCTGATCGATTCCACAACGTTTCTTTCACAATTCAATCGCATGACCAGATTTGGTCTTTATCTTTAAGGCCAACAATCAGTGTTTATCAATATAACACAAATTGTGCATGAAATATATTCAGGAAAGCCATCTAAATTTGTCACAAATTAGTGACAAACACACCAAATTCAGCGCTGCAATG
The DNA here is from genome assembly GCA_037976565.1 of Mesocentrotus franciscanus. NCBI lineage: Eukaryota > Metazoa > Echinodermata > Echinoidea > Camarodonta > Strongylocentrotidae > Mesocentrotus > Mesocentrotus franciscanus. The sequence goes on along the minus strand of CP137670.1, from coordinate 2,553,796 downwards.
ACGCACACAACAGCATATAATTCAACTTTTCATCCACCAAATGAATACGAACACTTGCATTATACAATCTTCAATACCTGTATCACCGTTATATCTACGGCTTATATATGAAGACTAACGAAATGGTAGGGTATTCTGCAATTAAGGCAATTATCATGATGCGTGGGGCCGATAATCAGACACTTTCAGACATTCGTTCATATTCCTTGCATTGTCACTGCATAATTGACAAAATCACAGCCACAGCAAAGCAGTATCACCATCATTCAATTGAACCTTATTTTATGACAAGTATTGGTCATCGTCAATACTTACAACAGCATTGACCTTTAACAGGCTGCTCAGCAACCTATGGCCAAATCACCCACAAATTCCCAGAGAAAAGGGGGGAAATACGAGACTATCGTCGGGCCAGGTCATTGATATTATGGCGCACATGTACGTACACATATATTTGCGGTCTGCGTACACGTACGATGTACATATTTTGCAAATATAACGAGCGACTGCGCACTGTGTACAACATAGAGAGGCTAACGAAACAAATCTATTTTTAGAACAAATGCACCCTTTTGCAAACGCTCGTAAACCGCAACGTTGGTGTACTTTGTCCCACACCAGAGAAACTAAGGTAAGGGGCGGATCCAGCTGTTTTTTGAACCAGACTATATCACTACGCCCAACCCCCCAATCTTGCCCACTGTTCCTTATTAATTAAACCCCTTAAAACGAAGTAGGTAATAAACACCTTTTGTATCCCCTTAACCCCCTTCCTGGACCCCTCCCCCACCCCCTAGCCCCTAATCTTCCAGGCTACATGACTATGCCTTCCTCTTTTCATCACCCTTAAACAATACTGCCCTCTGTTCATTAATAATAAAACCCCTTAAAACAAGTAGGTAATATACACTCCTTTATATCCCCTTACCCCGACCCCCTCCCGAGCCCCTAATCATCCAGACTACATCACTACGCCCAACCCCCAATCTTGCCCACTGTTCCTTATTAATTAAACCCCTTAAAACGAAGTAGGTAATAAACACTCCTTTTTATCCCCTTAACGCCCCTTCCCGGACACCTCCCCCACCACCCCACCACTCTAGCCCCTAATCATCCAGGCTACATGACTATGCCTTCCCTCTTTTCATCACCCTTAAACAATACTGCCCTCTGTTCATTAATAATAAAACCCCTTAGATTCAATAACCAGTGTGTCACTTTAAAATCCGCCTGTGCGCGCCCATGTGCACGGCCGTATGACACAACGTATGTATTATATGCATGTAGAGCTGTTAACTGAAGTTAGAAACCCAAAATAATAAAACACACTAAAGTATAGGATAACCGAACTCGCCCATGTGCACGGCCGTATGACACAACGTATGTATTATATGCATGTAGAGCTGTTAACTGAAGTTAGAAACCCAAAATAATAAAACACACTAAAGTATAGGATAACCGAACTTTCAACTTTGTTTGGGTGACATTTCCGAGCATCCGAATGCTTCCGAAGACGTTGCTTCCAAGACCTATGATGCCGAAGATGACGTTCTGTGTGACGTCACAGGTCTACTAAATAAAATAATAAAATTCACTTTTTGGCTCAGATATATACTGTTTCGTATGTTTTTCAGCGTTTTAACCCTCTTGAAACCATTCTAAGGCGTTCCATGCGATACAATGTCAAAATGTTGGCTACAACATACATATCTGGGGCATTTTAGGTCATTACCTGGTATTTTACTACGAAAGTAATTAAGAGTGTTCCGTTAAAGCCCTAGTCGTGTGGTGCGCCACCTACCGGTGGTTCCGGGAACATTGCGTCCAGGATTTCCAAAAGGGGAGGAGCATAACATTTACGAGATTGTGAGCTCCTAACGCGGAGCCCGACGCGGAGCCTTCACGTCGTGGGGTAAGGGCCCCGCTAAAGCGGCCAGGACAATTTTGAACTTTAATTATGATGATCTAAGGTACATTCTGAGGCATTTCTGTATGCGTAAACTGAACATTTATGTGAATATTTCTTAGCTTTTGTCCTGCATATTTTTTCTCGGAAGGTTGCCCCTGTCGACACTGAAAACCACATCCCGGCCAGTCTATACTGTCCTGTTATCAGTCAAGTATACATAGAACCTGCAAAATAAGCACAGACCTACTCTGTGTCTTATTATTTTTGTAAAATTTCGACAGCTTTGCAGCAGGCCTTTTACTTTACCGTTTGTGTAACATTTCGACAATTATCTATTCTCGCTTGTTATTTTGTTTTTGCAGACCACTAGCTGTTACTCTAGATGTGACTATGTGTAGCTGCCGTGGTGGTCGGAAAGGTTCTGGCTGCTGTGGTGGTCGAGAAGATTTTGGTTTCACGTAATGGATTCGTCCACTGCTGCTTTTGCTAGTGCGTATTGGTGTCGTGTTTTCATCTCAGCGGTCATCCATTCCAGTAGCGAAGATAAACTAGCTTCATCTTGTGTGTACTTTAAATGCCCATACCGCACGCTTCCTGTCATATTCGTTGATTTTTCTCTCGATGAGAACTAGCATTTGGCTATTTTACATGTAGACCTACCTTCCACAACCCACCTCCTTCAGCATGTTGTAATTTCGTCCTATGTTGTGAACGAATTCACAAAATGGACCATCCTCCCCACTCTTGAGATTGTCGGAACGCATTTATGTCATTGATATCTGCATCCGCTACAAATCTTCGGTCCCCATACACATACTGGTCTCCCTTTGAGACAGGACCGTAAAAAGGAGTTTGCATCTCTTTCTGCGTAGTTTCTTAATTGTTAGATGCTTAAGTTCAGACCTAAAGAGATGATAGTCTCTGACGTCACCTTTAAATTTCGGGGCTTTGATTTGTTTCTAATTGGAATCGTGCTGTCTCAGGAGGCGAGGGTGTGTTTTCTTTAGCTGTGGGTGTTTCCTCTCTGGGAACAGGTGCTTATGTTGATCCCATCTGCTGTGTCTCTGGCTTGGATTAGCTCTTATATTCGGTTCCCAAGCGTGTCAATTCCTTATGAACCCTGTCTATCCATTCTTCATCATGTTCGTATTGCGAATCATTATCTATTATTTCATGATATGCATTGTGTGTTTCTTCTACCTGGTGAAACGCTTGTATAAGTTTATCAAAGACTTCCTTAACTTCTTTTTCTGGTCTCTCAGTGTTTAAGACGGTCTTCAGTTCATTGATGTAGCGAGTAAAGGCCCTCTTGGCGCCTCGACGCTTCAATCGTAGACATTTGTCCTCCATGATCCCGGGTTAGCTCAGGAAATTTGAATGATGGATCAATAAGGGAGCTAAGTTCACAACGTGCCAGATTGCCACTTGAAACTCTATTGCGTTTCAAGTGGCAATCTGATACGGTGTAAACTTAATTCCCTTATTGATCCATCATTCAAATTTCCTAAGCAACAATCTGGCGCCACAAGTTATATCATTCGTCTCACAAAAACTACTAAGACCACCTGCATCGTCTTTTGTCTGACAACGTAATATGGTGTCCTTAAATTGACCTCCAACCCCAATGAACAAAATAAATAGAATTGAAAAATAAGATTTGCTCAAGAAACCAAATACCAAACTCTCCTTGATTTCGCCATCCTGTAATTAACCCCAAAATCGAATCTGGGCTCATTCATTTCTCAAATCTTGAAGTTTGTATTTCATTGTGAGAAACATTTTGTTAAATAAAACACAAAGCAAACACCCCCACCCCCTCCTAATAAAGAGTAATTTTATTGGAAGCGCATCGAGACTATATATCATAATGTGTTATGCGCTATACAAGAACGGACTATTAGTATTATTAGTATTAGTATTATATTATTATTATTATATGACTCTGTCATCTCGGCTGGTACTATTTAAAAAAAAGTCATCACACGGTCTAATGGAAGAAAACAGCCTTTTATGTAGATGTTCAATAGTTGCTGAGGTTGGATGCTGATTAAGGGAATTTTAAAAAGGGGGAAGTGCCACTTGATTTGGGTGTAGGATGGCCGCTAATCTTTACTCCGAGGGAGCTTTGTATTTACTATATTGTTGTAGGAATAACGATAATGATAATAATAAAGATAATAACAAAAATAATAATAACAATATCAATTATGATGACATATTGAAAAAAAACTATAATAGTAGTAGTAATAATAACAATAATAATAATAGTAATATAATCTAGTAGGTGACGTAGAATTATTAGTAGCAGCAGCGCAGTAGTGGTGGTTGTAGTAATAGTAGTAGTAGTAATAGTAGTAGTAGTAGTAGTAGTACTTAGATTATTATAATAGTTGTGATAATAATAAAATGTGTGTTTATAGTGTGGCTTTGTGTATTGCAGAGTAGACAAAAATATTCATTAGAAAGATAAAGACATGATATTTTATGTATTTGTGTGTGTTAACATAACAATGGCATAGTAAAATGTAGTGAATTTATTAAAGGCCTATCTTAAAGGAGGTAATTGTTGTTGTGATGTACGTGGTGTTTTTGACCTATATATATATATCTATATGTGAAGGAAAAGCTATTCGTTTAATGAAGCGCAAATTTTGTCGAAAAATCAACTCGAGGTAGTATAATTGTAATTACAATTTAAATTCTACTAGGATTATGTAATTTTAATGTTCGTAAAATTCAGGAGGATATGGACCATGTAAACCAGGCTATCGAATTAACCTAGGTGATTTTTTCGAAACTCTTTGCGATTGTGTTAATTGTGAAATGTTGCATTATAATAAAGAATGGTCAACTAATGTTGGTCCTGTTGGCGTCCTGCACCATCTGTTTGTAACGATTTGTTTGTGCTAGTGACTTTCTTGTACAGTCACCTACATAGAGACGAATTTTTATTTGAGTACAGTCCTATAATATTTGAGTTAAAATATTGATTTTTAAAGATGTTCTTCATTTGTCGGGACTTGCATCGACTTTGTGATAACTGTAGGCCTATAAATTTATATATATATATATATATATATATATATATATATATATATATAAAACTAGTGCTATGGGGACATGTGTATAAAACCGCGTTATGGGGACTTGGACTTGCCGTGGGTTATTAAAGCAATCTCAACGTAGGATATGTAAAGCCATTCGAGGCGAACCTATATATCATTATATATCATTTGAAAAAGAAACACATTCAAATAAAAACAAATTTAGTCTGTCTGTACCAGACCGTGTTGCGCGGACATTGGTCCCCATAACGCGGTATATATAAATGTCCCCATAACGCGGTATATATAAATGTCCCCATAACGCGGTATATATAAATGTCCCCATAACCGGTGTATATAAATATACCCTATCAAGCCCAAGCTATTATGGTCGAAGGCAAGGGCCAAGCGACTTCCAAAGTGGGGGCACCAAGAAAAAAGGGCACTTTCTAGAAAAAAAGGGCACCTACAAAGGGAAATCTCAAAGCGAAAATATACAATTTTTTTAGAAATTGGTATATACCCTCCATTGTGATTACATTATCAGGGATGATTTCTATATTTGTTTCACTTTATACACCATACAAGAAATTGCTTAAGCATCATACTTTGCAGCTGGGTGTGATGGCCTGACAATTTATTTGCGAGCGAGCGAAGCGAGTGAGGAAAAAGTTTAAGATTTGTGAGGTGGCAGTGCGAAAAATTACATCTTATAAAGAAGAAGAAGAAGAAAAAAAATCCTGGTGGGGTTACAAGCAAAGAAAAGACCTTTAGTAAGATAAGTATATCATCTATATAAATGCGTGGAGCGTAGCGAGCGAGCTTTGGGGGAAATTGCTCTTAGTCGCTTGAAATTAGGGGCGCGTTTAATGATGAGAGGAAAAGGGATAAAAAGGAGCATGTGTCAGTACAAAAGTAATTATCAGAGGTGAAAATGGGGCATTTCTTACAACTTCAAAAAGAGGCACTCACCAGGGATGAAAAAATCAGTCATGAGAATAGGAAATGGGCATTTGTCGACGGAAAAGGGGCCCCATCAGATTTTGATAGGGGCATTTAAGGTGAAAAGGGCATTTATGAAAGGGATATGTCCCTTATTAGAAAGGAAAAGGGGCACGTATCATTGTTAAAAGGAAATTATCAGAGGTGAAAAGAGGCACTTATCGCACCTGAAAATGGGCAATGACCAGATATGAAAAGGGGCACTTATGTGAATGAAAAAGGGGCACTTATAATAAAGGAAAATGTGCATTAGTTGAAAGAAAATGGGCACCGATCAGATTTTAAAGGGGCATTTATCGGAGGTGAAGGGGGCACTTATCTGAAGTAAAAGGAGTAACTTCTCGTACCTGAAAAGGGTCATTTACCAGAGATGAAAAGGGGCATTTATGAGAAGGGAAGGGGCTCTTTTGTAATGGGGCACTTTTCGTTAGAAAAGGGCACTTATTAGAAAGGAAAGGGGCACATGTGAAAATATATGGTGCGCTTATCCGAGTTAAAATGGGGTAGTTATAAAAGGAAAGGGCACTTCTTACAGAGGAAAAGGGGCACTTGTCACAGTAAAAGAGGCACCTCTCAGATTTGAATAGGGCAATTATCCAAGATGAAGGGGGGCACTTATCAAAAGTGAAAAAGGGCACTTCTCGTACCTGAAAAGGAGCACTTACTATGTAGATTAAGAAGGGCACTTATGGGAATGGAAAATGGGAACTTGTCGAAGGAAAAGGGGCACGTGAAAATAAAGGGGCACATATCACAGGTGAAAAGGGGAAGGGGCAATTTTACAAATTAATAGGGCACTTGTCAAACTAAGGGGGGCGCTATTCCTATGTAAGGGGCACTTCTTACAAAGTTAAGGGGCACTTTTCCCATGTAAAAGGGGCACTTTTCGGGTGCTTGAAAATTGTGGGGCACTGTGCCCCTTGCACCCCCTCCGGGAGGGCCGCCTCTGTCGAAGGGGTGCTAATAGGGCCCACTGTCTTATTTCTTTATTATATATTCAACCACTTTCATATTTGGCACACGTGTCAAGCACGTCAACCTTTACAACAGGCAGGAGCGACCGGACGAAATTGAATACGCTTTGACTAAAATGATCGGTACAATGATGAACTAGATTGCGAAAGAACGAAATTGTGTGCGCAAGGACGGAATTGAACATATGACCGGCGAAAAACTTTCCGCACGAAATTGAAGTTAACAATTAATGAAATTGAATGACGATCGTTTGAAAATGGATGGAAAACCAATGATTATATACAAATATCGTGCGCGTACCCCTGTATTACTGGTACATTTCAGCGTCCTCTTAAAAAAACTGTATGCTTTATACACATACGCACAGGTTTTCAATGATCCGTGCCATAAAATATTTGATGATTGTATTCAGTTTCATGCAGCATGGATAAAGAACATGTACACAATTTAGATAATAGAGTTATGAATGAACCCCCCGTGTGGGGAAGGTGGGGGCGGTGAAGGTAATGCGAAATGTTTCATATCCGAATGGAACGAAAATCAACAAGTATTCTTCTTCAGAAGCTTCAGAAATTAAGCAACATCGCGCAAGCCTATCTAATGATTGTGTCGGGGTCCAAAGTTATTAAAGTTTGGGGTTTGGGTTTGGTGGGCCGAGGATGGGGCACTTGTGTATGATGTGGGCAGCCGTTTGCTCAAGTGAGCAACAGGTGCAGGCAGGAAAGGGTTTAATGTTGGCATTAAATCTGCCAACTCCAGTACGGAGCCTCGTGTTAAGCTGTCCCGTGAGCTGTTTAAAAATTATTGTCCAGAAATGTTCAGATTATGAAATGCACGTTGCAAGAACACCGACGGAACCCTGGCTGAATGGTATCAGTTAATGAATAACCACAATCCAATCTCAATTCCAGCGGGAAATATGAGCTCAGAAATGTTCCTAACATAGCCTTGCTGGGAAGGTCGCCACGTAGATCCTATATTTCGGGAGTAATCTGAAGTAATAAGGGATATGCGTTATAAGTTGACAGGGGCGTAGCCACCATACGCTCTTTAAACTAGAAACCCCAAATTAGAGCAATATTTCATATGTGTATACATAAGTTATGTTTTAATGTCATGCTTTATACGCTTACCCACAGGTTTTTAATGATCCGTGCCTTCAAAACATTCGAGGATTTGTATTCAGTTACATGCAGCATGGATAAAGAATATCTACATGATCTAGATAATAGAGTTATGAATGACCAAAATTAGTCTGTCTGTACCAAACTTAGTTGCGCGGACATTTGTCCCCATAAACCGGTATATATAAATGTCCCCATAACGCGGTATATATAAATGTCCCCATAACGCGGTATATATAAATGTCCCCATAACCGGTGTATATAAATGTCCACGTAACCGGTGTATATAAATATACCCTATCAAGCCCAAGCCATTATGGTCGAAGGCAAGAGCCGAGCGACTTCCAAAGTGGGGGGCATCAAGAAAAAAGGGCACTTTCTAGAAAAAAGGGGCACCTATACAAAAGGAAATCTCAAAGCAAAAATATACAATTTTTTTAGAAATTGGTATATACCCCTCCATTGTGATTACATTATCAGGGATGATTTATATTTGTTTCACTTTATACACCATACAAGAAATTGCTTAAGCATCATACTTTGCAGCTGGGTGTGATGGTCTGACAATTTATTTGCGAGCGAGCGAAGCGAGTGAGGAAAAATTTAAGATTTGTGAGGTCGCAGTGCGAAAAATTACATCTTATAAAGAAGAAAAAAAACCCATCCTGGGGTTATAAGCAAAGAAAAGACCTTTAGTAACATAAGTATATAATCTATATAAATGCGTGGGAGCGTAGCGAGCGAGCTTTGGGAAATTGCTCTTAGTCGCTTGAAATTAGGGGCGCGTTTAATGATGAGAGGAAAAGGGGACACTTATCAGAAACGAAAAGGAGCATGTGTCAAAGTACAAAAAGTAATTATCAGAGGTGAAAATGGGGCATTTCTTACACCCTCAAAAGAGGCACTCACCAGGGATGAAAAAGTCAGTCATGAGAATAGGAAATGGGCATTTGTCGACGGAAAAGGGGCCCCATCAGATTTTGATAGGGGCATTTAAGGTGAAAAGGGCATTTATGAGGGGATAGGTCCCTTATTAGAAAGGAAAAGGGGCACGTATCATTGTTAAAAGGAAATTATCAGAGGTGAAAAGAGGTACTTATCGCACCTGAAAATGGGCAATGACCAGATATGAAAAGGGGCACTTATGTGAATGAAAAAGGGCACTTATAATAAAGGAAAATGTGCATTAGTTGAAAGAAAATGGGCACCGATCAGATTTTAAAGGGGCATTTATCGGAGGTGAAGGGCACTTATCTGAAGTAAAAGGAGTAACTTCTCGTCCCTGAAAAGGGTCATTTACCAGAAGAAAGGGGCATTTATGATAAGGGGAAGGGGCTCTTTTGTAATGGGGCACTTTTCATTAGAAAAGGGCACTTATTAGAAAGGTAATGGGGCAAGTGAAAATATATGGTGCGCTTATCCGAGTTAAAATGGGGGTAGCTATAAAAAGGGAAAGGGCACTTCTTACAGAGGAAAAGGCACTTT